>CM055752.1:11582005-11852005 GCA_029465975.1 Dallia pectoralis | reverse complement strand
TTCAACACCAGGGACATTGGCATTCACTAGCACAAGCTACTTGTAACTAGGCAATTAAGATACTATATCTTCACATTCACTTTTAAAATAGGCTAGGATATGTTAGATCTAGAAATCAAAATGATTTATTAGAATGTTATCTTCAGACCTGAATCTGCAATAAACATGTCCATGTCGATTTCAGATTTATAACTGGTATAATAATGACAGTCATAATTGTTTCCGGGTGTTGTTTTGCTCTAACACCCATAACATTTCAAATTTAGTCCATTTTGTGTGGTAATGCATTACACGTAAACACGTTTATTCTCTATTTTGGTGTTGATTGTGTGAGACACCTCAGTTGTGTTTCTGGATGCAGATTTCATGTCCATAACACTGTAATAACCATTGTTCGAATCCAAACACACCGTTCTGGTCGGTGACAGTGGGAGCTGGAAGGAGAAGAAGTTCAAGCCTTATAACTTTGAGGCCATGGGTGTGGCCCCAGACTGTGGCCATCTGCACCCACTTATGAAGGTCCGTACGCAGTTCAGACAGATCTTCCTAGAGATGGGGTGAGTTGACAATCCTCTATTCTGCCCCCGCAATATATCGACTCTGTATTCTCTATTATAGAAATGTACACTGGATACAGAGGCCTGTCTATTTTACTGTAATATACAGGACAACACACACAGTTGTATATCCTGTCTCTATTAAACAGTACGATGTTATGGTAATACTGAGATCCTTCTGTCTCCTTCAGCTTCACTGAAATGCCCACTAACAACTTCATTGAGAGCTCCTTCTGGAACTTCGACTCCCTGTTTCAGCCCCAGCAGCACCCAGCCAGGGACCAACATGACACCTTCTTCCTGTCTGGTGAGGGACTGTCTTTCTTTTTGGTTATATATGTTTTTATGATGCCCAGGTAAGATACAATGTTGTATCAGAATCAGGTTAATTTGCCAAGTCTGTTTACACACAAGGAATTTGTATGTGACTCATGGCTGCAGCATGTAGAACACATGTTTTTAAAACGTACATGACCAGGGCAAATAGAACCAAAAAACTTGAACAGTTCAACAAGAGACAATGCCTACTGACATAAGAAATTGATAAGTGTAGGATCTTTCATATATATTGGAGTAGTGCAAAGGAGCAATGTTTAGATGTGTGAGCATATTTCAAAATGTGGATAGAGCAATAAGTAGAGCAATATGTAATTGTATATACAGTTGTGCAAATAGAGCAATGTCCAGTTGTAGTTCAGGATGTCAGGATGCATTGCAGTCGTACCAGACGGTGATGGAGGAGGTCAGGATGGACTTGATGATGGCTGTGTAGGCATTAATCAACATGGACGTTGGTAGTTTGTACTTTTTGAGCTGCCGCAGGAAGTACAGTGTTTGTTGTGCTTTCTTAGTGAGAGAGGGGATGTTCAGCTCCCACTTGGGGTCCTGGGCGATGGTGTTGTCCAGGTAGCTATAGGACTCCACTACGTTGACAAGGGAAACCCCCAGGACAATGGGACGAGGGTCAGCTGGGCTTCTCCTGAAGTCCACTCTCATTTCCATTGTCTTTAGAGCATTGAGCTCCAAATACTGCACCAGGACACCAGCCGGTCAATGTCCCCCATGTAGGCGTTCTCGTTCCCATCAGGGATTAGACCAATTAGGGTGATGTCATCTGCGGACTTCAGAAGTTTGACCGAGTGGTGACTGGAGGTGGTGACCAGTGCTGATGGTCAGAAGGTCCTACAGGTGTTTCCCCAACCTCACCTGCTGCCTCCTGTTGGAGAGAAAGTATGTGATCCTTTAACAAGTGGACATGGACACTCCCATGGTGGAGAGCTTATCCTGGAGAAGGGCTGGGATTATGGTGTTGAAAGCAGAGCTGAAGTCCACAAACAGGGTTCTGGTGTAGGTTTTTGGGGAGTCTAGATGCTGGAGAATGAAATGGAAAGCCATATTGATCATGTTGTTCATAGACCTGTTGGCCCTGTAGGCAAACTGCAATGGGTCTAGAACTGGATCTGTGATGGTCTTGAGATGTGACTTCATAACCAGAGAGGTCAGGACAACTGGTCTGTAATCATTTTAGCCCTGTGGTTTCTTGCTGACATAATTGGTGATACACTGAAAGGGAAACACTTCCCAAGTCAAGACCGACTAAATATGCACTCTAAAACAACTTCCATGTTTCCATATAAAACCATTTTTACTTTTTCCATTTTACTCACCGGTACCTGCTGTTGGATTTTTCAGACCCAGCTCTGGCCCATGATTTCCCTCAGGACTACCTGGAGAGAGTGAAAAAAGTCCATTCAGAGGGAGGTTTTGGATCTCAGGGGTGAGCAGCCAGTCTTCCTCACACGGGCTGAACTCACACTCACAGCCATACCAGAGCGTTCTAACACTAATGTATATTTAATATCCAGGTACAAGTATGACTGGAAGATTGAAGAGGCTCAGAAGAATATCCTACGTACTCACACCACAGCAGTCAGCGCTCGCATGCTCTACAAACTCGCACAGAAGGTGTTCTTTAATATACATTTATTGTCCTGTATTTACTTTAAGGAAGTAGAAAGTGGCTGCATGAAAATTTGACAAAACCATGTATGTTCTCAACAACCATTTATAATGAGCTTTTCTGTCTACCAGGAAAAGTTCACCCCTGTGAAGTACTTCTCCATTGACAGAGTGTTCCGTAATGAAACTCTGGACGCAACCCACTTGGCCGAGTTTCACCAGATTGAGGGCGTGGTGGCCGACTATGGCCTTACCCTGGGTGACCTTATGGGCACCTTACATCAGTTCTTCACTAAACTAGGTGACAGCTCTAAAAATACTTTGTCTTCGAAAGTCTTTTCTATATTAAGAGTGTATGCGTCTTAATGTCAGTAGTCTAATCTCAGGTTGTATACATTTTTTTCAAGGAATCTCCAAATTACGCTTTAAACCGGCTTACAATCCGTACACTGAGCCTAGCATGGAAGTGTTCAGCTATCATGAAGGTACATGATCCTTAAATATCCTTAAACACAGCCATTTTAGTGCACCCATTTTAGTGCACCCATTTTAGTGCACCCATTTTAGTGTACCCATTTCAGAGCCCTCATCTCAGCCGTGGATCCATCTACATGTGTTAACCCTTCTTGTCCTCTTCTCCAGGGCTGAAGAAGTGGGTAGAGGTGGGTAACTCTGGCGTGTTCAGGCCAGAGATGCTGCTGCCGATGGGGCTCCCTGAGGGGGTGACGGTAATCGCCTGGGGGCTGTCATTAGAGAGGTGAGCCTGATCCATTCACAAACAGCACATTGTTTTTCAGTGACAGAGAAAAAAATAGGTTTTAAGCATATAATTAAAAATGTTGCCATCCAACAATATTTAATTATGTTGATGAATTTCCAGCCTGGTGGTTCTCAGTCAGACAGGGGGGGCCGTATTAATGTTCTGTGCTAGCTGTTTAGCCAGTGAGCTAGGAGGGACCGTATTAATGTTCTGTGCTAGGATGGACCGTATTAATGTTCTGTGCTAGGAGGGACCGTATTAATGTTCTGTGCTAGGAGGGACCGTGTTAATGTTCTGTGCTAGGAGGGACCGTGTTAATGTTCTGTGCTAGGAGGGACCGTGTTAATGTTCTGTGCTAGGAGGGACTGTATTAATGTTCTGTGCTAGGGGGACCGTATTAATGTTCTGTGCTAGCTGTTTAGCCAGTGAGCTAGGAGGGACTGTATCATGTACTCTGTGTAATCCCACTTCTCAACATTCTGTCAAATACATTATCTACATTTTCCCTCTACTCTTCTACTTATCTATATAATGTAGAATGTATTTGGCCTGACACTTTACTTCTCTGCCTCCTTCAGACCCACCATGATCAAGTATGGCATCAACAATATCCGTGAACTAGTGGGACACAAAGTTAACCTACAGATGGTCTACGACAGCCCTGTGTGTCGACTAGACGCTTAGATTCCATTCAGGCATCTTCTTGGACAGGCTTCACCAGACGCATCCCTGGCCAGTCACATCAGGACCCATTTGCTTTTGTGTAACCATCTGGACTGAACAATCCAATTAACCATTAATCTAGCCTGGTGAGAGGTTGTCTGGGAGACAGAGGGAGTTTTAAAGGAAATGGTGACGGAGGGAAAGAGGACTTCTCCTTTTGGCTTGGTTATGATTTTAGATGGGGTTATTGTTAAGCCATGTGGTTATTTATACAGGTTATACTGATGTATCAGAATAATATTGATGCATCCGAATGTTATTCTGCATAGCGTATAAATGAAACTTTCAGCATTTGAAAATACACTTTATAATAAGAACATATGTTCATATTGCATTTATAGTAGTCACTAACTGTAATCAACTACAAGCCAAGAACGCGTAATAATGATGCCACATGTAAAAATTGTATACTTTCCACCACAGTATTTTAATTTAAACATCAGATAATGTCAGTACCTTTGAGATCCCATGCAATGAAGTGCTTGTACAGTAACTATGTTAACTTGATGCTCTATAGATCTCCATACAAACCCAACCAACTGTAGTCTTTCAAAGTCAGTAATGAGACTAATTAACAATGTTCAAATAAATATGTTTAAAGTACCACCATTTACATTGTCTAATGTAATTTAGCTTGGTAAGATTTACGTTATTTTCACTTAAGTCCAGTTTTTCTGGACCGAAACAATTCAAGTTTTCTTCAACGTTATTTTGCCTTGTGTCTAGGATTAGTCTGTCTACGTGTAACATGGTTTAACCTGGAGGATTTAGGAGTTATTTGTGTCATTCCAGTGAGGGTGGAATTACAAACCACCTTCTCTAAGTTGCAAGGAACTATACACGGTGCGTGTGCCAGGTTCATAGGAGATCAGGCTAACACATACCATGTTGTTTTGATAGTTCATCCCTGATGTCTGTAAGATTTTGAATTTGAGGTTGTGAAGATTAGATATTTCAGAAATGTACAGGTATTTGTTATGACATCTGTATTTGGAATGGCAGCAACTACATCCTATGCAAATCATTATTTTGTTATGGAGCCATATGTAGTCCCTCCTATAAATGTGTTCTTATCCTGCATTCCTTGCTAGACAATGACATGGTACCTGCAAATGTCCTCGTGTACCCTCTGCTGTCTTTTCGCATTGGAACTGAGTTTGAACATTTGAGGGGCCAGAATTAATGCTGTTAAACGATTGGTGAATGGTCAATAATGTCAATGTCATTCTCGTTCAATACTTTTACTGTCAAAATTCGCTGCAATATTGAACAGACTATTAGGTCTGGTTTATTTCAATTGTGAAAAGTCTTTCTGTTGAGCTTATCCATCAATGTTTGGAAATAACATTTTTAATCATGTCTGAGACTCAAGCTAAGTATTTCCAAAACAAAAGTCTAGAATGAACAAATGGAGAAACATTCATTGTACAATCTCTACATTTAGTTGCAAGATACCATATATGTTGGTGCATTTCTACTTATCCTGACCAGTAACCTGCTTCATATGTTGTAACTTGTAGAGGTTAGGCCACATAATGTCAACAATAACGCCAGATAGACTGGCAACCCAATGGTGAAATCACTTTTCCCTTGAAGCTGAACATCCCTGCAAAGTTTCCAGAAACATCTGAAACCAGACTTGTTATAAAAGTTATTGATATTACCCTAGAGTCTTCCTCCTATAGCACTAGATTAGATATTAGCTACTTCACTGAGCACATGTATGTCTGGCTAGCTGTCGGAAGATAAATCTTGTAATTGCAGCAAAAGAAAGATAACTGCTACGTTTCTAAAATGTAAATAGTAATAGCCATTAGTTTTGGATTGAACATCTCAACTTTGATGTAATACTGCTGACCGTTAGGCCTTTCTATATAATCTATATAAATATGTAGATGAGATATATATATATCTATGCAATGTGGACGCAGACAGTATTCACATGTTTGCTCCTCAGTTGACACAATCCATTGAGTACACAACTTCAGCAGACAAGCCCATTAGCTCGTTCGTAGTCATGTTCCCTGTTATAAACTAAAGACCTACAACTAATCTGCACAGTTCTACTCTCATATCTTCATGCATGTTTGTAATTGCATGCAATTGTACTGAGCATTAGTAATTTCTTTAATGGTTGATCTTTTTCACTATTCAGCAAATCATGCTCTATTAATGAATCATGACAGATTTGTTTAAAGCTTTATTTAAAGTTGTGTAGTTCGGTTTAGCTTTCATGTCCTCAACCCTTTCATTTTCTTTGTTGCTTACGTCTAAAGGAAGGCATCCCAAATGAGTTGTTGTTTTGAAGGTACAGTGCTTTATGCCAATGTGAGCAAATTTGCTTTGGATTACGGCCAAAGACTAATATTCAAGATGAAAAATGTGCTTTAAAAAGCCCACAAATCTTTTAATATTTCAATGGATATTTAAGCATTAGTTTAATATTATGTAAGGAAGGGATCTGGTGCAGGCAGTTGATGCCCTTTTCTTACGGAGTCGCTCATGGTGATGGTTATGGGACTGGGATGAAAGATAACTAATCCTCTTCCGTGAAATCAGGTTGAATCATTTGGAATGTGTTGCATGTCTTTAAAACATGTCCCCAAGGCAATAGCATCTGATTAGTCCCTCTTCTGTGAATGGTTCATCCAGTTGACAAATCAGTGTCTCCATACAGAATGATACTTCACCTGCATAGAAGTTCTCTTCAAAAGGTTTATTTTGTCAAACTGCGATGTTAACCCTTCTATGTGAACCCGATTTAAAAAACGCAAATAGAGTCCTGTGACATGGAAGTGTAATGAGAATCAACCTGTGACCACAGGGCTGAGGGAGGTGTTGGTGCTCATTTTAGATATCCCTGGGGAGGGAGATGGCATTCCCGTGTGCAGGGAGATTGTCCATGGCCAAGGCAGTAGGGCTGGTGTTGCTGTTACCAAGAGGATGAATCGGAAAGAACGGGATGTAGGGGATGGTGGAAAACAACAGGGGGCTGCCTGGAGGGCTCTCGTCCAGGGGTATGGTAAAGCCCACATCATCTGTGTCCCAGACATGGAATGCATTGTGGGTCAGAACTATGGGGGGGTGTCTGGGACTGAAGCACACCGGGTTATTGTTCTTCGCCAGGTCCTCGTCAGTTGGGCCAAGAAGACATTCTGATGAAATGGGAAAACAAGAATAGAAGGCAACAGAACACGTCACAACTACATGAACATGTATATTTATATTATGGTTTTTTTTGTAACACAGTAAGTTCATACCTGTTATATCAATGGCAAGGTCCTTTATCAGATGTCCAACAATAGCATAGGCGACTCCGACGAGTACCAGAGCTGCCATCAAGAGATACAACACGGCTTTTGGCACCGGAATGAGGTCCCGGACCGCAGGCTTATATTCCCTGTACATCGGGTCCTCGGTAACGTTTACTACGTCAAACTTAGAAACTAGCCGGGAAACATGCGCTTCATCACTGAAATCATAACCGCTGAAATTGAGTGCGTTCATTTTGCCTCCTAAAAATTATAAGCTTATATCTCTCAAAAACGCCCAGCAGTATTATTTTTTACCAACGATTATTGTCAAATGTTGAATCTGTAAAACACAAGTCTCAACGTCTTTGATGCTTCAGCCCATTCATCCTAAGGAGATATAAACCAATAACACATTAATATACTATCCAATAGCTACTTTAATGTGCAGGTGAATTTGTATGCGACTACATCGCCATAGAAATACAGATCTACGTTTTCTATATAAATTACTCTTTACAGCTGGCAAGAGATACATGCATACCTTGACTTTGGGGTTTTGAGGAAGCAAGTTGGCTTTGCTTTGCAGGAAAAACGGTTTCTTTAAAGTAGAAGGAAAAAACATGTACATGTATCTTCAAAATGCATTTTCATGTTCATCAGTCAGTCCCTTTGGAATTTTCTTTCGACCCACTTCTTTCATTGTCATCCTTTATAAACATAGAGCCAGTTTCTCTCCCTTCTCCCTGTAACAGTGGACTAGTATTCCTAGAGCACTCGCCTATTCTGGCACACTGAGATAAGCTTTAAGCTGCCTTCACTTAGATGTAATCCAGCTATCAGCTTTTGGTGATTAAGTGCGGGAAATTTGCCCCAGAGAGCAAATCAAATTGTAACGTTCCTGTGGTTTGCACGTTACACGTGGTCATTTTTTGGAAGATTATATTAAACGGTATGAATGAATAATAACAACAATTAGTCTTTTTGATTTCCCTGTAAAACGAATCAGGAAAAAAAGTATTGGTCTATTGGCTATACAACACCACTTCAAGCCGATCTGGTCTCATATCCAGAACCAAACAGGACCGACCTGCTAGGTTTTAGAGACAAGATATCCCTTTTTAAGATATAGTAATTATTATTATGGAATGAAGAATGAGATGTACAGCACTGTCTCATTTGCAAACAGACTGGAAAACATTTTTATTTATTTTGGTGCTCATCACCTCATTTACGTTAACTTATCTGGGGCTGAATATGTCCCTCCAATCAAACACAATTTAATATTTTTGATCATGTAGGGCAGATCTCTAGGCCATATGTTTTTGCTACATATTTCATAAACTGATATTAAAAGGTCAAAATTAAATTCCTGCAGCTACATTCCAGAAATAAACATTGCTTATGGTATCAGGAGAAAGGCAGGGGTTTAATTTCATTTTAAAACAAATTACTAAAAAATAATCTCTGTAGGTAGTTTATGCAATAGAGCTACATTTTGTTTGTATAGCTCCAATTTGTTTAATTGCGAATAACAAATATTTTTTGTAGTCTTATTTTTGAGTCAACTCAGATTTCAGGGTCATGAATAGATTAAGTGACTTCAATGGGGACGCCCATTTATGTGTCGGGGGCCACGCAAGAACAAGCACTTTTATACAAGCCTACATACGTTAAAAACACACAGATGGAAATCTAGCAAATTCTGCAGTCTTTCAAATTGCTTCAAAAGTATCCTGCAAAACATGCGTTGGACTTTGTTGGTTAAAGAGCTACATTTCAATTTTGACCTTTTGGACTATATTCTGAAATATAAACCAGGTGCTAACATAACCAGAGGTGGGCAACATAATCAGGTTAATTAAATCAGAGCAGCCTGCCATAAACGTAAAGGGAGATAGCTAACGAGTTAATGAAGTGTTTGTGTTTCTCTTCAATAGTGTTGGTTACAGTTAAGATGAAAAAGCTCCGACCTGATTTGAGATCTACTGTATTCCTCGTGTTAGGGTAATATTCTCCTTCACATTGCATTGTTTTCGCATGTACTAAATAAACGCCATGTGTGTCTGTAGTATGTGTAGCATGTTAGTGTATGTAATATGTGTATGTAGTAGTGCATGTAATATGTGTATGTAATATGTGTATGTAGTATGTGTATGTAGTATATTAGTGTATGTAATATGTGTATGTAGTATATTAGTGTATGTAATATGTGTATGTAGTATATTAGTGTATGTAATGTATATGTATGTGTAGTATGTTAGTGTATGTAGCATGTTTACACCAATATACTGAACAGGTAAACCTCCCAGTCCGCGGTCTCTCGCGCGCCACTTCTGAGGTGACCAGGTTCAGGTCTCACGAGCACGTTTGGGTTTTTAGGTAATAAACGATTTTATAGTTTTTCTAAATATGAATTATATTATGGTACCACAATATATTCTCAGTAGGCTGCTTTACCTGCTATCGCAATATCAAATTAAGTAAACGTTAAATTAGTCCAAGGTATGCTAGTTTTCTTCTCGGCATTTTATATTAGCTAGGTAGCTAACAGTTGAAATAAGCGTATTTCACATCATACAGTCATTACTTTAATTGGCCTACAAATCTAACATCTTACATTTTCTCCTTCACACTTAGTTTACTCACATAGAAAATGTCCCAGTTATTCTTTGGAAAGTCAGGCTCTACTTTTCACTCGACACCAAATCTCGGTGATCATCACCCATCAACCAAGGTAATCTAACTGAAATTAGACAGACTGTCATACAGATAACTGAAATGAGACAGTCTCTCATACATCTAACTGAAATTAGACTGTCATACATCTAACTGAAATTAGACTGTCATACATCTAACTGAAATTAGACTGTCATACATCTAACTGAAATTAGACTGTCATACATCTAACTGAAATTAGACTGTCATACATCTAACTGAAATTAGACTGTCATACATCTAACTGAAATTAGACTGTCATACATCTAACTGAAATTAGACAGACTGTCATACATCTAACTGAAATTAGACAGACTGTCATACATCTAACTGAAATTAGACAGCCTGTCATACAGATTACTGAAATTAGACAGACTGTCATACATCTAACTGAAATTAGACAGCCTGTCATACATCTAACTGAAATTAGACAGACTGTCATACATCTAACTGAAATTAGACAGCCTGTCATACAGATTACTGAAATTAGACAGACTGTCATACATCTAACTGAAATTAGACAGACTGTCATACATCTAACTGAAATTAGACAGACTGTCATACAGATTACTGAAATTAGACAGACTGTCATACATCTAACTGAAATTAGACAGACTGTCATACATCTAACTGAAATTAGACAGACTGTCATAAATCTAACTGATATTAGACAGACTGTCATACATCTAACAGATAATAGACAGACTGTCATACATCTAACGGAAATTAGACAGACTGTCATACATCTAACTGAAATTAGACAGCCTGTCATACAGATAACGGAAATTAGACAGACTGTAATACATCTAACTGAAATTAGACAGACTGTCATACATCTAACAGAAATTAGACAGACAGTCATACATCTAACTGAAATTAGACAGCCTGTCATACAGATAACTGAAATTAGACAGACTGTCATACATCTAACTGAAATTAGACAGACTGTCATACATCTAACTGAAATTAGACAGATTGTCATGCTCAACTCAAACTGACATATATTTCTCTGCAGCACATTCAATAGACAATGTATTCTGCAGAGACAGGAAAATAAATGATTTAATTGACAAAGCAAACATTTCCTCTCTGTATCTTTTAGGATCCGGATAATGATACAAACGATGACAACTCAGATGAGACATCGCCGTTTATGACTCTGCACAATAGCAATGGACAGCAAAGGTATGGACAACTGTGTTTCAATTATCATTCAGTGTTCTGGTCAACATTTTAAATACATATTTAATCCTAAATGAAAGTGAGGACTCCGGCATCAACATTTCAAGCATCTTGGATGGTGGTGCCTCACACTGTATGTCCAGCGAGCTGCCAGATGAGGAGACGACTTCCTTCATTCTGAGTTCAAGTATAGAGGAGATAGGGAAGAAGGCCCAGGATCTGATACAGAGAATTAACCAGAGCCGGGCCATGGACCAGGAATTCATGACCAGCTTTGATAACAAGTTAATTAATAAGGTATCCCTATTTAACTTTTCAACATCTATGTGAAGTGTGACCAGTGTGAATATGGTATTTGATAATATCCCACCCAGGTGAATGAGGTGTGCCAGCAGGTAAAGGAGCAGATGTTCAGCAGCTACGATGAGCATGGCCGTGGGATGGAGGCCAATTTGCAGGAGCTATCTGAGGTACTAGAGAGGAGCAGTCGCCTCAGTATGGAGCTGCAGGGAGCCAGTCAGACTCTGTCCAACATCAACAAAAGCCTGCAGCAGACAGCTGAGCGCTGACATCATTATAATGTCATATAGCACCCCCGCCCCCTTCTGGAAAGGATGAGAACTAAATGTGTTAAGAGAAAGGTTATTGTTATTATTTAATGAGTTATTACATGACTACTGTGGATTGTCTTTGTTATGCCTACCACTAAATTGGTTTATAAGACATTTAAATAAACCTGAATATTAGCTTTAGTTCCGTTTCACATCCATCTTTGAGTCAGACTAAATGTGCTACATTCACTTAACCAATCTGTTCAAATTGAGAAACAATTCCAAAAGCATATAAATCATCTCCCCTTGTTTAAAGATTACCTCACCTTTTCTTAGACATATCACAGAGTGCAACTTTTGTTTCCCTGTAAAATGGAATAGTACTACCATGAAAATTAGTATTAAGATGTTGAGTATTAAACTTTCTTTGCCAGCAAAGAAAACCATAACATCCACGAAAGGAAATTCATTTTCCATCCAAAAAGCTTTTTAATTATAAAATATTGAATTAACAACCTTGTGCTTTGACATTTCAAACATCAGGTCATGATTTCCAAGAGCAACATAATTACAACTGTATTTATTATCCTTAACTAATTAGACAGAAACAGGGGAAAGTAAAGTGGGAAAACCATAGGAGGGACACTGGGATTGTAACCAGGTAGAAAAATGTGTACGAAACATATGTCTGAGAATGTGAACACTTCACTGTGGCTCTGCACAACTTATACACTTAATTTAACATCTATCAGTGGTTTAATGTAACAGTAAATGCTTTATTAATTACTTTGCATTCAATCACTAATCATTGATAGTTAGTGCCATCACAGTTAACAACTCAGACATATGTAGGGATTTTGACCTATAATCTTTTGTCAAATTTACTCCCAGTGTTGAGTACAAAAGATTCTGAACAATCTTATCTTCAACGATATACCGGTAGTATATGGTACAAATACATTGTATTGAGAAAATGTGCAAGCAAACCATTTAGGGTTTGTGAAGAAAAATGGCTTTGCTTTTATTGTTGAAAAAACGACTTAAAAGAATTACGCCTCGGAATTGTCTATAACTTGACAATGAGAAAATAGAAAAACAAACCTGACCTTTTGACCAAAGGACTAATTTCCGGGACACAATTCAAGCCTAGTCCTAAAGGGAAATGCTGCTTCGGTTGTGATTATAAATTGAGCATGTCTTTTCATACTCCGGGACTAAGCTTAATCTGTTTGATATATATATATATATATATATATATATATATATACACATACACACACACAAAAGCCCTAAATGTACATATTTCCAAAAAAAGAACAGAAAACAGAGTTTCATATTGCGGATCAATATATCAAAAGCAGTGAAAGAAGTCCCTGGACCTCCTCTCCCTTTGCTTCAGATCCAGATTGACATGATGCTTCTGTTACTGGTGCTGTACTAACATCAGGCAGTTAGTTATTAACAGTGAAAGACTGCAGTCCAGTGATGGCTCTGCCCAGAATCAGGGCATGAATATCATGAGTACCTGAAATACAAAAGCAACACATTAGCTTTGACATTAGCGTGAACACACAGCGTGAACACACAGCGTGAACACACAGCGTGAACACACAGCGTGAACACACAGCGTGAACACACAGCGTGAACACACAGCGTGAACACACAGCGTGAACACACAGCGTGAACACACAGCGTTAACTCACAGCGTTAACTCACAGCGTTAACTCACAGCGTTAACTCACAGCGTTAACTCACAGCGTTAACTCACAGCGTTAACTCACAGCGTTAACTCACAGCGTTAACTCACAGCGTTAACTCACAGCGTTAACTCACAGCGTTAACTCACAGCGTTAACTCACAGCGTTAACTCACAGCGGGAACACACAGCGGGAACTCACAGCGGGAACTCACAGCGGGAACTCACAGCGGGAACTCACAGCGGGAACTCACAGCGGGAACTCACAGCGGGAACTCACAGCGGGAACTCACAGCGGGAACTCACAGCGTGAACTCACAGCGGGAACTCACAGCGTGAACTCACAGCGTGAACACACAGCGTGAACTCACAGCGTGAACTCACAGCGTGAACTCACAGCGTGAACTCACATCCCATAACTTGTTAGACAGTTTTAGCGCATTTTCTCATCACCTTCGTATGTGTTTACGGCCTCCAAGTTCATTACATGGCGGATGATGTGGTACTCATCAGAGATACCATTTCCTCCCAGCATGTCCCTGGCCTGACGGGCGATGTCCAGGGACTTCCCACAATTGTTTCTCTTTAGCATAGAGATCATCTCAGGGGCAGCCCTTGAAGTAAAAACGAAAGTGAAATCTCTTCTCTACTCACTATGAAACAAAAGTGTATATCGAGTTGGTCATTAATGTGGCACTTTCATGGTATAAAGATGATTGTGCCAAATCATTTACTTATTCGCGTCGATGAGTCTTCCCAGCTGTAAACAGGCCTGTAGACCGATGGTGATCTCTGTCAACATGTCAGCCATCTTCTTCTGCATCAACTGGTTTCTGGCCAGCGGAACTCCAAACTGAATTCTGAAAAGGATGAAACAACAACCAGAGCAGGATGTAGTATTCACATACAGAACCCTTTATTTATCAGACACTCCTCTTCTTTGCTTTGAGGTTCAAACCACAATCATTTAGATACCAGCATACCATTCTACAAGCTAAGATGCACCCATTCTATCCAAAAAAGCTTCATAAAAGTCAGTATTAGAGAGAAGTTAGTGAAATGTCACCTGTCTAGTGTGTACTGCCGGGCTGTGTGGAAGCAGAACTCAGCAGCACCAAGCGACCCCCAGGCGATGCCATAACGGGCATTATTCAGACAACCAAAGGGACCCTGGAACCACAGAAATACGTGTTAATGTTATATATTCATGTCCAGGGTTTAAGATAATCAAATCATTTGCCACTTTAACGTCATGGTCTGTGGGTCTGAATTTGGGCATATCGGTATATATAAAAATGTGTTTTATTACACTGATTGAAAAACTGGCAGACGAGGGAAAGTAAAAATCCAGTGTCTATGTTATGGAGTGATGCACAGAGATTTTTTGTGATGAGACATGTCGCTTTTGTAATTGACCTTTTCAACATTTGGGAGAAATCCTACGTCTAAATGAATTACAAATAAACCCTCACTGATAACCAAAAGGTTGTAAATGAAATCATCAGTTTTGTGAAATCAAAAGGTTTGTATGTTGAAAACAACTGAAGAACTCTTGATTATGCAGGTTATTGAAATACTTTTATACGTTTCTAATTCACTTGTTTCTCTAAAATATAAATTGCAGGAAATCCCGGTCACCTTACCCGGTATGAATCTCAAGTTTAGGCCATTTCAACATATCAGTATTTACATGACACTGTTGTCCTGGCTTCTGCTTACCCCCAGACCAGAGACTTTGGGCAGCATGTTATTCTCAGGAACCTCCACCTCATCCATGATGATCATGCCTGTGGACGACGCCCTGAGAGAGAACTTTCCTTCAATCTTCGGTGTGGAGAGTCCCTTCATGCCACGTTCCAGGATGAACCCGCGCACCTTCCCGTCATCACACTTGGCCCAGACCACAGCGATGTCTGCCACGGGGGAGTTGGTGATCCTAAAGAGGGAACAAGACAATGGAGGATATATTCATTAAATCATCAGCAATAATAAGCCACAACCAGGGCAAGATAAGTCTTGGGTGTAGGGCAGTTTAGCAAGACTTTCACAAGAATTTAGCAGAACATTAAACTAGTCAAATGTAATATTAGTTGGTTGAGGCTGTTGAACCTGCATTCTCCCAGTGTACAACATCAAATACATAAAACCTGAACAACAGGCCCAGGTTACCTATGAACATATTACACGCCATCAAGGTTTTGGTTAGGCAATGTCAAGGCCAATGGCATCCATCGTTGAGTTTTCAACCACAAAGTTTATAAATGTACTGCTTTTTTAACATATTTGAACACATGGACAGGGTTCAATTCCAAACAAAGATAAAGATAACCAAATTTACCAAATCACAAAAAAACTTCCAAGTCTCAAATAAAGAAAATTAACCTCAAGGGATCTCAGACTCTCTTGCTACAATCAATGTTGAAGTGAATGGACTGTCTGAAAAATACTGCCCACATTTGGCCTAGATGGGAGGTCAGGAAAAAAGTAGCCTAAAGAATTAGTTGGGAATGAAAAAAATCTGCAACACAGCCTTACTGTCCATGAAATGCTACTTGTATAATGTGTTTTAAGTGACTGTGATGAGAGCCCATACTCCACTGTGTCATACCAAAAATGCTGAAATTGACTTGTTATCTCTCATTAGAAGTAATCTCTCGATTACACTCACCAGGTTTTGGAGCCAGTGAGGGTGAAAGTTCGGCTGGAAGGGTTAAATTTGGCCCTGGTCTCCATGCCCCCGGGGTCACTGCCGTGATTGGGCTCAGTCAACCCGAAACAGCCCAGGATCTCCCCCCGAGCTGGGAGGTATAGAAGACACATCATTCAACAGTCACTAGATAACTTTCAAAATGTGAAAGTCACGTCTTAAGGATGTGGGCATGTCCTTACCCAGCCTGGGCAGGTACTTCTCTTTCTGCTCTTCGGTACCATATGCATAGATCGGATGCATGACCAGGGACGACTGAACACTCATGACAGAGCGGTAGCCACTATCCACTTTCTCCACTTCCCTAGCGATCAAACCGTAGGCCACATAGCTCGTCCCAGCACAGCCATAGCCTGGTCAATTAAGATACATAAATAGTGAGTTAGGGAAGGAAACTGTGTACTGTTTCATGCATTCATCAAACTACAAACAATAACACTTTTCTTTTTTTCAACTATTTTCCAAACTAAATGTACTTCCTAAAACAGAGACGTGATTTTGTCACGACGGTTGTACTCTGGACTAGCTAATACCACATCTGTAATGAAGAGGAGGCACGTTGTGTTATACAATTTCATTCTGCCGTGTAAACGTGAGAGGCAAGATTCTACTCAGTGCTCTTTTACATGGCTAGTTTCCAAATACGGTTCTCTACATTGTAAGTGAAGCTAAACTTAATATCCACCGAAATCAGATATGCTCTTCTGACATTTTTTAATTCATTATTTTCTAGGATGAGTGAGATGTAGTGAGAACTCTAAATCAGAGTCTTCTTCAAATTATTTTTGACTGACCTTTAATGGTTGGCCCCAAGACACCCAGCTCTCCCATTTCTGACACAATTTCCCTATGAAACACTGAAAAAGGAGCATGTTAATACGGTTTAACACCACATTTGTGTTGAATAGAGTTTTACATTAGGTCTTATCATACTGTTCCTCCTCCTGTGTTTTAGTTAATAAAGAGCTTGAGGTGTGGTACATGTCCAATATACCACGACGGCTAAGAGCTGTTCTTGGACACAGAACTTAGCCGTGGAATATTGCCAATATATCACAAACCCCTAAGATGACTTACGGTTCCGAATGCAATTCAAGCAGTACGTAATGTTGCGTCGTACTAGTGATTTAGGGTGTCTTTATCAACCAGCTGGTTTGAATCCTACCATAAATGCTCATCGGCAGTTGTCAATGAAACATGTGCACGGAGACCCAGGGGACATTTCAAGCACCCTACCTGATCCCTAACTTCCAACCCTGATCCAATAGGATTCAACCTCAGGTTGTTGCTATGTGTACAGACACACCTTCGTTTCTGTTGGCCATCAGAATCCGGGGCATGAGTTTGTCCTGACAATAGTCACGAAACGAGTCTCTGATCATGATCTCCTCCTCAGTCAGCTGTCCCTCCAACTCCAGGCCATCACGCCAGTTAAATTGAACATTTGCTGGTGGTCCGGTAGAGCGATCACAAAGCAGATAAACACAAACAAGTCAACAAGCTACAAATAGAGGAAGTACTGCAGATGCATTTATTTATTGATAGTTATTGACAATTATTGTGCTTGATTATTTATTGACATACGTGCTTTAGCCTTCTTCTCACTAGCCTTTTCTGCATCTGTGGAAGTAAGATATATCTTCATGAAAAACATCACAGTAAAACTGTTTTGCGCACCAAGTAAAAATTGAAATCCAAGATCGCTTAACGATTTCCTTACATACACTTCTCTGTACAGTCTGCAATCAAATCATTTGTGGTGGAGTGTCATTCGTTGGAGACAACATGTTTATTTTGCTTTGTTATTAATTTATGGTATACCTATATTGTTTTGTGGCGTCGCTGCAGATCTTTGTGACCGTGATGCTGAAATGACGGCACATCTTTGGGAGTTGACCAGCAGTCGGCCCAGAGCACTTCTTAGAGCCATGCTGGATAGCTATGTCTGTAATAGAACAAGTGAAAGCATGTTAGTTAGAAGATACTGAACTAGACGTAGAAAGGGGCTTATATTGCTGGTGCAATGTTGACTCAATGGGTTCGGCAGGCTAGTGAGTGTTCTGTGGTAAACAAAACACATGTGTGGATCAACGGTTACAGGGGATAAGCCGAGGTTACATCTTGCCAGACAAATGCCTTCAGTACTCGGGCTGGGTGCTTGTATTACACGTTGTAACGTCCACCGGTACAGTTAGACCGAGGATCAGACAGCAGGTGGCGCAACATGAGAAAGCGACTGTATAACCTACTGAAATGTGCTCCGCACAGTACTGGAAATAGCAACACTGTAACCTACTGAACTGTGCTCTGCACAGTACTGGAAATAGTAACACTGTAACCTACTGAACTGTGCTCAGCACAGTACTGGAAATAGCAACACTGTAATCTATTGAACTGTGTTCTGCACAGTACTCGAAATAGCAATACTGTAACCTACTGAACTGTGCTCAGCACAGTACTGGAAATAGCAACACTGTAACCTATTGAACTGTATTCTGCACAGTACTGGAAATAGCAACACTGTAACCTATTGAACTGTGTTCTGCACAGTACTGGAAATAGCAACACTGTAACCTACTGAACTGTGCTCTGCATACATAGTACTGGAAATAGCAACACTGTAACCTATTGCACAACTGCACAGTACTGGAAATAGCAACACTGTAATCTACTGAACTGTGCTCTGCATGGTACTGGAATTAGCAACACTGTAATCTACTGAACTGTGCTCTGCATGGTACTGGAATTAGCAACACTGTAACCTACTGAACTGTGCTCTGCATGGTACTGGAATTAGCAACACTGTAATCTACTGAACTGTGCTCTGCATGGTACTGGAATTAGCAACACTGTAATCTACTGAACTGTGCTCTGCATGGTACTGGAATTAGCAACACTGTAACCTATTGAACTGTGTTCTGCACAGTACTGGAAATAGCAACACTGTAACCTACTGCACAACTTAAATCATTACTCCCTTTCGTAATGATGACGTAGAAAGGTATGTATCTGTTGATGGCAAACACGTTCGGTTACACAAGATACTAGCTAGCCATCTCAATACTGTACTGAAGCTCATTATCGTCTGACACATGGCTAATAACTTTAAAATAAAGCATGACACCGTGAATATGCCACGTTAGTTAACTCCGGGTACAATGACAGTGTTACTAGCTGTTAGTTTAGGTTACTAACAATGTTATTAGCTATCCTCTAGCTAACTAACGTCACGTTGCATGCACAGAATGAAGTACTTCCATACAAGTTAGCCAGGCTAAACATGGGACAATCGTTAGAAATCAAGCCACGATGCCAGGTTTACTGTTCCTCCAAGTTCCCCAAAGCTACTTTTGATAGACTGACTGACCTGTAATTGTGGAAGATCTGTGACACCAGACTGAAATTGACCAGGGGTAGACGACAGTCCATAGAGAAGGTTAGAGGACGCACTGCATATTATTCTCATTATAGAGTCGGTGAGGTATAGATTAATTTTAGGAACTTCAGTAAAGAAATATATAGATATACCATGAAATAGATAGAAAAAATCAAATATATAATAAAAAATCTATATAAATAAATGTATTTAATTATTTCATGGTGTGAATATTTATTTCATAAATCAATCAAGCAAATGTTTTCAAAGTTGTCACAAAGTGCTTTTACAAACAACCAGCCTGAACCAGACAGAGCACGCACTTACAAGATGTTACAGAGAAAACCTGGATGGGTCGAATTTAGGAAGAAATCTAGAGAGGAACCAGGCTCTAAAGCCCTCATTATGCTTCTGCGTCAACTCCACGGCGTAGCTACGCCGTCACTCCTACGGCGTCGTTGCCGTTTTATGGTTCTGCGTCGGGTTGCATTGCATTTCACCGCCAGATGTATAATCTGACCAATGACAGCCCTTGTGGTAGTTACAATTTTTGGAGGTGCACGTCGAGCTACGGCGTAGGGGTCGGAGAGGGGTTCGCGTCGACGCAGAGGGGTCTGCGAGGGTACGCCGCCGATTCGACGCCGAAGCATAAAACAGTCTTAAGGGGTGGCCAGTCCTCTTCTGCCCCCAAAGGTCCTCCATAGTGAGGTCATTGATGGTTTAAAAGGCGTTAATGTATGGAGAATTTACAATTATCTCAACTCTTCCTGAAGAGTTGCTATTTCCAGTGATGTCTGAATAATCCTTTTTCATGACCAGCAGGATGAACAGGGCATATTGAACAGGGTTGTACAAAATGTTAATCAGGAAAGATAATGTTTAGTCTCACTCAAATGACTATGTGCATCCCAAACCAGACAATTTGGTCTCTGCTCTTGACCAGAGTGCCCTTCTTTGTCATGTTGTTGACGAAACTCAAAGAGTAATTTACTACAGTACAATACACAACTTGGATGATGCAGCTCCAGTTCCACTTATAATTAATAAAACAAGCATGAAATTCAAATGAACAAATCCCTCTTGCTGTTTCAAAAGTAATAACTTATTAAACAGCATGGCTCCATGTCAAATTTATTTTACATGGAGCCACTGTGGGGTGAGGTCTAATTACAACCGACATCTTAAATTGTTTTTATGCTCATTGTTGGAAACTCTGGCATGAGCACAAATGTCACCTACAGAGTGGAAGGTCTGGGTCCATTAGCTATTTAGCTTATATTTAAATGCTGAATGGCTCGTCAATGGCAATGTTTGTAGTAGAAATGCTGAGACAGCCTCTATCCTACTCTATGGGACAGACTTCAACCCTAGCGTCAACTGTAATGATCAGCAGTGGTTACGTTATGTCGCCATTTTGAAGGTGGCAAATGGACGTTTAAGCAGATTTACTTTAATTTAAAAACATTAAAACCGGCAAGATTTTTATAACCATTATTTAAAACGGGTTCTTTCTTCCTAACATTGATTTGAATGTTTTTTTTCATGCTGTGTTTTTTTTGGTGTCTTCTATTTCTGATTGGCTTATTTGCTGGGCGTATACGTTCCAAGGCGTGACCATCAGAGTACATTGTACAAGGTTTTTAGGAAACATACTTTCTCATGTATTGTTTGTTACTATATTAATTCTAAATGTGTTATCATTATTACACTATCAAATTTTCTAGTGCTGGTAGTAAGTGCTTACTATTAAGAAAACCTTGTGTTTGCAGCTTATTGGATGTGATGTAATTTAGCACACAAAGATAATAACTGTATGATTGATTATATATTATAGATATAGAACACCAGACATATACACGAAGGTAACATATAGCCGAAGTAGTGAGTATATGATAGCAAGATATTAGCAGTGAATATATAACATACGCAGATTAACTGTTAATGTACATATTTACAGAACCATGTTAACAATACAGGAATAATGTTGGGCAACCTGATGCCTCAGTGCAACTAGGCCACCTGCTGACAATATGGAGCCAGACCACTGTTCTATTCAAACAACTTTAATTAACTTTATATTTGCCAACTTGTATGGTATTATCCTTGGTCTGTCTATGTCTTTCTCTTATGATCCTTCTGTGTTCATGTAATTAATTAGTTCAAGTAATTATCCCTTCTAAATAGTCCCAATTCGTGTCACCTGTGTCTTGTTATGTGTCCTTATATAAGTCATTTGTTTTTGTGGAAGCATTGTCTTTCTATCGGTGTTCATGGCGTATGTATGGTTGGATGTTGTCGGTGCCCGGTGCCCACCACGTCACACCTGCCCCTAATTGAGAATTGGGAGAGCTTTAATGGCACACAACTAATTGTATGTGTTTCTGTGATAGACAAAGACAGCGGTCCATAAAATGTGATATAAGTCCTATAAACAGCGGTCCATAAAATGTGATATAAGTCCTATAAACAGCGGTCCATAAAATGTGATATAAGTCCTATAAACAGCGGTCCATAAAGTGTGACATAAGTCCTATAGACAGCTGTCCCATAAAGGTTGACATAAGTCCTATAAACAGAGTCCATAAAGTGTGACATAAGTCCTATAAACAGAGTCCATAAAGTGTGACATAAGTCCTATAAACAGAGTCCATAAAGTGTGACATAAGTCCTATAAACAGAGTCCATAAAGTGTGACATAAGTCCTATAAACAGAGTCCATAAAGTGTGACATAAGTCCTATAAACAGAGTCCATAAAGTGTGACATAAGTCCTATAGACAGAGGTCCATAAATGACACAACGATGGTTGCAGTCTAAATAGACTCTTATATGTCCCCCAGGCCGCAGTTCAGAAAAATGTGTTTCTCAACAGAGGTGGTATTCTATCAATTTGTTTGCTTAACCAGTTGCGGGTATCAGAGTAAAACAGACAGAGCATATTTGATTAACGCATTTTTAAAGGTTTGACAGGCTAATGTTTATATTATGTACTAGAGCCACTCGGCAGTCAGTCATCCCCAGTCCTTCTTTGGGCCCGGTCAGGCCTGTCCTGCCGAATGCACCTTGTCCTTCTGGATGTTAAGCATTGTGAACAGAATAGCGATAAAGAAACTCCCTATAGTTGTGCACTTATTCAGGCATAGACGAGTGAGCCTCCAATGAGGACAATAATGGATTGGGGAGTCACATGCACAGATGGGACTCAGAACTCAGTTGCCCTGTCTCATGTAATCTATCTCTGGGATTCAGTTCTAACAATATACATGCGGTTGTTATGCCTGTAATGCTTATTGAAAATCTAATGATGTCATTGAGTTATACTCTAAATTGATTAGATGGCCATTTATCGTTTTTCTGAAAACATATTTTTGGGCTTGGCTGCATGTACAAAACATTTATATTTGGATATATTTTGAAATGACCCTGTTGCTCAATTAAACTGATAAATGTAATTAACTAGGCTATAATCGCAGTCTTTCACGAAAATGATCTAAATATATATTAAAAGAAAATATTATACCAAACTGTACACAATATGCCAATGCGATCAGTCGAATATAAATAGATCTGCTAGTGATCCAATTAAATACCGTTATAATAGCTTGGCGCAGTACGCTTGGCACGACGTCCTGTGATTGGTCTATTTGCATGTCCGTCAGCGTGTTCTCGGCATTCATTGGTCATCTTTTTTAACCGAGGAATGTCTAGTAAATATTATGAGCTGGACTCGGATTTCGAGTGGCCTTTCGTTAGTATCGCTATACCTGGGCTGTGCATGTCTTATGACTGGAATTAGTGATACTACATGCTGTTTTACGGTTTAGTGGACTCTAATAATGGAACTGCAGGATGAGAAACCAAAGTATGGTAAGTTGGCAACTTATTTATTTATAGTGTGCCAGCCCGCTTTATAGCTTAGTGTCCCACCACACTGTCTCGGGAAAGCAAAACGAGTAGTGGAATTAAGACAGCTACAGACGTGAGATAAAAATATATATTTAAAACAATGTAGCATCCATAGAAAAGCTGGCATTTATGCAATGTCACGTGTAAACGTGGGACATTTATGGCTGGTAAAATCTGAACAACAACACAATTGTATGTGAAGTAGAACCAATCAGTCTGAAAACACATAGTATTTCTAGTCAAAGTTTAAACTGACCAGGCCAATTTCTTTTTTATGTGAAGACTTAAGAAGGGCAATTAAATCATTAACTCCATTAAGTTAGTCTAACAAAAGACACTTTTTGAGAGTTAATATGAATGGAAATTGACTCTGCCATCTGGAGCCATAAATACCATGCACTCTTGGTCTGTGCCCCTAGCTGCAGATGCCTTCTAATCTGTTGTTGCCACCCTTCCACGCCCAAGTCTTAATTTCTGTGTCAAACCAAGAATGCAGATGTTGTTGTTGTTAACATTTCTTACAGTAAATGCACATCATCACAAATAATCTTAAATAAATGCGATTCACATATTTTCCATTATGTTTTAGATGAGTTAATTAAATATGCCTCCAAATATGTGTGCCAGTCTGAATTTAAAGAAAATGTTATGTGTATCGCTTCAGTGATTATCAATACAGATGGCATTGTCCTGAATATGTTAAAGTCCTGCTATAATGGACCCAACAAAAGGAAAGGCGTTTAATTGAAGCTAAGTACTGCCTTCAAGGTAAAAATACACTCTGAAATTGTAGAGCATTATCTGTAAGAATGATAGAGGCCGACTCCACCGTGGTCATTTGTACTTTAAATATTCACCATTTGGATGTGTTTTCAGTAGCGGCAGTTGCCATACCAGTCATGTGGCAGTATCTACAACTGGTGCATGGCTTTATAGCATTCAATTCTTGAACAGCACACCGAGGTAAAATAATGTTGAGGGTTGCACGATGTGTTACTTTTCTACAGTCCTTCTTATACAACTTTTGTTCTAATGTCTGCTCTGAGAGGTCTAGGTTGGTGGTTATTTTTTCCTCTCTCCAGCCCTCCTAAAATTAAGCCATTTTTCCTTTTCCGCACACACCCTTTTCGTATGTTTGTCCAACCCGTGATCACTAATTGACTCCAAGCTCTCAGCCTCTCATTATCTCATGACCTCATTCCATTCATCAATACACTATGTACATGCATTTTACAGCCCTCGCAGTTGAGCAACAAACCGAATTCTCATTCTGGATCCAGTTGTGACTAATTAACAATGTAGCTGGAGATGTTCTGTGAGAAAGCTGTGTTAATGATGTATGGCAAAAAAAATGTAATATTCTGCCACTATTTTAATCTAATTATTATCTTGTTTCAAAGATCTTTTATTAATTCCATTTAACTGGATTTGCCTTAACAAAAAATAGATCAACCTCATACAAAATTGTCTATTAATGTGCTCTTGGGTGGTCCAGCATTCTAAGATGTGGCATATTTGACAGATACTGCTAGAGCATGGCTTTAAATCATGCACACTGGTCATTCAGCAAAACGTTCCAACAAATATAAACACTGCTTTGCTGTAGGCCTATTTAAACCAATTATCTAATTTCTACTGAATTACAAATGCGATACATTCACAATTTGTTCTGTTTGATATTTTATTTCATTATTAAAAAATATAGACACTTAAACTCAATTATTGTATGGTAACATCAGTTTGATGTTGGGAAATATTTGTATGTATATAACTGAAAAAAGTTGCTTATGTAACTAACCCATTAGCATTACAAAAAAATCACTGTTGAAATTGATTAGGCTGTTAACTGTAAGAAAGGAAACAAAGACCCAAATGCATTCTAATGTAGTAGTAATAGAAATACAGACTTTGGCAAAAGTGTATTGTAATATAATATCAAAGTGTTTGGATATCCCAGTAACCACAGTTGAACCTATCGACACAAAGAAGTCGCTGCATCACATCACAAAGGTGTGCCAAGAAAAGGAAGTGCCTCAACTCATACTTTGTGTTTTTTAACTTTTAAGTAGGTTTTGCAGTTCTTCAAAGTCATCTTTTTAATATCTTCTTCAGCTTCGGTCCAAATAATTTTTCCACTCCAATGTAATTCTATTGCAGAATATATACAGCTCTAGTTTAGGTCTTCGTGGTATGGTAGTAGTTCCTTTTGTGGGATAATGGCTGCTTCAAAATTCTAACATGGTGCTGCTCATTTTACATCCTGGATTCAATTCAGACCAACGCCTCAATCACAGAGCTCACAGGATGGGATACAGCCTACAGTCTCGTGCAGTCTTAGATTATGTGTAATTACACGAGATATTTAGGACTGTGGTTTGAAACTTGATCCAGATGCTCTCTGATCTTTATTTTAAGCTCTGACATGGTCAGGCTAGAAATCTTTTGTGTTGTGCAATTGCTTTACATTTATGGTCCAGTCCGGCTTTGTTCTGTTAGAAAAGTTGTCCTGTTTTACTTGTGAATTGATATGTCCCAGGGAAGAAAATAGATTTGTTTATTTTGATAATTTGGCAAACAACCAATGTGAGTTACTTACCAAGCAGTGGTCAACCAAGCAGAAGATATCATCAGTGGTAATTTAGGGAAAGTTATTAGAATTGGAAGAAGAGGCAGAGGCCAGTTCCTTTAATACACTATGTTCAGTAATATACAGTGTGCACCAAGATTCATTTATACATTATAATACATTATGTTCAGTAATATACAGTGTGCACCATCATTCATTTTACAGTGAATTTTTTTTGCTTATTTTGGTTCTGTACCCTATAGCACTAGAGTTAGTTTGCTTGAATTTCTGGGTATGTTCATTAATATCGGATTAACTGTTTAGTGGAACAGGCCTGCGTGTCTTCGTCACTGATGTGATAGCAAACAGAAGTAGGACTTATAATTCTGAAGTTTTACAGAATATTTTATATGTTGAAACCAAATGACTCAGAACCCTTTGGACAGCACTTCATCCAGAACAAGACAAAAAACCTTAACATCCTGTCAACAAAGGGGTTTTTGATGCCCAAAAGTGAAAATCCTTGATTGAACAGATCTGAATCAAGTGAACATGCATTTTATTGCATGCAGAGGATATGCAACCAAATATTCAGAATTATGCCTTTATTCTACATTATTTTAAACGGTCTGCTCTGTTTTGGTGCCCAAATAATTCACAGGGCTACATACAAACAGTTAATCTGATATGTATGAAAATACCCTGAGATTTAGATCGACAGTCTGCGTCTCAAAGTCATTGTCATTGTATCCTTTCAAAGGATGCAAAAAAATTTTACAAAAATAATGATAAAATGGCCACTGACCAAAGAAAGCTAAATGCGTCTACCCTCACTGGGGCCTTTAGGAACTCCATGTAATTGTATGCTGTGCCCATCCTCTTCCTGACTGGTAGTCTTGGCGTTTGGCCGATTGACTCGGAAAATCTGATTACTATTACTTAAACCTTGCTGGAGTAATTCACTCCTCGGTAAATGCTATTGCTTGTGCCTGCTGTTTTCTCAGATAAACTGAATTCCTGTGTAGTGTTGCAATGAGCTAGCTGGCATGATGACTGATGTTCATGGTCAACGAGACAAAACATAGGGAGTTGGCAGACGGGCATTTGTACTTGCTTTGGATTTAGTGTTTAGGTCAGGTTACATAAAAATAGATATTTTTGGACAGAAAATAACCCAATGACCTACTGTACATTTTGGTGGTGGATCTTTGATGTTATTTGTCTGTTTGGCCTCCACTTATCTTGTGGCTTATGTTAAGGTCAGCAGCATTTTAAACTTTACCCTGTACCAGGATACCACACCTGGTTGTCTCTGCCAGAAAGATGATGTGTATTTACAAGTGAGTTTCCTAGCAAGTCATAAATCTGAACATTTCATGTGTAATTGCCGTTGCAGTTCAAAAACGTAATTCATTAAAGCGGGCAGTCTTCAGACGCGGATGAAAAGGTTCTCCAGGCTCTGGAAACATTCTGTATAAAGGAATGATCTAGGATCTGTTCCAAAGTGTCCTTCAGTCTCATGAAACATTTAAATAAAAGGGGTGGAGTCATCATCAAGGGAAGTTGAGGCTGATTCAATAGCAACAACAACAACCAATAAAACACTTCTTTACATGTCAGTTCCCAGCCAGCTACTGTGTCTGTATATGTGTGTGTGTGTGTGTGTGTGTGTACACTTTTTACCCCTTGTTCCTTACAGGGCCCAGGGCCCAGGAGTAACACTTTTAAAGACCCCAATCTACAGCAGTTAACCTATTATCTTCCCCTTTGGTTTACCATTGGAAGCCTTACATACCCTTACCAGTGTTCATTATATATCGGCCATCTCTTGTCCAGAGCAGGGTGGGAATTTCATTTGCCTCTCGTGGATGCGCTAATAATCTATAGACTGAACCAATGTGGACATTTTCAACATTAATGGGGGTGTCCTGGTTTTTTATGTTAAGCACTTTCAGGCAGAGTTGTAATTTGAATCCTGTTCCAAAGTGTGCAGTCATCTAGTGCTGTTGAAATGCAGTGGTGTTAAGTGTTTGACAGTACCAAATAAGACACAGATTCGTTTATTTCTCGTGCACACGCTTGTTGTTATGCACACATTTATCAGGACAGTCACACAAACCATTGCTTATCTCAGGAGGCATATCAATGCGTTATTCTATGCATTAACCAATGTTGTGTCTGAAGTATAGTTACTATACATTAAGGTGCCTGGCAAACATATTCACAACTGAGAATTCATAATTGGGTGACTTCCAGGATGCCAATATCACGCAGGTGGGGACGGGTAAGAGGCCACGCCTCCAGGCACGCAGGTGGGGACGGGTAAGATGCCACGCCTCCAGGCTCACAGGGGGAGGAAGAGGCCACTCCTCCAGGCACGCAGGGGGGGAGGACAGGTAAGAAGCCACGCCTCCAGCCACAACAGCTTGTTGTAGGCGGGGGGCGGCTCTGTCACACCGTAGTCTGGTCCTGGCAGCTCCTGCGAAATCCTTCCAGCCACCTCTGAAGACTGGTACTCCAAACCTTTAGGGTCCCTTTGTGTCCTGGAGGTTGGTGGCTGGAAGGGGTCGTAGTATGGCTGGACCTGGGGTTGGGGCTGTAGCTCCAGGGATTTGTCTCCCCCTGGCTGCAGCCCCGGAGCAGTGGGTGGTGTTTGCTGCAGCACCAGGGCCGTGGGTGTTCTCCTTGCGGTCCTCCCTGAACACTCTGTTAGCTCCCCCCAAAAAACCTTTTGGGAAGCTTCCGGGGGGCCCACTTGCCTTCTTCATGGAATAATCGGCCCTGATAGCCGGATCGGTGGTTCATATCCCAAATATGCGCAGAGATGCCTATACTCCTCTTGAGGCGTCTCTGACTTAAGCCAGTCCCACTGCTCCATGGGGCAACGTTTGGAGAAATTCTCCTTAAAGCTGTCATAACAATCTTGAGGGAAACCTCTCACCGTCAACATCATCCACAGTTTTTATATTCTAACCATGGCCAACTCTAGGATTTAACCCTGTTACAAGCCTTTTTGTTCCAAAATATACCTTAATTTATGGTAGGACACAGGCACATAGCTAGTGTGAAACATCCCAGTTTTAATTAAAAACTTGCTCATACGAAAGAACAAAAAAAATAACAAAAAACACCATGAACCACAACAGTGGAGGTAAAATGGCCACCGAAATAGTTAAATCATTTTATTAACATTTCTTTGAAAAAATTAATGAACACTTTTTAATTGAAGTAGTTGTTTTTTCTTAAATATCCTTTGGTTGCAGGGATAAAACTCACAAGTGCACAGAGAATGTGCAGAACAGAACAAACATCAGATGTGTTTTTTACAATGGAAAAAAATTTGGTGATATATTCTGCCATAAATTATTTCATAAATGAATGTTAGCAAGTAACCTGGATAATTGTGTCTTTTAATCCATTAAATTAGTTATTGCTTTTTCCACCTGCTGATGTTTTGTTCTAGGCCAATGTTTTTCCATCCTGCCAATCGAGGCTCACAGCTCTGTATGTTATAGATCTCTCCCTGTTCTATCAAACCTGATGCTCATGCAGAAGAAGAATATTTAACGATGGACTTTACTGTTTCTGTCACGAAAACGATGGTGTAGTGCAGGCAAAGGAGCCAGATGCAGAGCAGAATCTTGTTTGTGGTATTTATTGAACAAAACGAAAGAAACACGGAGCAATAAAACGAGAATCTAAACTGGTTGAAATTAAATTGCGATATAGAGCGACTTACTAAATAATATGTAACACAGCGACACCATAGACAAACACTCACCAACTGATACGGACGTCACTTGCATAATACAATTAAACAATGCTAAGCACACCAGTGTAAACCAACAAATAATATAACTCTGCTAATCACCCAACTAAAGTCTGGTGTGCACAATCATAACAAACTCACCAGAAACAAGACATGCACCCCACCCTTACTAAATTAATTAACAATGTAATAAGTATTAGTTACATTGATATATAAAGTCTTAAGAATGCATAACAAGTGACAAAGCATGGAGAACATCTTTGGTTGCACCTTATATTAAATTAATCAAATGGATTATATAAAGTTTATGTTAATTGTTTATAGAAAACAGAACCTTTGGTTAAAAATTGGGGTGGGCAAAGAATATTTTTTAAAGGTTAATTATTGTGTTTCATTATGCGTTTGTTGAAATTGACAAAAAACTATTGTGTAAGAGCCCCATGTTTATGCAGATGAGGCCAAAGGCACCAAGATGCTTCTGAATCCTAGGAATTTGTATTTGTGTGGAATTGTATTAATGTTTATTCAGTAGTGTTCCACCGTGTAAAGTTTTAACTAAATTCACACCCCAGAATCAGATTATACTCTGTTCTGGGTGCTCATAAATGGTCTGCTTGTAATAATGGGTGTAACTGTTAGGGGATTTAACAAAATACAGGCATGAGGAACATTTGCTTTCTTTCAATAACTTACAGTAGAATTAATCAAAAAGTGTCACATCCTGAACGACATAGGCGATTGAATTTGCCTTACACTATTTATAGACTGTGTAGTCACTTAGTAACGACTTTTCTACAGGAGGAACTCTTCAATACAGGAATGGCTGCAATTTTGTAATCCAGCAAATTCTACAAAATGTATTTAAAAATAAGCTTTATACTCACCAGTTATTGTGAAATAAGACACACTATCAAAAGAGACATACTGAAATGGATACAGGGGATCTCAATAAAATAGTTTTGCAATCCTGCAGTAATTACCATGTGGGATGTTTGAAATAACTTGTGAATACATAAATTAATCCTAGTTGGCGATTTCACTTATTATTCAGAAATCAAATTTGGGCAATCCCCTGATAAATGGCCCCACATATTAGTTCCAGTATTAGCCTTGCATAGCAGCTGTGTTATTGGCCAAGAGTTTGAATCATACCCACAATGCACGGTTTCCTCATATGTGAACTTCTAATTGGCTCAGCTCCTTCCTGAGTGTGATTGGTGTTGTTGCTCATACTGGCTCCTTGTGTTCAGTTGGGAGCCTACGTTGGCCACAGAACCTGACAGCACAGATACTTATTCTAAAATTGATAGACATATTTTTCACAACATCACAAACTAAGCAAAAATATCATTGTAGAAATGTTAGCAAATATATATTTCATCTCATCATCTCATCTCTCATCTTCAACCGCTTATCCGGGGTCGGGTCGCGGGGGTAGCAGCTCTAGCAGGGGACCCCAAACTTCCCTTTCCCGGGCAACATTAGCCAGCTCTGACTGGGGAATCCCGAGGCGTTCCCAGGCCAGTGTGGAGATATAATCTCTCCACCTAGTCCTGGGTCTTCCCCGAGGTCTCCTCCCAGCTGGACGTGCCTGGAACACCTCTCTAGGGAGGCGCCCAGGTGGCATTTGTACTAGATGCCCGAACCACCTCAACTGGCTCCTTTCTACGCAAAGGAGCAGCGGCTCTACTCCGAGTTCCTCTCGGATGACTGAGCTTCTCACCCTATCCCTAAGGGAGAGGCCAGCCACCTTTCTGAGAAAACCCATTTCGGCCGCTTGTACCCGCGATCTCGTTCTTTCGGTCATGACCCAGCTTTCATGCCGATAGGTGAGAGTAGGAACAAAGATTGACCGGTAGATCGAGAGCTTTGCCTTCCGGCTCAGCTCTCTTTTCGTCTCAACGGTGCGGTGAAGCGAATGCAACACCGCCCCCGCTGCTCCGATCCTCCGACCAATCTCCCGCTCCATTGTTCCCTCACTCGCGAACAAGACCCCAAGGTACTTGAACTCCTTCACTTGGAGTAAGGACTCATTCCCTACCCGGAGTAGGCACTCCACCGGTTTCCTGCTGAGAGTCATGGCCTCAGATTTAGAGGTGCTAACCCTCATCCCAGCCGCTTCACACTCGGCTGCGAACCGATCCAGTGAGTGCTGAAGGTCACCGACCGATGAGGCCATCAGGACCACATCATCCGCAAAAAGCAAATATATATATATAAACAAATTTAAAATAAGCAAGAGTTTAAGAGCTCCGCAGAGATAAAAGAACCTATCAGAAAACGACAATCTCCGCAGCACTGCAGCACTGCATCAACTGGTACTGCAGAATGTCATCTTAAGGACCGTTAAAGCATGAGGATAAAGATTTGGTCTGATGCGACCAAAATCAAATCATTCGGCCCAAACGCCGTGTGCTACGTCTGCCAAAAACAAGGTAACACTCATCACCTGGTTTATACCGTTCCTATGGTGAAGCACGGTGGTGGGCCGGGTTTAGTGAAGGATGAACTGAGCAAAATACAAAGTGTTCAATAAAACCTGATCCAGAGCGCTCAGGAACTCAGACTGATGGCAGAGATGTTGGAACAACCCGAAGCACTGAGTCAAGACTAGGGACGCTCGAGACAATGTTCGATTTGCTTCAGGTACAGGGCTGTGAATGTTCTTTAGTGGTCCAGCCCAAGCCTGACTTGAACCATATTGAATATCTTTGAGGAGACCTAAAGATGGCAGTTCCCAGAGTCTCTGCATTCAATCCGACACTGCAAGGGTAAATGGGAGAAAGTCCAAGTGTGCAAAGGTGTTAGGGGCAAACAGGAGTTTGGACAAATTACTGATGTACATGAGATATTGAGATTTTTTTCTCCAATAAATCGGTAAATCTTTCTACTAACTGGTTTTGGCTTTGTCATATTGTTTGAGGATTGATTGCAAAAATTTATATTTATTGAGTGAATAAATTAAATAATACTACAAAATGTAAAGAAAGTTTTAGAATATTTGGTGAAGGCTGTCACATCGAGCAATAGTCACCTAGAAATATATAAAGTTATACAAAATACAATTATTCTTGCATTGTTATATCAGAAAATATCCATCAAATAAGCAATACTTATTCAAGCAGAAATTATATTTTAGTTGCGTAAAAACCACAACAAAAACCCCTATGGCTTCTGCACCCTCCCTGTTTTCCATCAGCATCTCTCTCAGACGATTAAAGTGATAATTTTCTCCTCAAGCACATAAACAAACAATGTCAGACTGGGCCAAGTGAAATCTATTTTATTTCCTGGTTGGAAAAATGGAGAAGAAAAACGTCTTAATACCTTCAGGAGATTAAATTCCAAAAGATTGCTTTCTGTTAATTTGCCTGCCGAATCTGGGTTAGGCTTGCAGATCTTGTTAAATACACTCATGTGTTGTGTTCAACAATCAGTACACCTGAGTCTCGTCAGTCCCCAGAGGACTCAATTGGGAGTAAGGGGAGCCTGCCTAGTGCCTAGCTTATAAGTGTGTTCACTCCTCTTTAGCTTGCTTTTCACAAAGGGGGAGGGTCAGTGAAAAGAAAGGAATTGCCTACACCCATTTTACCTCTGTTTTGCTTCCACCCTACCCTGTAGGTAAGCAAAGTTGCTAAGCTCTCTAGGGGAGAGAGTGTGTGAGAAAAGATAGAGGAAGCCAAGAACAAAGGCAGAATAAGCGATTAACATACAGACAAAAACAGCTCTGTGGAGCGAAAAACGAAACGGAGAGAAATGAACAGGTGGCACATGATTTGACGGAGGCAGCTGTTGGATAAACTGTGGGAGGACTGAGGAACTGGGGTGTGCTCAAAGTTGTTGAGTACTGGTCAAACAAGTTCCTCCCCACTGTACCTGTCTTTCGCTCTCACACACCAGGCAGGAAAAGAAAGCGTAGAAAAAGGCTGAAGAGAGTTTTCTGGTTGTTTCAAAGTTGAATCATACAAAGGAATTGAAAAATGCCAGAGGAGGAGCCGCCCTATTACGGAAAGAATGGTAAATTTGAATTGCTTAAATTTGTCTGTTGTTTTTCTTGAGTGTATGTGGCTTACCTGACCATACTTTGACCTAATTAGGACATTGGTTTGGATTTAAGTTCTTTAAAGTTGGTGTTATTTGTGTCTGGAGAAGAGTGACACAGTGTAACTGAGCTTCTAGTATCTGCATGGACACATTAAATGGCTGTGGGTGAGATCTGCCTGCAAACATTGCTTCCAAATCTCTCTCTTTAAAAGTGGCCTGGCACTTTGTGTATAAGGGCTGGACTAAATGTTTGGTGCCATGTTTTTATCAGAACAAAAACTTGATTAATCATTCATGACTACAGTATGTTAGTCATTTTAGTTATTGGCAAGTGCTCCAGCACTTGGCTTTGGCCCCTGTCTCTGCAAGCTTCATCCAGCATGTCTGTTGAGGACATCGTGGGGTAATTTTTCACATTGAACCATCCACAGACTCTGTCCATAAGTGGACCTGTGAGAGCAGATTCCCTTTAACGCTCACTGTCTGCATTAGCACACAGACCGCTGGTGTGCATTATTAATGAGCCCTGATGATGTTATACTGAACATTACAAACTAGGCTGCCTGAATGCTGGTTGGCTGAAAGCTGGGCTAGATGTAGTCAAAATGGCAATATGACAATATAGCACGGCTAATTGTTGTTCTTATGTACGATGTTCTGAGGAGTGACTGCAGATAACCAGTGGTATGTTGGCAATTCATCACAAACGTTCTAGGTTTCTTATTGCTCTTGTGAACTCGTTACAATATGCGATACAATTAGAGCAGTAAAAAGCGAGATGTTACTTTCTATTTCTTTTTAAGGAGCTGATTAGCATATAACCTTTTCCTTATCTACTCACTGTAGTGTATGTTGCTGTCTTTAAGCCAACATGCTTATCCGGTGCTAGCTAGTATAAGTGTTATTCTGGGTAAGCATACATCTTATAATGGCTATGTGGTACAATCCACAGTAGTACACTTTACTAAATAAGGTTGCTATCAACAAAGTTACTGCTAGTAGGATAAACATGTCACCCTTATCAGATGTAGATATGCAAGCATTAATCTGGGATTATAGTTGTCACCAGAATAATGTTAATGTTGATTGGGTAATGTGTTTGGAAATAGAATGACGAGAACATGCATATTTAATTAATTCCCTAATGGGATTTAGCGCTGCAAATTATATCACTATAGCTACTTGTAAACTGCACAATACCCATTCTCTTACATAGATGTACACTGAATACACTTGGATCTAAACCCTGGTGCCTAAAGGGTTTAGAAGAAGATGCTAACCGACTGGAGTAGTTACAGAACAGATTTCCCATATATTCAATCAAGCCACAGAGATACATGTCAAGGTTTCCTGTCTCAGTGCAAGCAGGGGGTGTATAATGTTATTAGTATGTCCAACCAGCACACACGGGCAGTTCTAGATGTTCTGCCCAGACAGTAATGGACCTCTGCTGTCTGTGTTGGTATTGCAGCTTGTCATATTGCCAAGGGACTGCTTAGTCACTAGGGAGGATTTCATGTTGCTAGGCGTGTCTGCCCAGAGGGAAACGGCATCTGCCGACCGTGAAGGGAGCAGAACGTAGACGCGTGAGAGAGCCGCTCTGTTGGAATGTTTACCATCTCACATCACAGCGTCAAGCGGCATCTGTGCATATTGGTTTGTTAAATATAGTTTGACGGCCTTGACGTTATACCACAATGTACCCTTTCGCTCCAATTGCGTCACCCCAGTCCGTTTACCGTATGAAATGGTTTTCCTACTGTGCGTTTTAAAAGATGCGTTCTTTATCCAGGTGAACCAAGAAAGTATGACGCCAACTTCAAAGGCCCCATCTATAACAGGTGAGAGAGTCTTCTGTATGTAGCATCACAGCACATGGTAACCATGGTGACCAGGGTGAACCTGTAACAGGTCTTCACCATCTTTATTCCAGGGGCTGCACGGACATTGTATGTTGCATCCTCTTCGTAATCTTCATCTTGGGATATCTGGCAGTGGGAATTCTTGGTAAGTACATGTAGCCTGTAGCCTCAGGTCTGACGCTAACGGCTAGTTGCCGCCATTTTGTCTGAGCGTTTCACTGCCTTGGTGATGTTTCTGGTAGTTGAGGATTTCCTTTCTCCTTCCCTAGCCTGGTCTCAGGGAGATCCCAGAAAGGTGATATACGCTACGGACAGCAGAGGGCAGTTCTGTGGGCAGGCGGGCACACCTCTGGAGTAAGTTCTACCCAACCAATTTGAACACCGTGAGATATAGACATGTTATTCATTATAAAGGATCTGAATGAGAGGATTAACATAACGAACGGTAATAATTGTAATGCATGATATGATTTGGCTACTAGCATCATATCATGCTCTGTGACATGAATAGAAACACTGAGTAGACCCGGGTTACTAAAAGAAAGGACTTTAGTGACTTTGAGAGTTTATTATTGGGGCACGGATGATGGGAGCTTCAGTCACTAAAACCGCTCAACTGGCTGCTGTTTAAATAAGAACAGTAGGTTTAAATTCACAGGGAACAGACATCCATAATCAAGGTTGGCAGTCTGTCCAGTAGCCGTCCCCTCATTACAAAGGTTTTTAGTTTAATTTGTCCCACCACAACTACAACCCACACAGACAGCATTAGCGCGCGTGTCCAGCATTAGCGCGCGTGTCCAGCATTAGCGCGCGTGTCCAGCATTAGCGCGCGTGTCCAGCATTAGCGCGCGTGTCCAGCATTAGCGCGCGTGTCCAGCATTAGCGCGCGTGTCCAGCATTAGCGCGCGTGTCCAGCATTAGCGCGCGTGTCCAGCATTAACGCGCGTGTCCAGCCATTAAGGTGGTGTTAATGAACAATGCTCTTGGGTTTATTGTAGGACGAAGCCTCTGCTGTTCTACTTCAATATCATGAAGTGTGCCAGTCCCATGGTGCTGCTGGAGTTTCAGTGCCCGACCACACAGGTGAACTTAGCCTGTATTGGTTCATATGTTCCGGTGTGCCAGTTAACTGATGTGTGCTGCGCTCTTCCATTATGTCGTCTCATTGTACGTGTTTTTAAAACCAGATATGTGTGGAGAAATGCCCCGATAAGTTCATGACACTCCTCAAGGCCTACAACAATAAAGATGACTTTAACTATTACAAGAACTTCTGCAATGAGGGACTGAATGACCAAATGGTATGTAGTGTCCTCAGTGTGGTATGTAGTGTCCTGAGTGTGGTATGTAGTGTCCTGAGTGTGGTATGTAGTGTCCTGAGTGTGGTATGTAGTGTCCTGAGTGTGGTATGTAGTGTCCTGAGTGTGGTATGTAGTGTCCTGAGTGTGGTATGTAGTGTCCTGAGTGTGGTATGTAGTGTCCTGAGTGTGGTATGTAGTGTCCTGAGTGTGGTATGTAGTGTCCTGAGTGTGGTATGTAGTGTCCTGAGTGTGGTATGTAGTGTCCTGAGTGTGGTATGTAGTGTCCTGAGTGTGGTATGTAGTGTCCTGAGTGTGGTATGTAGTGTCCTGAGTGTGGTATGTAGTGTCCTGAGTGTGGTATGTAGTGTCCTGAGTGTGGTATGTAGTGTCCTGAGTGTGGTATGTAGTGTCCTGAGTGTGGTATGTAGTGTCCTCAGTGGTCCAGACCAGCAGTCTGAGCTACTGCCTTGTATACCTTCTGGTCCTCAGCCTGTATTACTTCCCAAGCATCATTTAAGGCACCAGGTCAGTTTCACAGTCTTTGACCACACATGTGTTTCAGGCTGTCACAGATATCCTGAAGTATGGCCTCTGTCCTGCCATGTTGACACCGAGTGTACCCTGTAAGCAGCACTCCTCTACTGCACTGTCAATACTACCTGTACCACACACACACACACACACCTCCATCACACTATTCACTGTTATCTACTGCACTGTCAACACCACCTGTACCACACACACACACACACACACACACACACACACACACCTCCCTCACACTATACATCATTAGTCTGTCTTTTGAAAAGGTCAAAAGGCGATTTAAATGCATTATTGTGACTTCTCTGTTCCGCTACCTTCCAGTCACCCGCAGGTGCTTCCCCGCCCTGGGCCAGAAAGGAGGAGTGATTACAGTGGGGAATAACACGCAGTTCGATGATGGTCGGGGGAACGTTTTAAATGCTGAGGACCTGGTGGCGGGTGTCAAGTGAGTCTAGCGTAGTGCTTTTTGTTGATGTGCTCATTTAAAGGACATCTACAGACTGCTTTGCTCTCCTTTTGTCTAGAAATGCCACCGTGGTCATTGAGGCTCGACAGGTGGCTATGAAGATCTTTGAGGATTTCACCCACTCCTGGTACTGGATCCTGTTGTAAGGCCTCATCTTCTCCTTTCACAGGATAGTAGAAAGCTAAAGTGAATTTAGATGGGGTCGTTTACTGTACAATCAACTTAACTCCACAGCCTTTGATCAGCTGGCATGGTAACTGTGTGTGTGTGTGTGTTCAGAGGATTGGTGATTGCCTTGCTCATCAGTCTTCTCTTCATCGTCCTCCTGCGCTTCCTGGCCGGAATCATGGTGTGGGTCATGATCGTCATGGTGATTCTTGTCATTGGATATGGTAACGACCAGTTAAGCTCTCTGTAATAATGATGGCCATCCTGTGTCCTCGCCCACCTCTTTAAGAGCTGTGTGTTTCGTGGCTCTGCCCTGTATTGCTCCATAGGTATCTTCCACTGCACCATGATGTATGTGAGCCTGAAATCAGAGCCTGGCTCCAATGTCACTCTACAAGACCTGGGCCTTCAGGCTGACTTCTCTGTGTACCTACATATCAGACAGACCTGGCTGGCCTTCAGTAAGTAAAAACACACCTGGACATTTGCCCGGTCCCATTAATAAACCCTGATATAGCATTATATATGAATAATGCTATGTAGTGTTAACGTAAGCGGATGGCCATCTAGGGTTCCTGCCAGGATTGAACCCTGTCTTCCCCCTCCCCTCTGCCTGTCACTCAGTTATTATCCTGGCCATTGTGGAGCTCGTCATCATTCTGCTGCTCATCTTCCTCAGGAATAGACTCCTCATTGCCATCGCTCTCATCAAGGAAGCCAGCAGGTCAGACGAGATCTCTGCTTTCAGGATTTCTAATCACAGTGTAAACGGCTCAGTGACGCCTAGATCATTGTGCGAAACTACAGTACATGGTGTACTAAGGTGTTTTTCTGTTCACAGGGCCATTGGGTATGTGATGTCAGCCCTGTTTTACCCCCTGTTCACCTTTGCCCTCCTGGCCATGGTCATAGCCTACTGGGCTGTCACCGCTGTGTATCCTTTTTGTTGGGGGGGGGGTCTTCAGTAAGTCACCATGCCCAGCTGTTGGCTGTTATTGATGGGATGTGTAGTTCTCCGGGTCATATTGGAGTCCTTGACACCGTCTGGCATCCAGGTTCCTTTCCACATCCAATCATCCCATTTATAAGATTTTCGATGACAAAGATTGCGTTTACTCCAGGAACAACTGCGAGCCGGCTGTGAGTTCTATCGTTCATTTGAACCGTCCAAAATATCCTTATAACATCTTCGAAACGTTTGTTTAAACTGTTGATCTGTCCCTCTCTCCCTCCAGAACTACAGCACCTCCGTTATGAAAACTGCGTGTCCATCTTCTCAGTGTTTGTTTGCCTTTTACGGCGGTGAGACCGTTTACCACAAGTACCTGGTCGGCCTGCAGTTCTACAACGTCTTCTTGTTCTTCTGGTGCGCTAACTTCGTGACGGCGCTAGGTCAGATGACTTTGGCCGGGGCCTTCGCCTCCTACTACTGGGCTTTTGTCAAACCAGACGACATGCCCGCCTTCCCTGTGTTCTCGTCCCTTGGCAGATCACTCAGGTGTGTGATGTAATTTCCTCCTGCTGCCCAGGTTGTGTTCTGGGTGTGTCTTAATGACAATGGTGTGATGTTTCTTTCTCTTACTAAGGTATCACACAGGAACCCTGGCTTTCGGCTCTCTCATCCTCTCCATTGTCCAGATTATCAGGGTTCTTCTGGAGTACATTGACCACAAACTCCAAGGTGAGCCAGAGACCCTGTCTGGTAACAAGAGGTATTGCAGAACCCAATGCATTGGTCTACCCAGGGTCCTAAATTAGCATAACCCAATGCAATGCTGTACCCAGGGTCCTAAATTAGCATAACCCAATGCAATGCTGTACCCAGGGTCCTAAATTAGCATAACCCAATGCATTGGTCTACCCAGGGTCCTAAATTAGCATAACCCAATGCAATGCTGTACCCAGGGTCCTAAATTAGCATAACCCAATGCAATGCTGTACCCAGGGTCCTAAATTAGCATAACCCAATGCAATGCTGTACCCAGGGTCCTAAATTAGCATAACCCAATGCAATGCTGTACCCAGGGTCCTAAATTAGCATAACCCAATGCAATGCTGTACCCAGGGTCCTAAATTAGCATAACCCAATGCAATGCTGTACCCAGGGTCCTAAATTAGCATAACCCAATGCAATGCTGTACCCAGGGTCCTAAATTAGCATAACCCAATGCAATGCTGTACCCAGGGTCCTAAATTAGCATAACCCAATGCATTGGTCTACCCAGGGTCCTAAATTAGCATAACCCAATGCAATGCTGTACCCAGGGTCCTAAATTAGCATAACCCAACGCATTGGTCTACCCAGGGTCCTAAATTAGCATAACCCAATGCAATGCTGTACCCAGGGTCCTAAATTAGCATAACCCAATGCAATGCTGTACCCAGGGTCCTAAATTAGCATAACCCAATGCAATGCTGTACCCAGGGTCCTAAATTAGCATAACCCAATGCATTGGTCTACCCAGGGTCCTAAATTAGCATAACCCAATGCAATGCTGTACCCAGGGTCCTAAATTAGCATAACCCAATGCAATGCTGTACCCAGGGTCCTAAATTAGCATAACCCAATGCAATGCTGTACCCAGGGTCCTAAATTAGCATAACCCAATGCATTGGTCTACCCAGGGTCCTAAATTAGCATAACCCAATGCAATGCTGTACCCAGGGTCCTAAATTAGCATAACCCAATGCAATGCTGTACCCAGGGTCCTAAATTAGCATAACCCAATGCAATGCTGTACCCAGGGTCCTAAATTAGCATAACCCAATGCAATGCTGTACCCAGGGTCCTAAATTAGCATAACCCAATGCAATGCTGTACCCAGGGTCCTAAATTAGCATAACCCAATGCATTGGTCTGCCCAGGGTCCTAAATTAGCATAACCCAATGCAATGCTGTACCCAGGGTCCTAAATTAGCATAACCCAATGCAATGCTGTACCCAGGGTCCTAAATTAGCATAACCCAATGCATTGGTCTACCCAGGGTCCTAAATTAGCATAACCCAATGCAATGCTGTACCCAGGGTCCTAAATTAGCATAACCCAATGCATTGGTCTACCCAGGGTCCTAAATTAGCATAACCCAATGCATTGGTCTACCCAGGGTCCTAAATTAGCATAACCCAATGCATTGCTGTACCCAGGGTCATTAGCTTTTAGTACATAGCTTTTTAGTATTGCTATCAGTAGTATTAAGCATGTCAGCTTGGTCTATGATGTGATTCATATATATGAAATCCTTTTCAATGATAAGAATACAAACACATGTTTTTTCAACTTCAGATGTTCATTGGCTTCAGACTGGCCTGTACATGGACCTTGTGGGCGCTGCAGGATTTCAGTCCTTCACAGATTAGTGTGTTGCCAATTGTTTTCTTGGAGTCCTGACAATGGCATCGTTACCTTATCATTGACCTCTACCAGGGAACCATTAAAGTTGTGGTCTTATTTCCTGGATTCAAAACCCCATAGTGAATGTAAAATAAAAAATAAGGCAGAAGAGCATTGGTCAAGTTAGTGATGAGCCAGTATAAATGCTTGAACTACGAAAATGCAACAAAATAATATCCCAGCGCTTCAATTTCCCAGTGTGTTAAGTTGGGTCCATAATCAGGAAGTAGAAGCTGCATCACACCATCTGGGCGCTGCCAAGAAGAGGCTGTCCCCAAAACAGTGCTCAATTAAGGACACTTGTTTGAGATGCTATCAGTGGCTGGGTGTGGTCTGATGGTGCACTAGTGAACCATAGCAAGAGCTTTGCATAACAATGGTCTGTATAGTAAGGTAGCAGGAAAGAAGGCATTACTCAAAACATAATCTAAAAAACACATATGGTGTTTGCCATAAAGCATAACTCATAAATGGCTCACTGTTTTCATACGAGACCAATACAGCTTCTATTTTGTTTTATCGGCAAGAAACAGAAAGCACTATGTGTGGCGCAAAACCTATTACTGCCCATGCAGAAACATTAGGGCGTCCTATAATGGCCCAGTTGAAGATCTCTTTTTTCTCTTTTCTCCTAAAGGAACCCAAAATGCGTTCACCAAGTTCCTGCTGTGTTGTCTGAAGTGCTGCTTCTGGTGCCTGGAGAAATTCATCAAGTTCCTCAACAGAAATGCCTACATAATGGTGAGTGCACAAACTTTTGTAACTGCTATGCCTATAATATTTGTCCTTAAATGTATTTAATATTGAATATAACATTTGTATTCTTGGTCACATGGATCACCGTTTACCTTCTACTCTTAACTTTGGTTAACATGTTGGTTTTTGTAATTATGAACTTCTCTTCTGCCTCTAGGTGGCGATATATGGCAAGAACTTCTGCACATCTGCCAAAGATGCCTTCTTCCTTCTCATGAGGAACATGATCAGGTGACTTTGACTGTGTTTAATGTATTGAAGTGTGTGTTGATTTAATGATCCATACATTGAGATGTAACCCAGTCTGACCATGCAGGGTTGCTGTTCTGGACAAGGTGACGGATTTCCTGCTGTTCTTGGGCAAACTCCTCATTGTGGGACTAGTGGGTAAGTGAGGCCGTTTGAAACACGGTTACACCTTCACAGAAGGCTTCCTCGGGTTACTAGATATGACATACAGATTGAACTTGTGTTCTATCTGTCTCAGTATATACATGTTCAAAGTTAAGCATCATCCACAAAAGTACAGCCATGTCCCTGGTAAAAGGCATGTGCACTATAATACACAATCATAGAGCAAACATATAAAAAATGTGGCCAGTTATCACATGATGTGAGGAATTTAAGTACTGGGAGAAGCATTTCCTGTTGTGCGGGCGCATTCAAATGTTTACATTTTGCCCTGCACCTGTTTTGAGATGGGCGTGGATGTGCACATCGACCAGTGCTTATGGCGAGTATACGGCCAGTATACATAGTGCTGTTATAACAGTCAGCATCGTGGTTCTGACCAGACAGTTTATAATTACCATAACACACAATGGTTAGACCCTGTCTTCCAATTATTCTGTTAAAAGTTTGGCTCACGACAGGTTATTTTTCTTGTGTTCCTTCTGTTTCCCAGGAATCTTCGCTTTCTTCTTCTTCTCTGGGAAGGTGAAGGCCTTTGAGAACACAGCCCCCACCCTCAACTACTATTGGGTCCCCATCTTGGTATGTAACCATTCTCAGGCTGGGGTTGGTCATGTATGTTTCTCTACTACATGGTTTCCATGTGTTTGGTCTCTCCTCAGACCGTGGCGGTTGGCTCCTATCTCATTGCACACGGTTTCTTCAGCGTCTACGCCATGTGTGTGGACACACTCTTCCTCTGCTTCTGTGAGTAACTCGACCATCCATACATTTGCCATCGCCCGAACAAGGTCCCGCGGTGTGAACACGAGAGACATGTTTGAACTATTTTAAAATGTCTCAACTTGACGTTGAGTTGTCCCAGGGTTTCCAAATTTCACGAAACGGTGCTCTCATTTCCCTCTAACTCACTGCTGTTGTTGGGCTGTCACTAATTATTCCGAATTGCATGACGATATTTTGGTATTTCTCCTATTTATTGTTGAATGTTTGATCATAACCACTGCTAGATTTGATTAGTGTTCACTTGCTGGTTCTAAAATGCTTCTGGGTGCTTTTTAGAATTTGACTTCTCTTTCTCCGTCTCTCCCTTTGTCTTTAATTCTCAATCCATACCCATTTTCCTTCCCAATGACTAATACCCTTGACTTTTATTCCTCTGTTTTCCAATAATCACTCCCTCCAAAAAAATCTGTCCCATGACCCCGTCGATATGCACGCGTGCACAAACAGGCGAGGACCTGGAACGAAATGACGGTTCTGCGGCGAGACCATATTACATGTCTGCTTCGCTTCATGACATTCTGTCTGAGAACAAGCCTGATGGGGAAACAGACCAGTCGTTACAGCATCAGCCAGAAGACCGTGAGATCCAGATGCAGCATCCTCGGAGGCCGGAGAAAGACCAGGAGGGTTAGCAGTTGGAGTAGTAGAGAAGACCCTGTCGACGTGTCTCCCCCTGCTGGTCGATCTGTGTAGAAATTAGCATGTCCCTTATTGGTTTATTGACCGCAATGCCTGAATATGGACAGCTGTGTCAACGGCTTGACCCGCCTCTCTCTGCCTGTTGCTATAGAAACATATAGTGTCTTAATGACTGGAGATGTAAATAATGGATTTGTTGACTTGAAAAAGGCCAGTAGATATGAAGCAACTTTACAAGCAATATGACTTGTGCTTTCTGTGAATATGTGGATGTTGAGATTCTCAATGAAGGGAGGCTGAATTATGGGAGGAGTGTTTTTTGTACCACAATTACTGGCCATAGGAATCTTGAAGCCAATAATGTGCTAATATACTGTCTGTTTTGACATGTGTATTAAACGGTCCACAGATATAGTTTACAGTCAAACCACTTCACAATATGGTGCTCCTCAGTGTAAACCATAGTCAGTATTACTAGCGATGCACACGTAACTTAAAATGTCCAATGAAGTAAAGCCATACAATGAATTTATATATTTCCTCACGCACGGACGTGTATTTCTCAGTTGAACTTGTTTAAGGATGTGTAAAACATTGGATTGGTCATTCGGTAAAGCGGCGCATTCAAATACCTCCTTGCCTTGAAATGTGTGCCTGTTAGTTTTCAGTGTGGTGGACGCAGACTACTACACTGTATGGGAATACTCTCTCTCTCTCTAACCCTTTGTGCTGTTATGCATGTTGGTAATACATCTGCTCTTGATTAAATCTGCCTGTTCTTTAACGTCTCTCTTCCTCTCATTTTCCATTTGCATTGTATTGGTGTTGATGGGAAACAAACTAAGGTAACTTTTCTGCCATTTCGGGTTAGAAATATGCATGATTAGCCGACTCTGTGGTAAAAAAGTTCATTTGGGTTTTGTAGGATTGTTATGCTTCTATTTTAAACTTGCAAGTTGAAAATGATAGTTTGACATCTTTACAGTGGAGGACCTGGAAAGGAACGATGGCAGTGCAGAGAAGCCATATCTAATGTCTGAGAGCCTCCTCAAAGTCCTGAACAAGAAGAACAAGTCTGAACCAGCCAAGTAGAGCGCCCCCTGGTGGTTTGGATGAGAGGATCAGGGCAAGGCTCTGGTGTGCACAGGTGTGTGTGACTGTATAAAAACAAGTATGCCTTAATGACGGGGTGGTCCAGGGGACTCATGCTGTCACTTGTTTTAGTGCCTATGTGACAATCTGTTTTATCATGTCCAAGTCACTGACACTTTCAGCCACAGCGATCCACAATCACAAATTTCTATTTGAATGCTATATGCCAGGCTGCTTCTTAAAAAGTGAGGCACGTCTGTTTTTCAATATTAATTTTGGTATTTGGTTTGGACTTTGATCAGTTTTAGTATTTATTTAGATATCCTCCCCTTTTTATGATCTCATTTAAATATTTCTTATTGACCGGTATTAGGTTATGGTGACCAGACTAGCTTGTAACCCAAATTATTTGTTATTATTTTGGAGTATGTTACGTGAGGGACAGAACAGAATCTATTCAGTTATTTTTTTATTCACAGTTGATGTTTTATTTCATTTTAAGACCGATATTTAAATTTAGAAGTGTAATTTGATCTACTTCTGTTGTTTCTTCTCAATACCAAAGCCATCAACAGATTAATGTACAATGCCCTGTTTCAACTCTCTTATCACTCTTAAGAAACATCTGTGCTGGGGCTCTGTTATAATTGCCTTGGAATGAGTGTTTAATATACTGAATATGATGTAAGCCATATAATCTGAAAGTGGAATATAGTGTGTGTGTACATTAATTGGTATGTTTTAAGTGCATGTAGAGTTCTAAAACTAAATAAATAACATTTTTTACATGTTCTGTGTGTGACTCCAAACCCTCTCAACACCACACCAACAATTCAAAAGTTCATGGCCTGTTAATGATAATTACAGTAAGCAGCATAATTAATTTGTTGTTTTGTTTCGGTACTCTAGCACTTTGAGTTTGAAAGGAGAGAATAACATTCAAGTACAAACTGTAAGCTTTAATTTCAGGGCATTATCATATATGGTCATATTTTTCATACTTGGACAGTTTATCATAACGTAGAATAAAGTCATCGTAGTTAATATATGGTCGCCCATCCTTTGCATGCAATGACTGCTTGAAGTTTGCGATGCATCAACTCATGATTTTAGGGTTAAATACCTCTAATAGTGTAGACAAAAATCCTTTCATTAATGGGATTTTGTGTAATTGTTGTAAGCTACTCTAGAAGGTCAGTCGCTTTATGCTCAATGGGAATCATGATCTGGTGTGTTGCCTATGAAGGAAAATATTTAGTGAATAAAATATAACACTTCCAAGATGCAACTCGGCTCAAAGACCAAACTGTAGAACTGCATTGCAGTGTGAGTGTTGCTACGTTACACCACATATGATCATAACTAGGCCGTGTAATACCTACACTATATGTGCTGGGTCAAACAGGGTAACCATGAATAAGGGGAGCTCTGGATCATGTGCGTCAGAACAGCAGAAGTGGATCTCAGAGACAGTTATGGATACCTCTCTGTCTGGTCCTAATGGGATCTAGAGCGCCATGTGATCATTTAAGGAGAGCCCTTGAGACAGTCTGGCATCTGCTGAAAATGGTCTGGCTGGTTGAGAAATGTCAAGTGCTTGGTGATACTACTACAAGCCTACAACTACAATTGAGTGTGTTGCCTAGATTTTTCTATGTAGAAAATGCAACCACAGGTGTTTTGACTCAGGGCATGAGAGACAGATGATGTCTTCGTGACGTGAACTAATGGATTAGTAATTCAAAGCAGAAGTTGGTCAACAGGAAAGAGATTAGGACGTCCTATCTGCATCAGGAATGTTCACAGCGGTCTTCAGCAAATTCATGACTCCAACATGCTGCTGTTTACATGCTAACAATTTGAGCTTGTTTAGCAGTAACTTATCTATAAAACTCAGTTTTCTGTGGAATGTACCTGTTGCCTTCAATAGGATTGTAAAAACACAGGAGTGTCAAAATTATGGGATTATCCTTTGTCGTTTATGTGCTAGATTGCAGCACATAAATGATGAGATGGCCTCTGCTGGAACGGCTGCAGTTTGCAAACCTCATTGGGATTAATGTGCAACCAGGCTGCATGGAGATATGGTTAGAGCAAGGCACAAAGCCTGTCAAACTCTGTCCAAATCATCTGTATGTAACCACAGATTAGAAATAGGATATAAATTTAACACCAAGTTCTACCGTCAGTCCAACTTACAAGCCTCATTTGAGGCAGCTTTTAACCGGTTCCACTGGTAGGAGTACTATAGACTTCATTAAACTGTAATCATACATGTTCTCTTAATCTCATTGAGGTTCCATTGCAAGACTTGCTTTTATTGGCACACTCCTGACGAAGCAACTGCAGTCCTTCGTTGGCTTAAGGTGTCATTTAAAAGAATAATAACAACATGAGTGAAATGTGTTTAGTATGTTAAGATCTAAACTAATAACATTTGGAGTCTGTAGGGTTTAAGTATAAAGTCCTCTCCTGGATGAAACTGGAGTCGCAAATGCAGTTTTTTTTATCCCAACATGTATGGGTAAAAATGATCTGGATCACTGCTAACTGTTCCCAGTAAAATAAAATAAAAATATTTCTTAAGACATAATGGCAATAGGACTGGTTATAGGACAGGTACCATAATGAGGCATTTATTAGGTTGGATTCAAATACATGAGAGAAGTGGTCTAGTGGGAGTGCAAACGTAACTGTAGATGAACGGATACATGAATAATTGCTCCCTGAAGGAGGACATAAGGTAAGACTACGGCAGTATGCACCATACGTGTGTCCACACCTCTACATTGGCACAGTTCAAGTTTAATGACTGTGGTATGATGGCAGCTATCATTTCTGATTCAGGAACAGTCTTTCTTGTGCATAATATACAGCATGTGCCAACACACTCTTATAGAGACCCAGAACCTCATTCAGCACCTCATCCCTAAGATGGGACAATATAACAGAACACGTCTTACAATAGTGGAGTTAAACCTTACTCATCTACAGTCATCCTCATCTCCATGGTTATTTACTCATCTTCATCCTCATCTCCATGGTTATTTACTCATCTTCATCTCCATGGTTATTTACTCATCTTCATCTCCATGGTTATTTACTCATCTTCATCCTCATCTCCATGGTTATTTACTCATCATCACCCTCTGGTCTCCACCTCCTCCCTCTGGTCTCCACCTCCTCCCTCTGGTCTCCACCTCCTCCCTCTGGTCTCCACCTCCTCCCTCTGGTCTCCCCCTCCTCCCTCTGGTCTCCACCTCCTCCCTCTGGTCTCCACCTCCTCCCTCTGGTCTCCACCTCCTCCCTCTGGTCTCCACCTCCTCCCTCTGGTCTCCACCTCCTCCCTCTGGTCTCCACCTCCTCCCTCTGGTCTCCACCTCCTCCCTCTGGTCTCCACCTCCTCCCTCTGGTCTCCACCTCCTCCCTCTGGTCTCCACCTCTTCCCTCTGGTCTCCCCCTCCTCCCTCTGGTCTCCACCTCCTCCCTCTGGTCTCCACCTCCTCCCTCTGGTCTCCACCTCCTCCCTCTGGTCTCCACCTCCTCCCTCTGGTCTCCCCCTGCTCCATTTGCTCTCTCTGCTCCGTTTGCTCTCCCTCTGATATATACTGGGTAATCCCTCTCCTTTGTGAATCATCTTCATCATATCCTCTTCATCATGCCCCACACTTCTTCCATGGTATCACCCTTTCAATGGAATCACAAAACCACCGAATCCAAACTCAGTTACTTCTAGTAGATTTTCCATAACCTACCCTCACCTTCACCTTCCTGTCTCCTGGGTTACGCACATGACCCTGTCTTCCTTATGGTTTTATGTTTAACTGGCCATTGAGAACTACACTGTAGAAATAATAGCACAATTGTAATCCACTGATACATGGCTCCTGCGTCAGCTGATTAAGGTCCTTTTTCGTACCTTTTCATGCTGTCTCTGCCTTAGATCACTACCATATGTTTTAGACTCAATGTTAGCATAGCTATTGATTGTTCTGGTTAAGACAGTCATCTTTTATTCAGAAATAGCCTACCTACAACCTTTTGCCATGTCCTCCTGTTGATTTACTTATTGCCCACTGCAAAGAACGGTGCACTGACCTTAGAAGGTGCCTGGGTCGAAATGACAAAAAATGTTATTCTACGCGCATCACGGACAAAGCAAGCACGTCTGCTCGAACGTCACGTTACTGCGACTGATACTATCTCACATTTCTGGTCTAGTCAGAACACAGTGGCGAGGAACCGCGGCTTCTGCGAATGTACTTGACTAATAAAACAAGAATTTGAGCTATGCAAAAAACACTCAGAACATCCCGTCATCCGGAATTCCACGTGCTCGACCACACCCCTTTACCTCAGCCACACCCCTTTACCTCAGCCAGACCCCTTTACCTCAGCCCCGCCCCTTTCCGTCAGACTGCCCTCTGTGATCCAGGCACAGGCGCCTCCCACTGGATATAAGCGGCCAGTTTCAGGTAAGAACGCATAACTTTGCACTGACGGGTTTATTAAATTACTTATAGATGGTGGTTAGTCGATGTGCCTGTTAGTCTGCGGTATCGGAAAGCTCCTGAATATTATATGAGTTGGTATGCAAACGGAAAATGTGACGAAGAGCAGATATACCGAATATACACTATGGGATATTTTAATGAATACTAAAATAAATATGTTTAGTTGAACACCATTTATACACCATTCGTCAAGTTCAGCACCTTAAAGGGGATGTGTATTTCTGGTTCATAATTGTTGGTTTGAACGAGATGGAATTAATTGAACCATAATCGACCAGGCGTGATTGACGAGATGGGCAAATGGGAGATATCTATGGTAATTCATACTCATGTTTGGAAATAATTCATCACGTTATTTCTTAATTGCTTCTACCTTTTATTTCTTCTTTAAAGCCTATTTTAATTTATTATACTAGTTGGTATTGTATTATTTGTATTATTTCTCCAGCCAGTATAGGATCATAAAGCAGACAGGTGATTGGTCAGTGTTAAAGATACAGATATTACACTATGCTTATTAGATGTAGGACATGTAGATCTGTTGTGTACAATTTGCTTCTTGCGTGTCTTTCCATCCATACTACGTGCACTACGAGTGTATGTGCCTTATTATCTGTTATTTCAGCTATTCTACTAATGTGCTTGTGGGGTTAGACTTCTAGGTGATGCTCATATAGCCTTACGGTCATCTTATTATGATGAGAATGCACGTGGACTATTGAGTGCACAATAACTGGTTTACAACAACACAATCTCATCAAATATGTGTTGTCAAAAATAATAAAACAATTCAAATTAGTTTGAGTTTTGTGCCAACTGTGCACATGAATATACCAGGGTGATTTTCTAAAATACCTCTTGATGTACATTTTAAGTCTGTGATTGAAAAAGGTACGTCTGACTGTATAATGACTTTTCAATTCACTAAAAGGAAACTTTTTATGTCAAGTTTGGAGTTGATATTAAAATCACATCCACGTTTACTGCATTTATTGAATTGAAGCTCTTTTTCTGAGCCTGGTATAATGTGACATGTATAAAACTAAAACCACCACTGAGATGTTTGCAACCATCTCTTCTGACTTGCATGTTAGTTGAATAAATGTCCTAATTTTCCTATAATGTATCCCTATATATGTTTAATAAAGATAGCTAAAAGCAAGAGGCAACCTGAAACGTTGGATGTTAGTTTTGACAGCTCAAGCCCTTGGCCATCATTCTTGGTTATGTGTTTGTACGTCATTTCTTTCTGCATGTGTGTATCTGTTACTTCTGAAAGCCGATGCCTGTGACCTGCTCTGGTGATCATACATAGATAATATCGGTTCCAGCGTTATGACAAGACAGTTTTGGTCTGGCAATATGAGGGAAAGCATGAATAATATCAGACAGTGTGTGAACAGAGAGTGGTTTATTAGACTGATTGACAGCATTGTATGAGAACACAGTTGGGGTGGAAGCAGGGTTCAATTTAATTGGTACATATTTCAATGGGTCGTCATACAGTTTTATCAATGATTAATTTGATCAAGGCTTTTTAATAATGTGAAGCGGTTGCCATCTCTTTGTACTGTACTGCTATTGTCCTTAATAGAGAAGCTGTTTTCCTTTTATTTTGTCTTGTATTCATGTTCTTTGGCAAACATTAGAGTCAAGCTCCTTCTCAATGTGCATGCTATTTTATGTTAATTGTCGACATCAAAGTAGCCACATGGCACTAAGTAATTGCTTTGTGTTCTCTAACATTAGTTGTTGAAAATAGGAAGGCTATTATGTCAACATTTAAATGAAAGGCACCTCACTGCTTTTATTTTATTTGCATCTCTCTTTATTTAATGTGTGAATACTGTGTTAAGCACCTATGATAACTGTGTGTGTGTGAGATGGAAAATGCATTTGTCATTTCAACAGTCAGCTCAATAATCTGAGAGATGAGATGAGTGCTGAATATTTTGCAAACAAGAGAAAAATTACACATTTTAGTCAGTATGTCTCTATAGGCTTACTGTAACAGACCATAAACATCAATCTGGTCTCACAGCTGATCATTATGGTCTGTAAAATCTGTCCTGTCAGTGGTCTACAACCTCAAAACAACAATTATACACATGAGTTGCACATTGCGTCATTGTTTTGCATTTGAGCTCCTGTTGGTTTTTGGATGGTGGTCACTGACCTTTGACCTTTTTTGGTTTCTAAACACAATTATTAAGCGATCAGTCCTGTATGCTTCAATACAATAGTAAAGAAGAACTGAACGATGTGTCAGCGTCTGTTTCTCTGAGTTTCCCTGTAAAGCGTCTTCTGTTCTCCTCTCTATCCAGAACCCAGTGCAGGAATGGGGCGAGGAGTTTGACGAGGGTGCGTTGTATGGCATCACCCTCCACAGGGAGCCCATCCAGGTACCAGCCGACTCCACTGAGGCCCAGCCATGTGTTTCCTTTGTCCAGTACCGGACCTGCAAAGTGCGCCGGCTGAAAGCAGCCACCCTGAACCGACTGGTGAACCACCTCCTGGATCCCGGCGTCCAGGACCCCGTCTACAGACAGATCTTCCTGTCCACCTACCGATCCTTCACCACTACCAGGGTTCTCATAGAGCTGCTCTTCCAGAGGTGGGCCATGTCATTAAGTTACATTAGCAATTACATAAAAACACACGGAAACTGAATAAATGGTCAGGAGATTATCCAGAGATAACATTTTGATATGGTGCTCGCCAGAACACAAAGAGAAGCAAAAACACTGAAATGAACAGAGCAGGAGGGAGAAAATGAGTTTGTATGGCCTGTTAAATCTTACGGCGCTTTGAAACTAAATCTGGAAATAATGTGTAAGTTACTGGCTATTTCCAAGTTGGTCACAACACAATAAGTTTAATCCAAATGTTTCAGTTCATCTTTTCTATTCACACACTGTAATGAACAAATTAATAGAACAAGGGGCAGACATATTGAGTGTATATACTTTTTCTAATGAATACAATTCAAAACCTACAGAGAGACATGGAATTACCTATACATAGTACATAGCTGTTAACTTGTAGACCATGTAGAAGGATTACATCTATGTTTGGAATGTCTAATGGTGTTGACCTTGGCAGGTTGTGACAAAAGAAAACGGGAAAAACAACTTGAATGAATCCCAATCCAGCATAGTATAATACCAGAACAGTGAAAACGACTGGTTGTCATTTGACTGATAGTTTGAAATGTCAAATGTGTTTACTGGTCGGCGGCCAAATGGTACAAATTCTCAGTTTGGTATCAAATTTTAATATTTACAACACAATGTTGTCTTGTGAACCCTAGCCTGTATAACAGAATCAGCAGAAACCCAAAGATATTCATAAGTTATGTCATTTATGTTATGTCACTGTAATGACCAAACTTTTGTACCACCCACAGCATTAAGTGGTCAAAACATACGGTTGTGTATTGTAGCAACACTTTACTGTATATTTCATTGTATACCCAACGCCAGAGCCACAGGTTCATTGTTATTTATAAACCTTCCCCAGCTTGCTCTTATTTTTATAGTTTGGTCTCCATTGCCTCAGTCAAATGGTCACTGATGGGCAGACACCTGGAGCTTCTGCATGTGATGCAATTGTGCTGTGACATCATCATTCTGTCATGTGGGATTTGAACTTGGCTGGCATTCAATCTAGCAACCTGTCACGTAATAGGGGTGATGTGCAGGAAAAGCCACACGCAAAGCCAGGATACAAGTTTGTGGTTGTTTTATTAAAAACAAACAAGCAAAGGCACGAATGGAAAAAATATATAACTATACTTCAAAATAAACTGTGCTATATAGCGATTTACTAATTCGATCCAATCATAGATACATCAACAAACACTCACCAAACGGGAACGTGACATTGAATTACAAATTATGAGAAGCACAGTGAAGCCCAAACTAGCAACTGAAATACCCCACCTGATTAGCCAACTCAAACCTGGTGTTCACAATTAAACGACCCAACCTGAACTGACGTGTGCACCCCACTAAAACCCTGGAGGGGGGACCCTAATGTCAACCACTCGTGACACAACCTTTGGTTGAGGCTTTAACCACAAGGTAACTTAACCCTGTTATTTGACATGGTTGATGAAATAACGTCAAAATGCGCATTCAAATAATTTTTAGGAAAGTTGCATACTATAAAAAAGACAAAGTCTACATCAATTTAAGATTATACTCTTTGATTACACATAAATGTTGACCATAATAGCATATTTCTTGGTAGCCTAAACATTGAAATGGGCAAAATGTAACTTTGTGTCCTAGAGTTCCCATTGTTACTCTGCAGCAGTTTGAATTCCCTGAATCCTTTTAAACCGATAATCCTAAATTAATGTTTAGTGTTTAGGCTGAGAATGGAGAATTGCCTGCACTTTTTTATTCTCCTCTAACCATCTCATCTTATCCTGCCTTTTTGTGAACACAACCCTTTTGCAAAAATGTCACGACAGGAACTTATTAAGATTAGCGAAATTGCATTCGGACTGTTATGTTGGACTCGGATTAGAGGGTATATGTTAAGTACAGTTCTTCAACAATACCTTTGCATTTCAGTCACGTTTTGTCAGACCCTTTCTTGTTTCTGTGACAACACATCTAGTCGAGCATCTTTGATGTAAGGACACTAAGCACCCAACAGGCAGGTAGCCATTAGACGAGTAGCAACACCAGGGTAGCAACAGCAACCATTATTTACAGTGTTTGGAGTCACTTCATGTGCTCTATGGTTGTGGTTAGACTGGTGTCAGGACAACAACAAAGCCTGTAGATGAATGGGACCAGCAGCACAGTGGTCAAGCCGTTGTTTAAATTAGTCTGTTTTCTTATTGGCTCCCACAGGGACGATGTGTCTTCACATGCGGACATCAGGGAGCGTCACAGGTGAGCTGGCTGCTTTGCTTTTAACTAAACGTATTTTCCCTGAAACTGAAACATCGGAGGCCTTGTTTTAATTTCCCTGTATTATTAATGTGCTTAGTCCTCTCCTGTCTCTGATCCGGACGTGGCTGGATGAGTACAGTGAGGACTTCAGAGACCCCCCTCACCACCCCACCTTAAGACTCCTGATGGATCACCTGCGCCGTCAGTCCTTCTGTTCAGTGGCCCAGCACTCGGAACATCTGCTGAAGAAGTTCCAATATGAAAGTCACGAGACGGTTCGGACGTTCGCCGTTCCCTCGCCAGAAAACGATACCGGTGATCCTTGTGCCCAGGTTGAAAAGGATCAGGAAGACAAAGCGTTTGGGAAGGAAGACCCGGAATGGGACCAATCACTCGATCATCAGGATGACATAATGGACTTCGCAGACACGGACATCGCGGAGCAGCTCACCCAGCTGGACGCTGTAAGTGCCCGCTGTGCCAGCCTGCTCTGGATATACGCTCTCAGGAGTGAATCAATGCCAACCTGCGTTCTATGTGTCTCAGGAGCTGTTCAAGAAGGTGGTTCCCTTCCAGTGTTTGGGCTGTGTGTGGTCCCAGAGAGACAAGAAGGAGAACCTGTGTCCCACTGTCAGCGCCACCATCGCCCAGTTTAACTCCGTCACCAACCGGGTCATCACTTCCCTGCTCGGCCGGCGCAGCTCCACCAACTCGAGCCCCACCTCTGTCCGCAAGGCCTCGGGCCAAGCTCTGAGAGCCTGTGTCATCGAGAAGTGGATTAGAATCGCTCAGGTGAGACATTTGGTATTCTGGGTAAATTTGCCATCGAAGGACACTTTGTTTAATGTCAGTGTAAACATCTGAAGGTTGTTCTGTGTGTTGGTTTCACATCCTGTTGTGAGTCCTTATTCAGGCTTGAATTTGTGACATTTTTGTCTGGTGCAGGAATGTCGGCATCTGAAGAATTTCTCATCTCTGAGGGCCATCTTATCTGCTCTTCAGTCAAATGCAATATACAGGTTGAGGAAGACCTGGGCTGCTGTGTGTAGGTACGGACTGTAGGGTCACACTGGGTTTAGTGAAGTCATGGGCCAATTACATTCACTGTGTATAACAAGCCTTTTTAACAATGGTGTCTTGACCTCAGGAAATGGTTTAACCTTAGGTGATGTTAGCCTCGCCGGGCAGCCTGGTCACAGAAGATCACATATAAACGTTGCATTGATATCCATCTAATCTATAACTGTATGCTTTAGCGATCATGACTACAAATTATGTAGTACTTTTGATGTAGTATATGTTTGTAATGTCAAGACTTTTAAATGAACCGTTTTGTCAATGTCAAGGATTGATGTTGGTCAACATGCTATGCTCTACCAATACTTAGTAGAAGTTGTATTTAACATTTTTATATTATCTTCATAATTTAGTTCATCCATTATATGCAAGTCTCCTTCATTTAATTTGTTAACTCTTCTTTCTTAGGGACAGTGTGGCCATTTTTGATAACCTTTCTAAAACTTTCCCGGATGAGAACAGAGAGATCCTTGCGGAGGTACGAAGTCAGTTAATTATGTACCGCTGTACTTTAGTTTCCGGACAAAAAAATAAATAAATCTGTGTGAAGCCTGTCAATACCAAAAGGTTTTGAGAGTAGTTGACCTTCCACTTACATCTTCAAGCACCTTGACGTTATACGTTTACGACTTATTCAAAACCCATCTTCCTGTCAGGTTAATGTTTGGTGAAATGGCCGTGTTAACAGTGTTAATAAGAAGCCATTGTCCTAAAGCAAAGAAAGGGGTGTTACCACTGGTTACAGAGTGCTCTAAAATCATATTGTACAAAGACAAAAAACGCAACAACAAACTAACATTAAGACAATGTCTGATAAAACAAAAACTGCTTTATTGAAACCTGAATCCTTTTTAATATTTTGATATTCTAGGATGTATACAATAAAACGTTTTGTGATTGTATTAATACGTCCAACACTTGTTCAAGTTTGCTTTTCTGAAAGAATTTGTGTAAGCCGTTCCCAGAAAGGAAACCTTTAATCTGTGTCGACAGTTTCACAGTATTTGTACATTTAACCAGTGTTCTTATCTTAAACCAGCTTTTGGTTCCCATACTGAAACTTTCAACTGTTTGTCTTAATTGTGAAAGTTCTACATATTGTTTACATACAAAAATACATTAGTCAAGTGTGTTTATTTATTATTGACATCAAGGCAGTATTTTCCTCACAAACCGACTAAGACACATTTCAATTATACAACAATAGACTGATCTGCATATGCAGTAGGTCCAATAAATAGACTGATCTGCATATACAGTAGATCCAATAAATAGACTGATCTGCATATGCAGTAGGTCCAATAAATAGACTGATCTGCATATGCAGAAGATCCAATAAATAGACAGATCTGCATATGCAGTAGGTCCAATAAATAGACAGATCTGCATATGCAGTAGGTCCAATAAATAGACTGATCTGCATATGCAGTAGGTCCAATAAATAGACTGATCTGCATATGCAGTAGGTCCAATAAATAGACTGATCTGCATATGCAGTAGGTCCAATAAATATACTGATCTGCATATGCAGTAGGTCCAATAAATAGACTGATCTGCATATGCAGTAGGTCCAATAAATAGACTGATCTGCATATGCAGAAGATCCAATAAATAGACTGATCTGCATATGCAGTAGGTCCAATAAATAGACTGATCTGCATATGCAGAAGATCCAATAAATAGACTGATCTGCATATGCAGTAGGTCCAATAAATAGACTGATCTGCATATGCAGAAGATGCATATGCAGAAGATCCAATAAATAGACTGATCTGCATATGCAGTAGGTCGACATCTGCATATGCAGAAGATCCAATAAATAGACTGATCTGCATATGCAGTAGGTCCAATAAATAGACTGATCTGCATATGCAATAAATAGACTGAGGCAGTCCAATAAATAGACTGATCTGCATATGCAGTAGGTCCAATAAATAGACTGATCTGCATATGCAGTAGGTCCAATAAATAGACAGATCTGCATATGCAGTAGGTCCAATAAATAGACTGATCTGCATATGCAGTAGGTCCAATAAATAGACTGATCTGCATATGCAGTAGGTCCAATAAATAGACTGATCTGCATATGCAGTAGGTCCAATAAATAGACTGATCTGCATATGCAGTAGGTCCAATAAATATACTGATCTGCATATGCAGTAGGTCCAATAAATAGACTGATCTGCATATGCAGTAGGTCCAATAAATAGACTGATCTGCATATGCAGAAGATCCAATAAATAGAACGCTTGGAAATGGAGGCCAACTAATGCAGATAAATATGTGCTTCTGTCTGACCCAATTCCAGGATGGAACCCAACCCAACCCAGAGAACATTTCCCCCAAGATGTCCAAGCACTGTCCAATTTCCAGACAGATGGTAAGCATTGTGTGTGAGTGCTAGTGAAACAAATGGGCTTGTATTAGCATGCAGTTTTTTTGACCCCTCCTCAGCTGTGGACCCAGAAGAAGTAACCTAGATCCTACCTAGAGAAATAACATATACAAAGACTACTAGACTATGAAAGAACATTCATTGTAGACTAATACATTTTCTTGCTTCATGTACACATTCTGAAGTATTTAAACTCCTCTGCTAAAATGGTCTCTCTTCTATCTCTTAGAGCACGTCCAATGGGATGGTTCCTTACCTGGGCTCGTACCTGACTGTTCTCACCATGCTGGATACGGCTCTACCAGACACTGTAGAGGTGAGAGGTCAAACTCTGGTTGGCACAGTCTAAAATGGACCTACTTGAAATGCATTCATTATTTACACAAGCTGATTTCTAGTAATGAATCATGCATAATCACTAACGTTCAAACGTTTGGGGTCACTGAGAAATGTGCTTACATGAAATTAGTTTGACTAGGCAAAATAGCAAAAACAATGGAACATGGAACAAGGAAATTTATTCATTGACAATGGCAGCAAAAGTTTTTTTTAACGATCTATTAGCCTATCAAAATGATATATGTGGTTTAGCAAACACACTGTGCCTTTGGAGCACAGGAGAGATGGTTGCAGATAATGGACCCCTGCACGGCTATGTAGATGTAGAATATGTAGATATAAAAAGAGAAAATGAATCTACGATTATTATTTTCTACAATGTCAATGTAACAATGTCAAAAACTGTATTTCTGATCAATTTCATACTATTTAAATGGACAAAAAATGCTTTTGAACGGTGTTGTATGTTTACACATACTAATTATATTTACCTTTACCCACAGGGTGATCTTATTAACTTTGAAAAGAGGAGGAGGGTGAGTTGTTTTCGTTTATGTTTTCTGTCGCTAATTAGTAAGCAGCCCTGTTTCTGTGAGAACGTCTAATGACATGTCCCTCTCAGACACCTCCCACTTTTATTAGATTGTAATGCCCGTTAATCATGTTGTCCGGCACCGCTTGGTCCTGTGATATGAATAATAATAATGTCCCACTTCTCTCTCTTTGCAGGAGTTTGAGATTCTCTCTCAGATCCAGCAGCTTCAAACATCGTGCTCCCAGTATAACCTGGCCCATCACATTAGGATCCATGCCTGGTTGCAGGGTCAGAAGCTGCTAAGTGACCAAGAGAGGTGTGCCCAGGGCTGTGAAATGCTTGTGCAATGAGGCGCTTTGTTGTGGGTGTACTTTGTAAGGGTGGATGGAGCCAATCATGTCATAGTTTAGTCTGAAAACCAAAACCACTTTAACAGTTGAAACGTACAAAACAAGGCGCTATGGTTATGGTCTCGTCATGAAACTCTGTTTAATATTCACTTGTAATTGACGTTTGTAATGTTAAAGTTATGCCAATAAACCTGCGTGTGCGAAGAAAGTATAATATCTATGTATGAACGCTATTGCAAAGGCTCATGATTGTAAATATATACGATCTGCCACAGCTATGAACTGTCCAGGAACTTGGAGCCTCCAGTTGATCTCTCCTCTCCGAGTCCTTGGAGCCATCGTAAACTCAGCAAGAAACTCTCTTCGTGAGTTCTGCACAACATGCTAATTTTAATCTCACGACAAAAGTATTTACGACAGTACCTCTGAAAGATGTAACAATTGTAACATTGTGATTACACAAATACTATTACAGAAGAAAAACACATTTTACTTTATATTTAAGATAGTGTGGATTGACCACATGTGTGCGTTTGCAGTTTTGAGTTTGGTTATTGTTTACTTGTTTACTTGTTTGTAGATTCCTAGCAGTGAACGAGGGATCCGGTCGGAGTGCCCATGGCGACCAGATCAGTGTTTCATCTTCAGGGTCCAGTGGGTCTGAGATGGAGGATCTCTCAACCCCTCCCACCACACTTGGATTAAAGGTATTCACATCTCATATCCTTTAGAGAGTCACTTATCAGTTACTAGGCTCTCATATCCCCTTTATAGAGTCACTTATCAGTTACTAGGCTCTCATATCCCCTTTATAGAGTCACTTATCAGTTACTAGGCTCTCATATCCCCTTTATAGAGTCACTTATCAGTTACTAGGCTCTCATATCTCCTTTATAGAGTCACTTATCAGTTACTAGGCTCTCATATCCCCTTTATAGAGTCACTTATCAGTTACTAGGCTCTCATATCCCCTTTATAGAGTCACTTATCAGTTACTAGGCTCTCATATCCCCTTTATAGAGTCACTTATCAGTTACTAGGCTCTCATATCCCCTTTATAGAGTCACTTATCAGTTACTAGGCTCTCATATCCCCTTTATAGAGTCACTTATCAGTTACTAGGCTCTCATATCCCCTTTATAGAGTCACTTATCAGTTACTAGGCTCTCATATCTCCTTTATAGAGTCACTTATCAGTTACTAGGCTCTCATATCCCCTTTATAGAGTCACTTAACAGTTACTAAAATGCCACTGAATAAAACACCTTAAAACCTTCTTTGTGACATTGTTCGTTGTGTAGCTTTTCATTCTATTGTTAAAATATTAAATGCTAATGTCGAAAACTGAGATTTTTGCAGTGAAAAGTATACATCTGTCAATAATTCCTGCTACAAATTCGAGAAATGTATATAATAATATGGAAAGCATTCAGTAAGAATGAAACTATCTTCGACATCAGAATTTTGGTGATCGCACTCATCCCATTTATGATCCCACTCATCCCATTTATGATCCCACTCATCCCATTTATGATCCCACTCATCCCATTTATGATCTCACTCATCCCATTTATGATCCCACTCATCCCATTTATGATCGCACTCGTCCCATTTATGATCCCACTCATCCCATTTATGATGTCACTCATCCCATTTATGATCGCACTCATCCCATTTATGATCCCACTCATCCCATTTATGATCCCACTCATCCCATTTATGATCCCACTCATCCCATTTATGATCCCACTCATCCCATTTATGATCGCACTCATCCCATTTATGATGTCACTCATCTCATTTATGATCCCACTCATCCCATTTATGATGTCACTGATTCCATTTATGATGTCACTCATCCCATTTATGATCTCACTCATCCCATTTATGATGTCACTGATTACATTTATGATCCCACTCATCCCATTTATGATCCCACTCATCCCATTTATGATCTCACTCATCCCATTTATGATGTCACTGATTCCATTTATGATCCCACTCATCCCATTTATGATCCCACTCATCACATTTATGATCCCACTCATCCCATTTATGATCCCACTCATCCCATTTATGATCCCACTCATCCCATTTATGATGTCACTCATCCCATTTATGATCCCACTCATCCCATTTATGATCCCACTCATCCCATTTATGATCCCACTCATCCCATTTATGATCTCACTCATCCCATTTATGATGTCACTGATTACATTTATGATCCCACTCATCCCATTTATGATCCCACTCATCCCATTTATGATCTCACTCATCCCATTTATGATGTCACTGATTCCATTTATGATCCCACTCATCCCATTTATGATCGCACTCATCCCATTTATGATGTCACTCATCCCATTTATGATCCCACTCATCCCATTTATGATGTCACTGATTCCATTTATGATGTCACTCATCCCATTTATGATCTCACTCATCCCATTTATGATGTCACTGATTACATTTATGATCCCACTCATCCCATTTATGATCCCACTCATCCCATTTATGATCTCACTCATCCCATTTATGATGTCACTGATTCCATTTATGATGTCACTCATCCCATTTATGATCCCACTCATCACATTTATGATCCCACTCATCCCATTTATGATCCCATTCCCACTCATCCCATTTATGATCCCACTCATCCCATTTATGATCCCACATCCCATCCCATTTATGATCCTCACTCATCCCATTTATGATGTCACTGATTCCATTTATGATCCCACTCATCCCATTTATGATCCCACTCATCCCATTTATGATCCCACTCATCCCATTTATGATCCCACTCATCCCATTTATGATCCCACTCATCCCATTTATGATCCCACTCATCCCATTTATGATGTCACTCATCCCATTTATGATCCCACTCATCCCATTTATGATGTCACTGATTCCATTTATGATCTCACTCATCCCATTTATGATCTCACTCATCCCATTTATGATGTCACTCATCCCATTTATGATCTCACTCATCCCATTTATGATGTCACTGATTCCATTTATGATCCCACTCATCCCATTTATGATGTCACTGATTCCATTTATGATCTCACTCATCCCATTTATGATCTCACTCATCCCATTTATGATGTCACTCATCCCATTTATGATCCCACTCATCCCATTTATGATGTCACTGATTCCATTTATGATCCCACTCATCCCATTTATGATCTCACTGATCCCATTTATGATCCCACTCATCCCATTTATGATCCCACTCATCCCATTTATGATCCCACTCATCCCATTTATGATCCCACTCATCCCATTTATGATCCCATCCCATTTATGATCCCACTCATCCCATCCCATTTATGATCCCACTCATCCCATTTATGATCCCACCCATTTATGATCCCACTCATCCCATTTATGATCCCACTCATCCCATTTATGATCCCACTCATCCCATTTATGATCCCACTCATCCCATTTATGATCCCACTCATCCCATTTATGATCCCACTCATCCCATTTATGATCCCACTCATCCCATTTATGATCCACTCATCCCATTTATGATCCCACTCATCCCATTTATGATCCCATTTTATGATCCCACTCATCCCATTTATGATCCCACTCATCCCATTTATGATCCCACTCATCCCATTTATGATCCCACTCATCCCATTTATGATCCCACTCATCCCATTTATGATCCCACTCATCCCATTTATGATCCCACTCATCCCATTTATGATCCCACTCATCCCATTTATGATCCCATTTATGATCCCACTCATCCCATTTATGATGATCCCATTTATGATCCCACTCATCCCATTTATGATCCCACTCATCCCATTTATGATCCCACTCATCACTCATCCCATTTATGATCCCACTCATCCCATTTATGATCGCACTCATCCCATTTATGATCCCACTCATCCCATTTATGATCCCACTCATCCCATTTATGATCCCACTCATCCCATTTATGATCCCACTCATCCCATTTATGATCCCACTCATCCCATTTATGATCCCACTCATCCCATTTATGATGTCACTCATCCCATTTATGATCCCACTTATCCCATTTATGATCGCACTCATCCCATTTATGATCCCACTCATCCCATTTATGATCCCACTCATCCCATTTATGATCCCACTCATCCCATTTATGATCCCACTCATCCCATTTATGATGTCACTCATCCCATTTATGATCCCACTCATCCCATTTATGATCCCACTCATCCCATTTATGATCCCACTCATCCCATTTATGATCTCACTCATCCCATTTATGATGTCACTGATTACATTTATGATCCCACTCATCCCATTTATGATCCCACTCATCCCATTTATGATCTCACTCATCCCATTTATGATGTCACTGATTCCATTTATGATCCCACTCATCCCATTTATGATCCCACTCATCCCATTTATGATCCCACTCATCCCATTTATGATCCCACTCATCCCATTTATGATCCCACTCATCCCATTTATGATCCCACTCATCCCATTTATGATCCCACTCATCCCATTTATGATCCCACTCATCCCATTTATGATGTCACTGATTCCATTTATGATGTCACTCATCCCATTTATGATCCCAAACAGCATATTAGGGCAGGTGGTCATAATGTTTTGTGTATGTCATTGCATTAGTCAAAGTTGATACAAAGTACAGAGTTTCACTCCCACCCAGCTGTCAAAAACGTGTACTTCTCTGAGAACAGTGCCTTACATTTGGCACAGAATAACAAGAAACAAGCTGCAGTTGTAACTGTAAGCTGATTTTAATAGAACTATCTGTTCCACCAGCTGTCATCCTTTCTATAGCTACAGTAATCAGTAATTGGGAGACCACTCATTTAGACTGCCTGAAGCTTTAACAATAGCGATTGTTCGTGTGTATGCATTCCAGAACACTGATAAGAGGCAATAGGTCCACTTAAACATTGGGAGGATTGGTAGCCGGTTGGCAAATAGCCTAGTGGTTATAGCATCTAACCAGTAACAAAAGGCTTGCTGGATCCAAGCAACGTAAAACATATGTCGTTTTTTCCTTGAGCAAGCTGGTTAACCCAAACTGTATGTCATTCTTCATCAGCCAGGTGACGTCATCATCATTTGTCAGTAAAGACACTGTTGTTTTTAGTGGGAATATATTGTGGGAATATAATGACATTTGAACATAGAAGAAACAGCTTTCTTTATATCAACCCAAGAAATTGTAAAATACTGTGTCATGCACTAAATCATTATATCTATAGAGCTAGTCAACCTGTTATGTATTTCCCTTCTTTTGTTTTTCTCTCTCTCTTTTTCCTCTGTGCGTCATACAATGACCACTGTGGTTAATGCTGTTAAAAATATTCTAATTGAACACTGTGTACTACAAACACTGGGGACATACAGGGGCCAATAATAACCTCCTAATGATCTGTTGTCTTGACTCATATATGCTCAAGTGGCATTTACCAACACCCACACCCTGTCCTCATGTCAATATTGGCACAAAGATGACTAAGATACAGATGCAATGCTGATGTAAAAAAAATATATTATATATATATATTTATATTATATTACAAATATTAACTTCTGTTGAAATCTTTTTTTTTTACCCAATGAGACTGCTAGCCTGTGTGGAACTATTTTTTTTGAAGATTTTGTCAGGTAATGGGTTTGCCTGTAATGGGTAGTACTGGGTTTGGTCTGGGCTGACCTTTGCCCTCCTGGCCTACTAATATCCCACATGAGGCTGATAGGGTCATGGTGAGTAGTTAAGCCATGACACAATTCACAAGCAAATGATACAAATACATAGTCTCCCTCACATAATAGTACAAGTCCATACAGACTAACGTCCTTGAGAACTGAAGAGTAAACTGTCCAGGTCCTTGAAGCCGAGAAGTGGTGTTCTCCAAATACAGTACCGTGTATCGCCGGTGTCGCCGGTGGAGCGTGACGTGATACTTGGATCTCCAGTCATGCGGGATCTCCTACAGATAAACTAAAATACAACATCATTCCCTGTTCCAAATAACGTATGTTCTGTGTCTCTCTCTTGTCTCAGTCTCTGACCAGTTCCTGTCATAATGTGTCGGACACACCCCACACCCCCGAGGGCTCCAGCTCCTCCAGCTCTCAGACAGACACCGTTGCCCCATCTCCTGTGGCTGTCTGTCCGACACCTCCCCAGGCCTCCCACCACAAGCGCTCCGTTTCCATGACCTCCTTCCCGCTCTACAACAGGCAGGTGGCTGATTCCTGTATCGTCAGGGTCAGCGTGGAAGCTGGAAACGGCAACATGTACAAGAGCATTCTGGTAAGCTTGGCTTGGGATAATATTGGGCCCAAAACGGTTACTATGACGGGAAAGAAATGTGAATGTAGTACGTTGTTATATAAGGTTAAGGTACACTGATGAGCCGAGACATTATGAACATTATCACAGGGTGAAGCGACTTGCCTTGATCATCTTCAAAAAAGGGTCTGGCTAGATTAGATGTTAAGAAAACAATCTGCATTCAAAGTCAACGTCAACGTTTTGGATGTAGGAGAAATGGGCAGAAGACTTTGACCTGGGCCAAATTGGTATGGCCAGATGACAGGGTCAGAATAAGACTTGCTGCTGATCAACTCCACGTCGCATCTTACTGGACCTGAAGGATTTGCTACCGTCATGGTGCCAGATACCAGGGATACCAGATCAGGGGTCGTGTAGAGTCTGTGGCTCGGCGGGTCGGTGCTGTTTTGGCTGCACGCTGGGGACCGACAGTCATAATGTTTTGGCTCATCAGTGTAAGAACCACAGTATTGTTTGGTGCCTTTGGGGAGGTTTAGAAAACCAACTGTTCACTTGATCATTTCGGTATCGCCACGTAACACCTCTAATGACTCCTGTGTGTCCTTCTCAGCTGACTAGTCAGGACAAAACTGCCCAGGTGATCCAGAGGGCCTTGGAAAAACACAACCTGGAGCACATGAGTTGCCAAGACTTCACCCTCAGGCAAGTGATCTCCCAGGAAAGAGGTGAGCTGTTATAATCAGTGCTGTTATACAGTGGTGTGTGTCCACTCAAGGGCAAGGCCTGTTTCCTTCCTGCATAAATGGTTTAGCATAAAATGCCCTAGAAGGCTTATTCTGGAAATTACTTCTCATGGTCGCAGTTTGTACTTTGGTGTCAGATAACTCTGTTCAGCTTGGAGTTACAAGACGAACCACGGGTCAACTTACCAAGTAAAACATTTCCAAGATGAAGAAACATTAATCCTTGCAAACCTTATGGGATCTTGAGACACATTTATTTTTAGCCTGATAAAAGACACCTGAAATATGTACCGGTAAACACGTTCTAGTCTCTAGGTCCAACAAGACATTATGTTAAAATTTTAAACTAGACAGCGTGTCACAGTTTCTCTGATTGGCCAGTCGGTATCCTTCATTTTTACTTATGGCCCAGTAATTGATGTTCGAGTTATTTGACCATGTCAGCAACAAATGTATGCATGTATAGTTCTCCTTTCTCACGCCAACCCTTATTATGTTATCATGTTTTCAGAGTTAATCATTCCAGACAAGGCTAACGTTTTCTACGCCATGTCCACATCGGCAAACTATGATTTTGTTCTGCACCAACGTCCAAGAGGTCATAAGAAACCATTGTGTGCTACAGCCAGCCTTGGGCGCTATTCAAAGTGAACCATTTGGGGCAACCGATGAGGACTCCAGCTAACCAAGACTTGGCTCAAGTGATATTATGAAAGCGTGTTTAAATGTTACGCAACGAGGGTTCAAAGACTGGCACAGATCGAACCAAATCAGATGATAATAGGATGGCACTTTATGATGAATTCCCTTGGTGTGTTTATGACGTACGTTTGAAGACGCAACCACTTTGTGAAACCTACAACATACAAACTCGACATGCATATTCTCAATTCCACCATTGATTGATTCAATTCCAACACATACAACGTGATTGTGGTGCTTCAACTTCTGTCGAAAGGTTACACCTGGAAGTGGAACCGCATCAACTGTCAGCAGAAAATGTGCAGGCATTTTATCATTGAGACTTTTGGTACTTTAGATATATAACACATACATATTCAGACTAATTGTAGATATATAACACATACATATTCGGACTAATTATTTCCTGTCTCATCTGTGCAACACCGGGAACATCCCAAGCAAACCAATCGTGGAGCTTGAGACCGATCACGGACAGTTCTCTCCACGAACGGGGTCAACAGAACGGAAAAGGGCACGTGTCATAGACGGTCTCCTGTTTCCACACGAGACCTGCCGCCTGAGAAGTGGATGGTGATGTTCAACCAGGTCTGCTGTCATTAGCATATCAGCTGGTGATAATGATCAGTGCCCTGAGAGAGAAAGGAGTGGCTGTCCTGACCAACTGGAATGCCATCCAGCCAGTCAGCCAGTCAGCTGTTCCACATGGAACCATGACAAGAACACAGGCCGTCAGTCTTATGGGTAGAATTGAGGAGGGTTACGATAATGATGTGTGTTGTTAAAGGTTCTCTCTTGCATTTCAGTGTTTGTACATTTTTAGCTGTAGTTTTACCAAAGCAAATAGGGTAGGGGACTAATCTGTATATTAGCTACTTAGTATGTGTGTAGTGATATCTTAACTAGCCCAATATTGATGGAAAATTGCAAATTTGTCTAAAAGGAGCGCTGTAGTGTTTAATTGAAATGTTGATGTCGATGTGAAAGCGCTGCTTTATTTGTGCGGGATCTGTTTACTGTTCTTCCTTTGTTGAATAGTCGTCTCCAATAATGGTAATCATTGAACTGTCTGAACTGTGTACACCATTCCATTGATAATATTTTCTGAACATGACAGGTTATAGAGGTATTTTTATTGTTGTTAAGACTACAGCAGCTTCACTTGTATGTTTTTCAACAGTCTGCTTGGCTCAAGAGGTTTTTTATCTCTGGAATTTGATCTCTGAATTCAGATTTCGATCTACAAATGAGCCTTCGTCTGACTTCTTATATATCTGATTGTGTCGTTGGTCAAGCCAGCACCGGCACCACAATTCATTTATCCATTTGATTGGTCTTTTTAAAGCTTTTGTCCTGACTGCTTCAAAGACAAAGGAAAGCCTAATAAAAACCTGACTGATGCCAGCAACAGGACATCACTGAGGCCTGCACTTTAATTGTACAATTGTCTCTAAAAATTGCCAAATAAATACTTTCTCAGAAACACACTTTTCTGATTCTGTGAAACATCACATTAAGCTGTGTATATGTCAACACAATTACATTTCACATCATTTTTACATTATTATTTTCCTTCAAGAACAACATTAGTAATATATAGTATTATGGAACATTTTAAATGTGGTGTTGCGTCAACTGTTGTCCTCTTGTTCATTAGGTTTGACAGCTGAATGTTCCTAAAAATTATATTCATCATCATTTAGACCACACCCATAATTTATGGAAGTGCGGTGATTGGTTAAACCGTTGCGGGCTCTAAACTTAAGCCCACTCAGTGCCCTCGGCTGTGGATCCGGGGGCGCGGGTTCGAATCTCCCCACCAGAGTTTTGAAGCTTTTATTTTCTATTTTTGCCCACGTGTATGATGTAGTTAAAACAGCTAAACGTAAACATTTAAGCTGTAAAATGCCACACGCAGTAGATAATATTAAGAAATATGTTGTGCTTTTACGTTTTTAGTCCCAGTCCGTCCCTGTGTAGTAGGTATCAGCTGGCTTTTTTAAAGTCCCATTCATAAAAGCTGTATTGCAATCGAAGTTCGCAATAATTCTACAATTGTAAATTCTAGTGAAATGCACCTATTCGTTATCGAAGGGATTTTGTTCACCAAATACTGAATATCATCCATGTGCCAAATGTCTGTCTCATTCCGCGCTCACAAGAGTATTAAGGTATAGGGAAAACATGACATGGATTAGAGGAGAAATAACTTTCAGTGCTGAAAAGAAAGACGTTATGTACTAGCAGTTCATCGATATTGCCCGCATCATACCGTATGATCAAATATTGGGGGGGACAAATTGTCCTTCTTTGAATATTGGGGGGGACGTGTCCCCCTGTCCCCCCATAGGATTACGCCTATGCATGGAGGGTTGTAATTTGTTAATGCAGAGGCAAACCATTGCAATTTGGGACCAGTAGATGGCAGTACATATGTGTTTTATTGCAGGTTCTAGACTGTTTATTACCCAATGTACATGCATTTACAACTATTCACCACGTGGTGGCAGTAGAATGGCATTAGGTTAGGATTTTATTTCCAGTATTGTACACATGAATGTTTGTTTTTCTTTCTTGTTATTGTATCAAGCGCAAAACCTAACCTGAAACCTAAACTATAACCTAAACCATAACTTAAAACTAAACCTAACTTTAACCTTACACATATTGCTTGAAGAGGACACTTTAAGGACTGAAACTTGATTTACAATAAAAATCCAGTTCTTCCCAACCATTATTTAAGCCAAAACCCAACCACCAAATTCCTCTATTATCACTCTATTATAACTCAACGACAAGATACAGATTCATTTAAATTAAGACAGAAGGCATTTTAGAAAGTTCAGTTGTCCAGTTCAGTTGTAGGGGATACATGAACTGCTATACACGGCATATGGTTATGTAAACAGGAGTTAGTATAGGGATATATGAACTGCTATACACGGCATATGGTTATGTAAACAGGAGTTAGTATAGGGATATATGAACTGCTATACACGGCATATGGTTATGTAAACAGGAGTTAGTAGGGGATATATGAACTGCTATACACGGCATATGGTTATGTAAACAGGAGTTAGTATAGGGATACATGAACTGCTATACACGGCATATGGTTATGTAAACAGGAGTTAGTAGGGGATATATGAACTGCTATACACGGCATATGGTTATGTAAACAGGAGTTAGTAGGGGATATATGAACTGCTATACACGGCATATGGTTATGTAAACAGGAGTTAGTATAGGGATATATGAACTGCTATACACGGCATATGGTTATGTAAACAGGAGTTAGTATAGGGATACATGAACTGCTATACACGGCATATGGTTATGTAAACAGGAGTTAGTAGGGGATATATGAACTGCTATACACGGCATATGGTTATGTAAACAGGAGTTAGTAGGGGATATATGAACTGCTATACACGGCATATGGTTATGTAAACAGGAGTTAGTAGGAGATATATGAACTGCTATACACGGCATATGGTTATGTAAACAGGAGTTAGTAGGGGATACATGAACTGCTATACACGGCATATGGTTATGTAAACATGGAGTTAGTAGGGGATATATGAACTGCTATACACGGCATATGGTTATGTAAACAGGAGTTAGTAGGGGATATATGAACTGCTATACACGGCATATGGTTATGTAAACAGGAGTTAGTAGGGGATACATGAACTGCTATACACGGCATATGGTTATGTAAACAGGAGTTAGTAGGGGATTTATGAACTGCTATACACGGCATATGGTTATGTAAACAGGAGTTAGTATAGGGATATATGAACTGCTATACACGGCATATGGTTATGTAAACAGGAGTTAGTAGGGGATATATGAACTGCTATACACGGCATATGGTTATGTAAACAGGAGTTAGTAGGGGATATATGAACTGCTATACACGGCATATGGTTATGTAAACAGGAGTTAGTAGGGGATATATGAACTGCTATACACGGCATATGGTTATGTAAACAGGAGTTAGTAGGGGATACATGAACTGCTATACACGGCATATGGTTATGTAAACAGGAGTTAGTAGGGGATATATGAACTGCTATACACGGCATATGGTTATGTAAACAGGAGTTAGTAGGGGATATATGAACTGCTATACACGGCATATGGTTATGTAAACAGGAGTTAGTAGGGGATATATGAACTGCTATACACGGCATATGGTTATGTAAACAGGAGTTAGTAGGGGATATATGAACTGCTATACACGGCATATGGTTATGTAAACAGGAGTTAGTATAGGGATATATGAACTGCTATACACGGCATATGGTTATGTAAACAGGAGTTAGTAGGGGATATATGAACTGCTATACACGGCATATGGTTATGTAAACAGGAGTTAGTATAGGGATACATGAACTGCTATACACGGCATATGGTTATGTAAACAGGGAGTTAGTAGGGGATATATGAACTGCTATACACGGCATATGGTTATGTAAACAGGAGTTAGTAGGGGATATATGAACTGCTATACACGGCATATGGTTATGTAAACATGGAGTTAGTAGGGGATATATGAACTGCTATACACGGCATATGGTTATGTAAACATGGAGTTAGTAGGGGATATATGAACTGCTATACACGGCATATGGTTATGTAAACAGGAGTTAGTATAGGGATATATGAACTGCTATACACGGCATATGGTTATGTAAACAGGAGTTAGTAGGGGATATATGAACTGCTATACACGGCATATGGTTATGTAAACAGGAGTTAGTAGGGGATATATGAACTGCTATACACGGCATATGGTTATGTAAACAGGAGTTAGTAGGGGATATATGAACTGCTATACACGGCATATGGTTATGTAAACAGGAGTTAGTATAGGGATATATGAACTGCTATACACGGCATATGGTTATGTAAACAGGAGTTAGTATAGGGATATATGAACTGCTATACACGGCATATGGTTATGTAAACAGGAGTTAGTATAGGGATATATGAACTGCTATACACGGCATATGGTTATGTAAACATGGAGTTAGTAGGGGATATATGAACTGCTATACACGGCATATGGTTATGTAAACAGGGAGTTAGTAGGGGATACATGAACTGCTATACACGGCATATGGTTATGTAAACAGGAGTTAGTATAGGGATATATGAACTGCTATACACGGCATATGGTTATGTAAACATGGAGTTAGTATAGGGATACATGAACTGCTATACACGGCATATGGTTATGTAAACAGGAGTTAGTATAGGGATATATGAACTGCTATACACGGCATATGGTTATGTAAACAGGAGTTAGTAGGGGATATATGAACTGCTATACACGGCATATGGTTATGTAAACAGGAGTTAGTATAGGGATATATGAACTGCTATACACGGCATATGGTTATGTAAACAGGAGTTAGTAGGGGATATATGAACTGCTATACACGGCATATGGTTATGTAAACAGGAGTTAGTAGGGGATATATGAACTGCTATACACGGCATATGGTTATGTAAACAGGAGTTAGTAGGGGATATATGAACTGCTATACACGGCATATGGTTATGTAAACAGGAGTTAGTAGGGGATATATGAACTGCTATACACGGCATATGGTTATGTAAACAGGAGTTAGTAGGGGATATATGAACTGCTATACACGGCATATGGTTATGTAAACAGGAGTTAGTATAGGGATACATGAACTGCTATACACGGCATATGGTTATGTAAACAGGAGTTAGTAGGGGATATATGAACTGCTATACACGGCATATGGTTATGTAAACAGGAGTTAGTAGGGGATATATAAACTGCTATACACGGCATATGGTTATGTAAACAGGAGTTAGTAGGGGATATATGAACTGCTATACACGGCATATGGTTATGTAAACAGGAGTTAGTAGGGGATACATGAACTGCTATACACGGCATATGGTTATGTAAACATGGAGTTAGTAGGGGATATATGAACTGCTATACACGGCATATGGTTATGTAAACAGGAGTTAGTAGGGGATATATGAACTGCTATACACGGCATATGGTTATGTAAACAGGAGTTAGTAGGGGATATATGAACTGCTATACACGGCATATGGTTATGTAAACAGGAGTTAGTAGGGGATACATGAACTGCTATACACGGCATATGGTTATGTAAACAGGAGTTAGTAGGGGATATATGAACTGCTATACACGGCATATGGTTATGTAAACAGGAGTTAGTATAGGGATATATGAACTGCTATACACGGCATATGGTTATGTAAACAGGAGTTAGTATAGGGATATATGAACTGCTATACACGGCATATGGTTATGTAAACAGGAGTTAGTAGGGGATATATGAACTGCTATACACGGCATATGGTTATGTAAACAGGAGTTAGTAGGGGATATATGAACTGCTATACACGGCATATGGTTATGTAAACAGGAGTTAGTAGGGGATACATGAACTGCTATACACGGCATATGGTTATGTAAACATGGAGTTAGTAGGGGATATATGAACTGCTATACACGGCATATGGTTATGTAAACAGGAGTTAGTAGGGGATATATGAACTGCTATACACGGCATATGGTTATGTAAACAGGAGTTAGTAGGGGATATATGAACTGCTATACACGGCATATGGTTATGTAAACAGGAGTTAGTAGGGGATACATGAACTGCTATACACGGCATATGGTTATGTAAACAGGAGTTAGTAGGGGATATATGAACTGCTATACACGGCATATGGTTATGTAAACAGGAGTTAGTATAGGGATATATGAACTGCTATACACGGCATATGGTTATGTAAACAGGAGTTAGTATAGGGATATATGAACTGCTATACACGGCATATGGTTATGTAAACAGGAGTTAGTATAGGGATATATGAACTGCTATACACGGCATATGGTTATGTAAACAGGAGTTAGTAGGGGATATATGAACTGCTATACACGGCATATGGTTATGTAAACAGGAGTTAGTATAGGGATATATGGCTCATATACTTCCATGTATGATGTGTGTACACTTGATGACCAGCCAGTAGCTTATGTGGACCTGCATACATCATGATGTCAGTGTGGCCGTCACACAGTTGAAATGGTGTAATCGAAGGGTGTTTGTTTTATGCAGCTGAATAGGAAAGGCAATATCATTTGTTCAATAGTTTATAAAATATTTGAAATGAGTCACTGCAAAATGTTAATGCATGTGAACAACCTGCCAGTAGTTTAGACATTAATGGCGGTGTGTTGAGTGACTCTGAGGGGACAGCAAATGCACACTGTTATACAAGCTGTACACTCACTACTTTACGTTGTAGCAAAGTTTCATATCTTCAGTATTGTCACATAAAAAGATAGAATAAAATATTTACAAAAAGGCAGGACAATCAACAGATCTAAACCCCTTTGACCTGTTCTGGGAGCAGCTTGGCAGTATTGTATGTAAGTTTCCATCAAGCCAATCCAAGCAGCCTGGGGAGAATTCTTGACAAAAGCAAGGTTTGCAAGAAATAATTTTGAAATTTAAATTTGTAATTCTAATGACTGTATTTCCTAATTCCTTTAATTTTACCATATTTCTTGTTCCAACAAATTTTCCTCTGTTTTCTTGGAAAACAACGACATTTCTACATGACTCCAAACGTTTGAATGGTAGTGTATGCTGGCACTTCCAATCTTTATGTCCTTATTTCTACAAATTTCATATTCCGGCCAGAGGTTCAGCCTCCCACACTTTCTAAACTGAGTTATTATCTTTCTGAGGTTTGTAAGGGCTCAAAGTTTGAGATGTAATGTTCCCTCACTGAGCTCCTTTCTTATCTCTGGCCTCTCTGCGTGGGGGCAATTAATGGAGCTCAGACACACAGCGTTGATAAGAATAGATGTGGCTCTGTACCGTCATGCAGGGGTGGAGGCTTTGATGGAGGAACCACATGTGTAAAGGGACATGGGATCTGTCAATATGTGCACTGGTCACACATGGGTGAATGTCACCACCTCCTCAACACTACCTCTTCAACACCACCTCCTCAACACTATCTCCTCAACACTACCTCATCAACACCACCTCTTCAACACTGCCTCTTCAACACCACCTCCTCAACACCACCTCCTCAACACCACCTCCTCAACACTACCTCCTCAACACTACCTCCTCAACACTACCTCATCAACACCACCTCCTCAACACTATCTGCTTAACACTACCTCCTCAACACTACCTCCTCAACACTATCTCCTCAACACCACCTCCTCAACACTACCTCCTCAACACCACCTCCTCAACACCACCTCCTCAACACTACCTCCTCAACACTACCTCATCAACACCACCTCCTCAACACTATCTACTTAACACTACCTCCTCAACACTATCTCCTCAACACCACCTCCTCAACACTACCTCTTCAACACCACCTCCTCAACACTATCTCCTCAACACTACCTCATCAACACCACCTCATCAACACCACCTCTTCAACACTGCCTCTTCAACACCACCTCCTCAACACCACCTCCTCAACACCACCTCCTCAACACCACCTCCTCAACACCACCTCCTCAACACTACCTCCTCAACACTACCTCCTCAACACTACCTCATCAACACCACCTCTTCAACACTGCCTCCTCCTGAAACCTCTTCTACCTGTGTTACAGCATGACTCACTCTTTCTCTAACTCACTCACACTCACTCTCTCTCTAACTCACTCTCACTCAGACTCACTCTCGCTCTGGCTCACTCTCACTCTGGCTCACTCTCGCTCAGACTCACTTCCTCTAACTCACTCTCTCTGGCTCACTCTCTCTGGCTCACTCTCGCTCTAACTCTCTCTAACTCACTCACTCTGACTCACTCTAATTCTAACTCACTCTCACTCTGACTCACTCTAACTCTGGCTCACTCTCTTTCTGACTCTCTGACTCGCTCTGGCTCACTCTGGCTCACTCTCGCTCTGGCTCACTCTCGCTCTGGCTCACTCTCGCTCTGGCTCACTCTCGCTCTGGCTCACTCACTCTCACTCATTCACTCTCTCACTCTCTCTCTCTGACTCACTCTCTCTGACTCACACTCTATATCATTGTCACGACTGGCTCCCAGGCAGGTAGCACAGGTAGCAGGTAACGGACACAGGCGCAGAGAATTCTATTAATAATGTCTTTATTTCAAGACTCGGGCCGAACACTTCGGGTCTCGCACAAAAGAAGCACACAGAAGACCGTTTCGGTCACCGGATCAAACACTGGAGAAATACCGAAACGTACCCCATCGGTACGTACAGTCAAGCATGACATATATAATGTTCCCACAAAGCAGACAGAGAAACCCCAGACTTAAATACATGCCTAATTGGCAAACCAGGCACAGGTGAGGACAGAGCACAGCTGCTGTCACTGTCCTTGATTGTCTCTCTCCTCGCCGACAAGGGGGAAGTGCCAATACGGGCCATAGAGGAAGGTAGAGGGAGGGATAGACCTCAGGTCCTCACAATCATGGAGGAACAGGGATAGACATATAAAATGATATGCCGTCTTTACTCTGGTCTAACAATCACATCCCAGTGGGTGCAGTCAACTCTACCCAACATCCCCTCAGCAGTACAGCTGCATTTCACAGGTGTGTTTAATACAGACTGTTTGCCCAGTAATCAACATAATCCTCAGATAACTTGCTCAGCCTGCTTATTCATCTTAATGTTGTGTACACATCCTTTCCCTTCAGAGATGGGAATGTTCCCAGGCTTTTACAGAAGGACATGTTTATTTATTTATTTGACAACAGGTTAACCACAATGCCAAGTAAAAGCATTGTGTTCCACCGACAACTGAGATTATAATGTGAAGAATGTGGTTCTGTAGGTGTGAAGGTCTTTATATTCTCAGGATTGAAGTGATAGCTCATCACTGTCTGGTTTGCTCATTATATCAAAATATTCCAAATGTGCAGCATCTGAAATATTGTCTAACTCACCAAAATCCCAGGTATATGATATAACATAATGCCTGAAATAATAATATAGAAACCTTGACATTACAGATGTCACAACGTAATTGCAAAGATTATGTTTTATATTATTCATGCATAATATTGAAATAATGTCAGTTTACCTACGTTGACACAATTAATTCGCCATTAATCTGATATGAACATGATATGAACATGCAAAATAGACTAATGAACCTGTGTGCCATAAACACAAACATATTACTATTTGCAAACAGTGGAAGAAATTTCAAAAAAGTCATGCCTTGTTCATAAATTGCTAATGTCAGTAATAATGTTGTAATTTCTGTGAAATATCCCTCTAATAACACCCAAAATAACTTAATGAGTAATAGAACAAAGTAGAATGTTTTGTTATTTCCTGTGTTTACTGTGCCTTAAGCCCTGGGGAATTTATTCAATCTCTTTAAAAATTTAGAAATCTTCACATTCTGCAAGCTTGTGAAGTTGGACGGTTTGTAAACTCGTATTTGCCTCTGTCTGTTATGAATTTTAATTGGTTTCTGAACTCACAGGAAAAATGTACCCTAAAGTGAGTACTGCCACGTATGATGTGCTATTTACATAAGACATGCCAAACAGCGCTGAATTATGATACAACATACATTAGATACATGATTGCAAGTCATTTTATATTACATTTAAACATTATCAAAATAATTTCTTAGTAATGTCATTGATTGACAAGGCTTTATTTCATTTGTATAGTTCTGATTTGTGGATATTAAAAGTTAACAATGATGCCAGCGGCCCTTGGTCCCAAAATCTGTGTGAACTGACTGTGACAGTTCTTGTAAAAAGTTTCATATTTTTCCAAAAGCTTCTAAAATGCCCTCTATAATTTTGACAACAGGAAGCGAGGTGTTTGATTCTGACTAACAATTTGGTAACAACAATGTCTCTTCTGCAAATGTAGGAAAATGCCAAATAACAGCAGACAAATGAGCTCATTGACCCTCTTCATCTACATGCTGTCATCACATTATCGGTCTCCTCTGTCAAGCAATAGTGTTTCTCTGGAATGAGCGTGGTTTTATGCAAACTGAACAGATTTACCTTGATAGTTTGGTGTACGTGTGAAAATATGATGTCCCTGCAAATACTTCATTAATCCAAATTGTGAAATGTACTACAATCCTACCTTGTTGTGCCTCGGTGGTTTAGAGTGAGTTACAATAGAGGTGCCAGTTCAGTGATGAGAGCAGGAAGTGGTAGAGTTCAGTTTGTTTTCCTGAGTCTAACCAAAGGTGTTTCTAGTGTTGCTGACTACAAGAGTCTGAGAAGCTTTCATTTTGTGAAACACATGGGCACATGTCTACTTTACTAAAAGCATTTTTAGACAACAAAAATTGTCTCGATGATGGTTTAATTTAAAATATACATTTGCATAATATTTTAAATACTATTTTTTTTTTAGTGTTTGTTGATTGTTAGCTGTGTATTTTTACTAAGTCGCATTCTATGCGCAATTTTATTTCATTCATAGTTTATGCATTTATCATTTGTGTGTCTGTTGGTTTTATGAGAAAATAAAAAACAACCAAGAACGTGATCCAAACTCTGCAATGGGCTCTATTTGCACTCTACACCCTTGATACATGACAGCATCTGCCAGACTGCAGACGGTGTGTTAATTCACTGGCAATATTGATTAGGCAACAAGATGACATACAGGCATGGCGAAACGAACTCTGCTTGCTGAAAACTATACACTGAGTAGTATGTCACATTATCTATTTTTATTTTTTAAGATATAAGTTAAGGTATAAGTCGAATTTCATTAAACGAACCACCCAACAAAAACAGTATTTTTTCCAAAAATAAAAAACTCAAAATGCACTGTTCCAAATTATTATGCACAACAGAGTTTCAGAACATGTTATAGGTTGAAAAGAACTGAAATGTGTCATTTGTTGAATTTGCTGCATTAATAGGTCATATTTACTGAAATCAAAAGCTTTTTCAATCAAACAAATCTTAAAAGGGCAAGTTACATGCAAACATAGGACCCCTTCTTTGATATTGCCTTCACAATTCATCCAGAGTTTCTGCGTGAATTTCTTTGCAGGATGTCAGAATAGCCTCCGAGAGCTGCTGTTTGGATGTGAACTGCCTCCCACCCTCATGCTTTTGCTTGAAGATGCTCCAAAGGTTCTCAATAGGGTTGAGATCAGGGGTGGATGGGGTCCACACCATGAGTGTCACGAGTGTAGGACATCTAGTGGGCTAGGAGGGGTAGAGCACATGTTGGTTATTAACCACTCGGTTTGTCACACAGCTGAAGTGTGTAAAGTTTAATGAGAGTGTCACAGCTGTTTCGATTTTAGGTGATTATGTTTGCTAATTAAGTAAATGGGTCTTGAGGCGCGGTGTGGATTAATGAATTTGTTTGTGTCCCAATATATATATATATATATATATATATATATATTCCCAATTCCCAGTATATATACTGTTAATGTGCTTTTTTCTACTGTATATTGGGGGGGACATATTGGTATTTTATTGTATTGCCCCCCATGCATGCCCATGGATTTGCTGGAACAACAAGTTCAGATCCACGTCGACTCCACCTCACACCTTACGAGACTTGAAGGATCTGCAGCTGAGTTTTAGTGTCTCTTGTAGAGCCCATGCATGCTTAGGGAGTGGCCATTGCTTTGGTGGCACACAGGTGACCAACAGCATATTAGGCAGTTCATAATATCATAATAATAATATACCTTTTTCTGTCCACTTTGTAAGACTTACATTTCACATTTGCATGCAATGTCCTTTACATTGGAACCTGCCAAGTCTGCATTTTGTATGTTCGGCAACCTAGTATTCTCCAATGCAACAGCCTCTGCTCTATAGGAATTATATATAATGTTAAAGAACTGTGACTGTATAAGGCAATGGGTTAATATCAGAATACTGTACTCATCCACCCAGACATAGTCAGCTGCCATGGGGCCCAAAGTGGCCTGCTCACATTCCACCCTGAGGAAAAAATCACCCCATAAACCTCCCTAACTCACCCCTTGCCCAAGCCACACGAAACACCCTCTTTGTTTTCTCCTTAAAAGGTTGCCTTGTTTAAATGCTGTCTTCCTCCCCAAAAGACAAGCAGTTATGGTATTGTATCAACACACCAAACAAATCAAACATTGAGATAATAAGTGCCTTGGCAGAGTGAGGCTTGCACATTCTTCTACAAAGAACAGAACGCGCATGTTGTTACGTCTGTTTCTTGTGGGTTGTATTCAGGATTCCTGGAGAAGGGAGGTCAGCTCCTTCCCAGAAGGGAGAATGGTGAAGTCTTGGTGGGAGGGTTAAGCAATGCTTGGTGTGGCCTACTTTGTCTGGGACTCACCCTCTCCCCCACCAGCCCATCAGACCACAGCTGTGTTGCCATGGGGAGTGAGTTCACTCAAGGTTCTGCTGGGGAAAACGGTTTTTAATGGTAGCAGGAGAGACGAGGACTAGGCTAGGAAAGGCGGGGTTGACCTACATTCTGAATGTGCCTGTTGCTTCTTTGTACTGTAGCGGGTCCTCAGAAAACCACACCGAAATAGCAGAGATCCCAAACTCACAAAGACTGTAACACATTAACTGTTATTCCACAGAACCGAAACCCTGTTTACTGTGGAACGTTAGGAGGTTGTCTCTCCCTGTACCTCCTCTTGTCTCTCCCTGTACCTCCTCTTGTCTCTCCCTGTACCTCCTCTTGTCTCTCCCTGTACCTCCACTTGTCTCTCCCTGTACCTCCTCTTGTCTCTCCCTGTTCCTCCTCTTGTCTCTCCCTGTACCTTCTCGTGTCTCTCCCTGTACCTCCTCTTGTCTCTCCCTGTTCCTCCTCTTGTCTCTCCCTGTACCTCCTCGTCTCTCCCTGTCCCTCCTCTTGTCTCTCCCTGTACCTCCTCTTGTCTCTCCCTGTACCTTCTCTTGTCTCTCCCTGTTCCTCCTCTTGTCTCTCCCTGTACCTCCTCGTCTCTCCCTGTCCCTCCTCTTGTCTCTCCCTGTACCTCCTCTTGTCTCTCCCTGTCCCTCCTCTTGTCTCTCCCTGTCCCTCCTCTTGTCTCTCCCTGTCCCTTCTCTTGTCTCTCCCTGTCCCTCCTCTTGTCTCTCCCTGTACCTCCTCTTGTCTCTCCCTGTCCCTCCTCTTGTCTCTCCCTGTACCTTCTCTTGTCTCTCCCTGTACCTCCTCTTGTCTCTCCCTGTACCTCTTCTTGTCTCCTATTAATATTAACTAAGATTATTAAATAAGATCTGGGGTAAAATATTTCTAAGCAATATTAATCACCCTTTTATCTCCCATATCACTCTCTCACTCAAAAACATGACATGAGACAGATTACCTAATGTTTCAGACAGACAGAAATAAAAACAAAAACAAACTGAGTTATGGGAGTTTACTTTGAGAGACTACCCCGTTGCCTTTCATTTCATTCTGCGGATCCAAATTGTCTGCTATTTTCCAAAGTCCTATGAAGTATGTTGTGCGGGGGATAATGTATTTTGCTTATCCTCCACATGTGAGTTCATTGAGAGTGCGTGCCCTGTTATTCCTTCTGACAGCCAAACTTCACTGTAATGTGTCAAATTAAACCGCTGGAAGACATGTCTCACGCACGCACACACACACACACACACACACACACACACACACACACACACACACACACACACACACACACACACACACACACACACACACACACACACACACACACAACCGGATTAGTTATGTCTGTGTGTCTGTAAGTGGTATTTAATAAGGGTTATAGCTATTATTCACTACTATTCAGCAGGGGTTCAAAGGTGATTCAATATCAGTAATTATCACAAAAAACATGAAATACTTATTTCATCAAGCATTCTATGAATAATATAATATAAGATTTTCACATCTCCAGCATGTGGCTAAGGGGTTGGGAAATATGATAGCTGTATTATTTCCACTTCAAACTTACCTGGTTTTGCTGTGAAAAACTGAGATTTCCGTCACCTGTTTAAGACATGTGTTCACCATCTGTTTAACAGGACATCGATTTTGCAATAACCATTATAGGATGCACACAGCCCTTAACACAACAGCCACCCTCCCCACACCCGTCCCTGTCTCCCTCTCTCTCCTTCTCCCCCCCTCTCTCTCCCCCCCACACCACTCCCTCTCACTCTCCCCCTCCCTCTCTTTCTCTCTCTCTCTCCCTCCCTCTCCCTCTCTCAATCTCCCCCACACCTCTCCCTCTCTCCCTCCCCCTCCCTCTCTTTATCTCTCCCTCTCCCCCTCCCTCTCTTTCTCTCCCCCTCTCACCCCCTCCCTCTCTTTCTCCCCCTCTCACTCTCCCCCACACCTCCCTCTCTCTCCCACCTCTCCCTCTCACCCTCCCCCACCTCTCCCTCTCCCCCACACCTCCCCCTCTCTCCCTCTCCCCCCACCTCTCCCTCTCTCTCTCCCTCCCTCTCTCCCTCCCTCTCCCCCCACCTCTCCCTCTCCCCCACACCTCTCCCTCTCCCCCGCACCTCTCCCTCTCTCTCTCCCTCCCTCTCCCCCCACCTCTCCCTCTCCCCCACACCTCTCCCTCTCCCCCCACCTCTCCCTCTCTCTCTCCCTCCCTCTCCCCCCACCTCTCCCTCCCCCCCACCTCTCCCTCTCTCCCTCTCCCCCACACCTCTCCCTCTCTCCCCCACCTCTCCCTCTCTCTCTCCCTCTCTCCCTCTCCCCCCCACCTCTCCCTCTCCCTCTCCCCCACACCTCACCCTCTCTCCCTCTATGCCTCCTTGTTTTCTTGCCTCTCACGTTGACCTACTTTTCTCCTGACCTGTTTTCTAAAGCTCCCTCATGCGCCAATCAAATAACAGGTGAATTAGATCAAGGAAAGCAAGCAAACTAGAGTTTGATTTGTGTAGTGTCATATTTAATATATATATATATATACATATATATATATACATATACATATAGCCCTACCATAACCCTTTACAAAATACAGTCTCATTAATTGGCTCTTCCAAATAAATAAAATATCCAATAATAATTAAATCTCATAACATAAAACGTAGTTTTCTTTCCTTTTCCTCTTCTGCTCTTGTCTAAACATTTAAACTAGACATTCCACTTCACACAGTAGGATTTTCTTACGACTGCACAGGACATTTACAGTTCTCATGCATGTCCAAGAGTTTCTTTCGCACGGCAGTACAGCCTGTGAACGATAATAAAGAGAACAGCTCCACGGTTCCGTCTGAGAACAAAACTCCCTCAGTTTGGATCCCAATGCTGCAACTCCCCACGAAATGACTAGCGGAGATCCCACACGTCTGTTAGAATGATACATGTCTAAATGAATGTTAAAATGACTAGCGGAGATCCCACACGTCTGTTAGAATGATACATGTCTAAATGAATGTTAAAATGACTAGCGGAGATCCCACACATCTGTTTGCTGCAAGACACTAACTGTCTGCCCTCCTCCTCCCTCTGACCGTTGATGCTTTGTCTTTCCTCACACTTTTTCTCTCTTTCTTCCGCTGCCCTGTAACCTTCTGGACAGGACACGCGTCTCCCCACAGCCTCTATTTCAGTTTTTGGACAGGCGAAGTTACAGACAAGTTCTTGTGAAACTTACTGATCACAAACGATACACTTATTTAAAACACACAAGTACAGAACTATTTACTTTTTTTTACCTGCAAATGTACTTTTCAGCTCTGTCTTTAGGGGGAAAACTAAATCCAGCAGAACCAACGTTTACTAAATATAACCACTAAGGATTTATGGACAAAGCCGCAGAAAGTAGGTGGGATCAGAGGCTGAAGCCTGAGAGTCACTTTGTATTGTCAGTTATTCCTCCTTCTGAAACATTCTTCCTCGCTATCTATTTTAATTGTTGCAGATCAAGGCAGCAGGCCAAACAGCTGGAGTTTAATGGCGCAGAAAAAGAACGACTGTTATTTTCAGGTGTCTTCATTAAAAATAGTTTATATTTGAGTCATTTAGCCTGCGTTTCCTCAGAGACTTACAGTTAGTGTGCAGGTAGCTCAACCATCAAAACCAAGGCTAGAAGGGAAAAGAAGTGTACAATAATTGGTTCACTGGAGGCATTGGTGGGGCTGTCCATCAGACAGTCCATCAGCTGCTTTACCATCAAGTATAAGTATTCTACCACTGAGGTGCCAGAAAGAAAAGAGCTTTGACTGGGCTCAGGGGTGCTGTCCTCTTGGGTTGGAATGGCCAACAAGCAACGTGTGGTGTTGAAGTTGCTTGACACCAGCTGAACTGGAAGCCAGTGGAGTATGTGGAGGAGCAGGTGACAGGACTATCTACGGTAGCCACTTAACTCATGTTTGATAACAGGCTTCGCCCAGAACAGGACTGCACAGCCAATACAAGGGTACATCTCTGGCTGTGTAATATGGATGTGTCCAATTATTGCAACACTGAACGTTGGTCTGGACACTTGGGAGCAGAGATTATTTATTTTCCAGAGCCGTGAATATGCATGCCTGCTGAGCATGTGAGACTAGTCTGTGATGCTTGTCAGGTCTGGGCTCAGAGAACCAGCAGAATGCGCGGCTGTTATTTTAAAGGTTCTTTCAACGTCTCATATCTCATATTGTATTACTTAAAAAACATATATTTTTTGGAGCACAGTTTCAAAACACATTGAATAATAAAACAGAAAGCATTACTAAATTAATTTGATTATGCAAGTAAGCTGACTGAAGACCAACTGGCATTTACAATGACAACTGCAATTGCAAGACGAAACAAATAAATGTGATATGAACAATGGTTTGTGTTTTTTGTGTTTTGACATTACAGCTATCAGTACATGTATTTCCTGTGTACATCAGTCCATGGGCTGGTATTGAGTTTCCAGAAGAAGTAGGCCAGTGTTATGGGATGTCTGACAGGCAGTCTGTCCACACATTATGGGTCAGTATGTCACTACAAAGCTCCTCTAATCGTGCCTGAAAGCAGCCCAGGGCCAAACTGTACTCAGGCTATTAGGAAGAGCTAAACATCTCTCCCCATTACTGATAATATAAATGAGAGTCTCATCATGAAAAACAAAATATCTTGTTGCTCTGTTTTTGTGTCTGTGTTCAGTAACACAAGACTTCTGCTTTCCGGCTGTTTTCAATAATGAGGGAATATTTACAATGACAGTAGAAGGCTGTTTTTCAGCAGCTGCTCTGGTGTAAATTGTATTCTGTGTGGAACCAGACGATTTGTGATATTTACTGCCCAGTCCTATTATACTGGTGTGGAACCAGACGATTTGTGATATTTACTGCCCAGTCCTATTATACTAGTGTGGAACCATACGATTTGTGATATTTACTGCCCAGTCCTATTATACTATTGTGGAACCAGATGTTTTGTGATATTTACTGCCCAGTCCTGTTATACTAGTGTGGAACCAGATGATTTGTGATATTTACTGCCCAGTCCTATTATACTAGTGTGGAACCAGATGATTTGTGATATTTACTGCCCACTCCTATTATACTAGTGTGGAACCAGATGATTTGTGATATTTACTGCCCAGTCTTATTATACTAGTGTGGAACCAGACGATTTGTGATATTTACTGCCCAGTCCTATTACACTGGTGTGGAACCAGACGATTTGTGATATTTATTGCACACTCCTGTTATACTAGTGTGGAACCAGGCGATTTGTGATATTTACTACCCAGTCCTATTATACTAGTGTGGAACCAGACGATTTGTGATATTTACTACCCAGTCCTGTTATACTAGTGTGGAACCAGATGATTTGTGATATTTACTGCCTAGTCCTGTTATACTAGTGTGGAACCAGATGATTTGTGATATTTACTGCCTAGTCCTGTTATACTAGTGTGGAACCAGATGATTTGTGATATTTACTGCCCAGTCCTGTTATACTAGTGTGGAACCAGATGATTTGTGATATTTATTGCCCAGTCCTATTAGACTAGTGTAGAACCAGATGATTTGTGATATTTACTGCCCAGTCCTATTATACTAGTGTGGAACCAGACGATTTGTGATATTTACTGCCCAGTCCTATTATACTAGTGTGGAACCAGACGATTTGTGATATTTACTGCCCACTCCTATTATACTAGTGTGGAACCAGATGATTTGTGTTATTTACTGCCCACTCCTATTATACTAGTGTGGAACCAGACGATTTGTGATATTTACTGCCCAGTCCTATTATACTAGTGTAGAACCAGACGATTTGTGATATTTATTGCCCAGTCCTATTATACTAGTGTAGAACCTGATGATTTGTGATATTTACTGCCCACTCCTATTATACTAGTGTGGAACCAGATGATTTGTGATATTTACAGCCCACTCCTATTATAATAGTGTGGAACCAGACGATTTGTGATATTTACTACCCAGTCCTGTTATACTAGTGTGGAACCAGACGATTTGTGATATTTACTACCCAGTCCTGTTATACTAGTGTGGAACCAGATGATTTGTGATATTTACTGCCCAGTCCTGTTATACTAGTGTGGAACCAGATGATTTGTGATATTTACTGCCCAGTCCTGTTATACTAGTGTGGAACCAGATGATTTGTGATATTTATTGCCCAGTCCTATTATACTAGTGTAGAACCAGATGATTTGTGATATTTACTGCCCAGTCTTATTATACTAGTGTGGAACCAGACGATTTGTGATATTTACTGCCCAGTCCTATTACACTGGTGTGGAACCAGATGATTTGTGATATTTACTGCCCAGTCCTGTTATACTAGTGTGGAACCAGATGATTTGTGATATTTATTGCCCAGTCCTATTATACTAGTGTAGAACCAGATGATTTGTGATATTTACTGCCCAGTCTTATTATACTAGTGTGGAACCAGACGATTTGTGATATTTACTGCCCAGTCCTATTACACTGGTGTGGAACCAGATGATTTGTGTTATTTACTGCCCACTCCTATTATACTAGTGTGGAACCAGATGATTTGTGATATTTACTGCCCAGTCCTATTATACTAGTGTAGAACCAGATGATTTGTGATATTTACTGCCCAGTCTTATTATACTAGTGTGGAACCAGACGATTTGTGATATTTATTGCCCAGTCCTATTATACTAGTGTAGAACCAGATGATTTGTGTTATTTACTGCCCACTCCTATTATACTAGTGTGGAACCAGATGATTTGTGATATTTACTGCCCAGTCCTATTATACTAGTGTAGAACCAGACGATTTGTGATATTTATTGCCCAGTCCTATTAGACTAGTGTAGAACCAGATGATTTGTGATATTTACTGCCAGTCATATTATACTAGTGTGGAACCAGATGATTTGTGATATTTACTGCCCAGTCCTATTATACTAGTGTGGAACCAGATGATTTGTGATATTTATTGCCCAGTCCTTTTATACTAGTGTGGAACCAGATGATTTGTGATATTTACTGCCCAGTCCTATTATACTAGTGTGGAACCAGATGATTTGTGATATTTACTGCCCAGTCCTATTATACTAGTGTGGAACCAGATGATTTGTGATATTTATTGCCCAGTCCTATTATACTAGTGTGGAACCAGATGATTTGTGATATTTACTGCCCAGTCCTGTTATTCTAGTGTCGAACTAGACGATTTGTGATCTTAACCACCTAGTCCTAATTGTCCACATTGCACTGCTGAAGAGCCAGATATTGAGTGGCTCAACGGATCCCACAGCTGATGGACTGTAGTCATCTGTGATTCACAAGGAAGCATTACCCAACAAGGAAGCAGTGTAGTGTGCTAAACAAAAGCACACTTATTATTATTGTTTAAAGTTTAATTACTAACCTGGAAGTAAGAGTAAAAAATATATAATAAATAAATAAAATATAATAATAAATAAATAAGGGTTTAACTTATTGAGCATCTAGTACCAGAGACTAAACCGGCCTGGGATTTGCATTCTGGCATAACACACACCTCCTCACCATGATCTGGGTGTTGCCCATATAGACCAGAAATCTATTGATGTCTGAGTGTGAAGAACCAAAAGAGAACATATATGTTTTCCAATATGTTGAGATATTCAACATCCTTTTTATTTGAAATGCATTCATGTTCATTGACGAACATTTGTCTTTATTTACATAGGCACGAGTCAACTTAAACTCCACTCACTTCAACAAAACCACAGAAGTCTCACCTGAATATGGACTTTTTTCATAAAACCCTCAAGAAAAACACAAACATCACTGCTAACAGCACATAGAAATCAAGTGAGGTTGGCGTGTGTTGGGAAAATACAGAACCACAGTCAACGGGAAAGAGACAGTAACTGAACAGCCCTTAGTGTAGAACTAAAACAAAAATATTAACATTAGAGGGAGAGCTTTACATTTACACAGGCGCTAAAAACGGCAACTATGGCACTTAGACTTTATGAAACAGTGTGATCCAGTGCAGGGGTCAGATTACCACCCAATAAGAAAAACAAAGGCCAGGGGTTATGGAAGCCCTTAAGGGTCAATATTCAAATGATAATGCATTGGTGAGAGGTCTGACGGTTGGCATATTAATTTGAATATTGTCTCTAAAAGAACGTAGTGACTTGAAAACTAAAATGCATTTGAGCTGTTTAGCGTATAATATTTTCCACTGCAATGCACATTCAGCCTTTGAAAATGAAATGTCAAATATGGTTTTCATTTACATTTAGTTGATTTTTTTTTGAGATTTTAAATTTTTTAGAATAGTTAGAAAGTGCATTTTAATTTTAACTTAAATGATCCTTTCACAAATGGAAAATTAGGCTACATTGTTTATATTACAGTTTTTTCATTTGCATGAACATTTGAATACTGTCCACTGTAAAGCGAAAATGAAATGTCAAACCATTGTTCCATTTACATTTTAATATTGTCATAGAAAGCGCGTATGACATGAAAAGGCAAATGCAATTTGGATTATTGCATTTTGATTTGAATAATGTCCCAAATAACACTTACATATATTGAAAATGATAATGCATTTGTGATATGCCATTATAATTTGAATATAGTCCCTTAGAGGCTTCCATAAGGGGTTGATATACCCTGTGTAATAAACTACAGAGGCACATATAAACATTAAACAATTCATTTGAAAAGATGTGGAGTTAAAACAGTATTTGAGCTATTTGTGTACGATGAGAAATGAACCTCCTGTTTCAGAGATCCACTTAGCTATTATCTGGACTATCAACTGTCTCTCTAAGGCAGTGGGACACAATTAGGTCAGACCACTAATTTAAAAAAGGACTTCTGGACACCCAAAGACATTCCCCAAATGTAAGGAACATCATACGTAATACAAATAGGCAGCTTTTAATGTATTATCCTACTAATGTAATTACTTTCCCACAAACGTAATAGCAGTTACCATCCACAAATGTTATACCTCATAAGTATCGTGTCCGCCGAAAGCTTCAGCTTACACATTTCCCACAAATGTAATTAATTAATAATATAATCCAAAAAGTTGCAAAATCCAAATTGTCTTTGCTAACAGCCTGTCTAGAATAATCAAGTGTTCTTACAATTAAACCCCATTATTTTAAGTTGAGATTGATTACAAAGACAAGTGTTTAAAACCTCAGAAAAAGCAAAAACAGTATCATGCCATGCTAGCAATGGAAGATTAACAACCAATCATAGTAAATCTATACAAATGTTTTATGTATCCTCATTACAGTGGTCCTCATTACAGGGGTCCTCATTACTGGGGTCCTCATTAAAAGATGCACATTACAGGGGTCCTCATTACAGGGATCCTCATTACTGGGGTCCTCATTTTAATATGCACATTACTGGGGTCCTCATTACTGGGGTCCTAATTACTGGGGTCCTCATTACTGGGGTCCTCATTACAATATGCACATTACTGGGGTCCTCATTACTGGGGTCCTCATTTTAATATGCACATTACTGGGGTCCTCATTACTGGGGTCCTCATTACAATATGCACATTACTGGGGTCCTCATTACTGGGGTCCTCATTACTGGGGTCCTCATTACTGGGATCCTCATTACTGGGGTCCTCATTACTGGGGTCCTCATTACAAGGATCCTCATTACTGGGGTCCTCATTACAAGGATCCTCATTACTGGGGTCCTCATTACAGGGGTCCTCATTACAATATGCACATTACAGGGGTCCTCATTACAATATGCACATTACTGGGGACCTCATTACTGGGGTCCTCATTACAGGGGTCCTCATTACTGGGGTCCTCATTACAATATGCACATTACTGGGGTCCTCATTACAATATGCACATTACTGGGGTCCTCATTACAGGGTTCCTCATTACTGGGGTCCTCATTACAGGGGTCCTCATTACTGGGGTCCTCATTACAATATGCACATTACTGGGGTCCTCATTACTGGGATCCTCATTACTGGGGTCCTCATTACTGGGGTCTTCATTACTGTGGTCCTCATTAATGGGATCCTCATTACTGGGGTCCTCATTACAATATGCACATTACTGGGGTCCTCATTACTGGGGTCCTTATTACAGGAGTCCTCATTACTGGGGTCCTCATTACTGGGGTCCTCATTACAATATGCACATTACTGGGGTCCTCATTACTGGGGTCCTCATTACAATATGCACATTACTGGGGTCCTCATTACTGGGGTCCTCATTACAATATGCACATTACTGGGGTCCTCATTACTGGGGTCCTCATTACTGGGGTCCTCATTACAATATGCACATTACTGGGGTCCTCATTACTGGGGTCCTCATTACTGGGGTCCTCATTACTGGGATCCTCATTACTGGGGTCCTCATTACAATATGCACATTACTGGGGTCCTCATTACTGGGGTCCTCATTACTGGGGTCCTCATTACTGGGGTCCTCATTACAATATGCACATTACTGGGGTCCTCATTACTGGGGTCCTCATTACTGGGATCCTCATTACTGGGGTCCTCATTACAATATGCACATTACTGGGGTCCTCATTACTGGGGTCCTCATTACTGGGGTCCTCATTACTGGGATCCTCATTACTGGGGTCCTCATTACAATATGCACATTACTGGGGTCCTCATTACTGGGGTCCTCATTACTGGGATCCTCATTACAATATGCACATTACTGGGGTCCTCATTACTGGGGTCCTCATTACAATATGCACATTACTGGGGTCCTCATTACTGGGGTCCTCATTACAGGGGTCCTCATTACTATAAGTAAAGTGCTATGATTGATTAAACCGTTTTTTTTTTTTTGCACTTGTCTTTGTAGGTAAGTAAACCTTACAGATATTGTGAATAAATACTACTGGGATTTATTGCTCATACGCCACACGTTTGATCAGTTTAAAGAGGCAAGAATCTAAAGGACAAGAGTATGTCAGTATGTGGCTTTTCAAGACATTTAGAGTTAACTGCTATTACATTTGTGCGATTATCAAATTAAAAGTTGCAGATTTGTATTCCATTTGTGGTTATTACGTTTGTGTTATGCTGTTACGTTTTCAGGTGTAACATGCCCTATTATAAGCTCAGTGCACTGTGTAATGTAGAGACATATTAGCCATACTCAGGCTAAAACTATCATACACACAATATCATTTATAATGACACAATTAATTTATAATATCCTTGGGATTATTTTACTATATGTAAAGTCTCCATACCTCCCCAATATCTACTTTACTTGAATACCTTAGTGTTTCCTATGGGCTTTTCAGCAGTAGTTGGCCTAGAATAAAATATTGTGCTTAAATACTGAAACCAGGGCAGTGCACACTGGTGATACTGCTGGACCGTAGGCCATTACTAGATCTATCACACTAACATCTTAAAGATCTATCCTAGTAACTGGTAGGAGGCCTTTCCAAGATTGTTGCCAGTATTTCTGTAAACAGAAGAACAGGTGATTTAAGTGGTGTTTTCAACAGTGGAAATAATGTTAAACAACCTTATAGAGCACATAACTCTGACAACAAAACCATCACATCCAATTACTTTCCTGCTTAAACAGCTTTTGTGATTTTTTTGTTTTCTTTATAAAATATATATTCATGAATTGTATGTACATTTAAACAGCATTTCACATTAAAATACAAATCAAGTGCTTAAAAGTAATAAAGATAATAGATGTGAGATATCACAAAAAGGGTGATAGAAAATATGGCCAATCAGACCAAGTGTTGAAGAAAAGGGATGAAACTTATTTTCTGAATCTTTGGTCAAGGGAATGTTCGAACAATGTTGACTTGTTTTTGTTTGTTTGAAACCAAATTAACACCATAAAACGGGCACTAAAGTGCCAATAACTGTCAATGAAAGTGTTTTAATGACCAACTGACTAATTGTTGAAAAATGCTACAAAGATGTTTCATACATCCTCCAATTGATAAAAATAAGTGCTTTTGTAAATATATAGAGTAGCATCAAAAAGTTTTAACATTATACAGTTTACCCATGAGTCTAGTTTTGTTTGCAAACCCAGCCCTTCAATCCCAGGTCTTGAAGATGGGCTAGATTAAGATTAGAGTAAAGGCATAAAAGTGCATAGAGAATGAGTTGGGAGTGTATTTTGTTGTAAGGCAGAATCAGAGAAACCACACAAAAAGATCCTCATTACAGGGACACCTACTCAAAGTGTAGGTGTGTCCGTCAATAGTTCTAGAGGCATTTAGCCACACCTCTTGTTCCAACATCCGCTTGGCTCCCTTATCCCTCACTCCTTCCATGACTCAACTGAAGATGGCTGCTTACCGAACCCTGTGTGGGGCTGACTCTCATTGTCTCTGTGTTTGCAGCTCTGCTGTTGTATGAGAGCCAGGTATGGGTGCTGGGGCAGCGGTGGGATATGGTGAGGGGGGGTGTTGGCAGAGTCCTGCTGGCAGCTCATGCTTTTGTGTTTCAGACGCAGTTTATGAGGAAGGGCAGTACCTTTAACTTCAGTGTGGCCGTCCCTGCTTTGGCATTGAGAGGAGAGCGGGTCTGCTCCTGGCTGGTGTGAGACTAACAGGTGCTGGAGGTAGCTCCCAGTGTCAGAGCAGGAGGAGGACGGGGACTCGTCGTCCGTGGAGGCGTCCTTATCAGAGCTGCGGGGATCGTTGTCGCGATAGGAGGTGTCATTGCCTAAAGCTGAGTGTCCCTGGTAGCTGTCCTCATTTCTCGGCGCATCTTCATAGATCCCCTCGTCGTGGGCACTGAAGAGTAGGTCGGAGTGACCCGTGTGGTTCTGGTACAGATGCGTCTTGACAGGCTCCTGTGTTGGGATCTTCTGCTCCTGTAGCCAGTTGGGGACTATGCACATGTGCTTCTCTTCTGCCTTGCAGTGGATGTCTGAGTGGTCATGCCGTGGGGAGTCTAACGTCTTCCTCTCCATCTGCTTGGTCACCTCCGCCAGTCTCTCTGAGCTCTCACTGTGGCCCTCAGGAGCCTGGGCCAGCTGGTTGGCCAGAGCACTCTGCTGATCCACATTCAGCTGCTGTCGGCTCTCCACGGGGTAGGAGGCACTACTGGAGCGATAAAGGATGACACTCCTCTGTTGGGGGAGTAGAGGGGCCCGACTGGTGTTGCTGGTGATGCTCTCCTGGGAGACGAGGGAATGGGGCTGTGTGATGCTGTAGAACGACTCGCTCTCCTGGCGGTGTGGTGTGGAGGCCAGGCTGGGGAGAATGTCGAACATACTGCTCCCAATGTCCACCTCCAGTATGCCTTCCTCCTGCTTGATACCAAAGGCTGTAGGCTCTGGGCTGTCCCGGGAGGACCCATCTGACATATCCGAGAGGGACCCGTGAGGGGAGTAGTTCACCAGCAGACCACGTCCCACCCGGTGGCCTGACTGGTCGGTCTCGGAGGAGTCCGAGTTCATCATCACTTGGGAGCCGCTGGAGTAGCCGCTGGAGTAGTAGTTAGATGGGGCTCCTGGAGCTGTGTCTCCACCAGTGAGCTGCTGGCTCTTCTCCATGTAGGACACAGCGCTGATGAGACCAAAGCGCAGCTTCAGCTGGAGCAGCTCTGTCTTCAGACGACAGTTCTCGTCGTTTAGCGCCATCACCCGGTTCTCCAGCACCATGTCGTTCAGTCGCCGCTTCTCCCTGGACCGCTTGGCCGCCTCGTTGTTCTTGCGTCGCTTCTCCCAGTAGCAGGCATCCTTCTTCTCATCGGAGATGAACTCCCGCTTGCGTCTGCAACTTGCGTTGGGACGCCCCTGGCGTGAGGGGGTTCCTTGGGGCGACGAGAGCGACTCTTCGTAGTTAGAGTATGTCTCTGAGTTGTCCAGATTGTTTTCTGAACTTGCTGATTGGAGTTGTGAGCTGAAGCTTTCCATTGTCGGTCAGTGGGGACCAGTTTGGAAACTCACTAACGTTACTGGAAATTAAACACGGGGGGGGAACAGGGGTGATGATGATGAATCGTGGGAATCGTTCACTCTTTACATATGTTACTGAATGAACAAGCTCATAGTTCAAGTGTCTAAATTGGCCAAAAAGCTCAAGGTGAGGTAGAACTCTGCGTTCATTTCCCTCATTTATCCAATGTGTGCCTTTGACACTAATCAGTCGTCTTCTTTACAGCCTTCACGACAAAACTGGACAAAGTGGCGTTGTAGAGAGAGAAAAATCAAATTCCTAGAGTCGGGAGAGAGTGACAAGCTTAAAGCTTTTTGCTTATTTTCACAAAGAGCGTGGGGTTGAGCTAGAGAGATGTGCCCTACTGCTTCAGGCGTGCTTCAGATGTAGGTCACTCAGTCTACCTCAGCTTGTCACTCACTTCGGGAGGGGCGTTGCCTCTCTTTCTTCAGCCAGTTGCAAATGGTGAGCTGAGACAAAGAATGAATTGTACAATTATTCCCCAATATTTCTTGTCATTGTTAATGAAGACCATTTATGTTTTTGGCAAATCTATTGATCAAATGATTTAGGCGGACGATAAAGAAGAATATTATGCTTTTACCTGTTCTATTTCTGGTATTGACTGAATTGTAACTACTGGCGACAAATAAATATTCCGTAGACCTAGTAACCCTTGTCTGACTAGTAACCACTGTCTGACCTCATTTAATTGATCTTCTCTGTCTGTAGTCTTTGACTTGCATGAGATTCAATAAACATGAAGCAGGCTGTTCAAACAACATTTTACTGTTCTTAAGCAAATATAGCTGTTTCTATAATACATTTAAAATACTTTTTTTTTTTTTAAACAAGGCAGTTGACAAACTCAATGTTACATGATTTATTATCCTTTAAATTGAGTTACAATGCTTCATAACAGCATTTCAAAAGCTATTCCCCCCAAAAAAATCTGTCGAGACCAGAGTTCACTGACTAGTATGAGTCTGTGATTTAGATGTCACCAAATATGTATAGCAAATATGATCAGGATTAGAAACATACATTTTTGTGTTGTACTTTCCCCAGTGATCCAGAACAAAGGGGCAGCTCTTTACACTGGCTCCTACACAGTGCCCTAGAATATAGGTCAGTGGAACCACAGGTGAGACAGGGACAGATAGCCAGTAGAGTAGAGCCTAATCTATTTGAAGAGGGACAAAGAGATTGAAAAAATAAAGCAGGTCGGTAAACAGGGATATTTGAGCTTAGATAACTGTGGCATGAAAGAGACAGGATATCACACATGGTAATAAAAAACAAATACTGAGAAGGCAACCGATCATGTCTAACATAAATCCCTCATAAAAAAAACCTCCCTCTGCACAAACGGTGAGATATATGACAACGACAAAGCGTAAACAAATGGAGGCATTTGACGTCAGCAACGACGTGAGCTGCTCCGCTTCTCTGCTGGCGTCTGAAATGAGCCGGAGACACGCATGTAGCCGGAGTGTTTACTGATGAACGCATCGCCAGCTCAGTGTCACACCGCTGCTACAGAAATAGACCACCGTAATGAGTGTGAATACCACACAGCCACAGCGTGACACGCTTATCTGTTAATCACTACATCTCAGGTCACAACCCCTCCACTTCATCACAGTGTATCGAATAACTAACAGCCGTACTGAGGGAGTTATAACCAATTAAAGAATAACACGCGCTCGTCTCTTTCCGAAAATCTCGGAACAAAAGCCGGCGAAGTGTGACCCGATAGAACAAATGTCAAATCGGCGACCTGTTACGATGAATTAAATATAAACTTGGTTGGATCACATTTCTTGCTTGTGAGCAATTATCCTGTCCCCCTAATCATGCCTCCGATAGCCTGACAGCATGCGTGTTTACAAGGACCTGTTTCAATGGTAGGCTACTTGTGGAAAACCATATTGAATAAAACATCAAATCTGAAACAAACTGATGCCTCGTGTAGGGGTTGTAACATTTCACCTGAGCTTTCAAATGTATTGGAAGGATCTCTGATAACTGGTAGATCTGTTGGGTGTTTTCTAATTATGCTTCCAGTTTTCACTTGACTTAGTTTTTGCATAATATAACTTTCTGTTTAGTACAACTGCAGACACTACCATATTGTGTTTTTTATTTAGCATATTGCACAGTAGGATGGAACATGATTACCAGCACAAACATTGTTTGGTTTGTCACAAACTGAAATGAGACATGCATTTTTTATTATAGGAAAATGAAACATTAACAAATCAGACCATTGCAATTGCAAAAAAAATGCTAAATTGAGGGCATTTAAAAAATATGACTGAGCTCACATGCTACATATTTGTTCAGCTCTTTAGGGAATAAGAGCTGATACGGTATCGGGAACGCACATGAAAATCTGGCTCCGAAATGCCAAGTCTTATCTTCCCAAGGAAAAATGTGCCAGCCAAGGAGGTGAAGAGCAAAGCCAGGTACTTTCCTTAACACAGCCATTAAACACAGCTATTTAAAAGAGCTATTTAACACAGTCACATAAGCCTTGGAACCCAGTAGGGTCCATGTGTTTCCCCAGACACATGTTCTCTCTTGGCCTACTAAACTAATTATATGCCCTCTTACACAGCCACAGCAGCAGTGTAACAAATAATATGTGGCCTATATTAAATATACCGAGAGAGACACTGCACAAAAAGTAAGAAATGTGACAAAAAGCAAAACAAATATGTACAAGTGTAAAGACAAATATATAAAAAATATTTACTACTTATTAAAGGTAAACCGTTACCCATCTGTGTCTATGTTCTTTATTAATAGGTGTTTGTTATGACCGCCCACATGTATTTGGTTAGGGGTTTATTATAGTATTTTCTTTTGGCTAGAGCTCTGCGCCACATCGCCTCTATCTACTATCAGTAATGTGACCTACATTTAGAGCTGGCATAGATTTTGACCTTATGCGCCAAACAATTTGCAGACCTTCTCTGCAAAGCACATTTCCTAGGCTATAGGTTTCCGTTGATTGCATCATCTACCTGTCAAATGCTTTCAATTATTAACAAATCAAATGCGTAGTTTCCTACAGCTTAAATGTATCATTATTTTGCAAAATACACATACAAATATTTTTTTCTGATTGATTGAGATCTAAAAGATGCATTTCACAAATATCCTATGCTCATGCAGAGGTAGAAATATATAATGAGCCAAGCCTATACGCAGGGTGCAATGGCCATCACTATAACAAACACAGATTCTGGAGCTACTGGCAACACTGATTCCCACGTGCGATGTGCGTGCGTAGAACCCTTGCAGACCCAGTGTGGTATTTAAAACAGGTGTGCGCGTAACCCAGTCTACACTCAGGTATGGATATGTAAAATGAAATAGCCTAGTAACCTATTGTTCCTCCCATAAATAACTAAAATCCCCCCATAAATAACTAAAGCGTATGAACAATTAACCTACCTTGAATATTTGTTCATTCTTACAACACATTTGTAATGGGGCTGCACCTCAGGGTTGGGTAAAATGCAGAGAACACATTTCAGTTGAAGGCATTCAGTTGTACAACTGACAATATTGGTCTATTCTATTCTATATCTATTCTATTATTGTTTCAAACTGTTAACTCCGACAAATGGCCTTCATACATACCAGATTCCAAATACAAAAATGCATCTTGTCCATTGCATTCGACAGACACTTCAACAACCAATGGCCCTATGGGCAAACCTGTCGACCAATAACTACATCCTATTGACCATATAGTAATTTAGATTGTAGCCTATTGTTAATTAATTCTCCCCAAAATCTAGTTCGCAACATAGAGAACATAGCCAATTCCAGATGTAGTTTGCACACAGCGCAAGGAAAGGGTTAACAGACTGACTAACACTGATGTTAAGGTTCAGGCTACAAATAATACGCCTACACCTAACCAGAGATGTTGCCATTTTCGAATGGACTATACATCTAAAGGTTTTAATAAAGTAACAATTCAATTTACATGTAAGTAATTAACATTGTACCGGTATGTAAACTCCTATCTTTCTTTAGGCTATATAATCCTATGTATTTCCAATAAGTTGTCTCAGTTCATTCATTCATCTCATTTTGTAGAGGAACCCATTCTCTCTAATTGGTGAATCGAAATATGAATGTTTTAATAGTCTAGTCTTACTATGCCCGGGGGGAGTAACGTGGGCAGGTAGTCAACATATGAGCTGGATATGTGGATATGACTCCAGCCACATTCCACTTCCTAAAGGAATTCCAGGATCCCCTCTCAAACCCTCCCCTCTACATTTAGCTAACCACACTCAGGGAAACGCCTCGTCTAGTAGAACCTCACCGCACAATATATATAATTATAAAAATATTATAATATGTCGGTGCACTTAGAAGTCGTGCAAAAGTTATCAAAATGCCCCAAAAGTATCCTAACATTTAAATTGCTATGAGGCTATTACCAACGTCCGACTGATACTTACACACATATATGACTACTTAAAACGCCATTAAATTACATTTAAGGATATAAAACATGAAATGCTTACCTTGCTGGTCTAAATAATGTAACCATCTAATGCGCGTAATAACAGCCACGCTTTTGTTCAATAGTTCAATTGATATTTCCGACGTTTTCTGAGTTATTCACATCGCCATGTACGTATATCTACAGTAGTATAATATATAATAATATATGGACTAGTCAGAGATAAGGCAGCGGTCTATATCTTCTGGTGTTATGTTGTTATGGACTTGCAACGGTTTCCTCTCTCTGACGTCACCACATGTATGTTAGTAGGTCAGTAGTTGCGTCACGTGACGCTCTGGGTGCCTATAGTCAAGTTTCATTTGTCGTTCGCGCGCCCGATATCTGGGAAGAGGAGAGGGGAGGGGCCATGGATGTATTAAGGGAGGGGCCGGTCACAATGCCAGTCCGGTATTCGTAGTGTGTACGTGACGTCACGGCATAAGGGAACGCCCATACCTGGCGGGCAAAACAAACTCCTCTTCTTCCATTTCAAAATTCCAGATAGTTGCTGTTATATTTGATGCTCTAACAGGAGAGGAGACAAGACTGTCTGTGTTTATACAGATTCCCTTTCCTAAAAAGTAAATCCAGATAAGAAGAGGTTATGGATTTGTGCAATTAAGACATGCGGCTGTACTGGCAGCTGTCAAACTGTTACACTCTCCTTGTAGCGAACATTTAATTACAGGTTAGTTATCAAATGTCCACATATTAGTTTAAATATTGTATTAGCAGTCATTATATCTACATGATGTAATAATTGTAATGAAAGACATGGTCTATTTTCATGTGCACCAATGCGACCAACTCCAGGTTAGTGCAGCTAGGTAAACCTAGTTTATCATATGAGTTAGTTAAATTAAGAACAAAGAAGTTATTTGGTGTGGTTCACCTGACTAGATTACTAGTGCATTTATGTCACCCCTTACGGAAAAAAGCATACTTTAAGTTTATTTTTGTGAGTATGCTTAAGTTTAAAAAGTGTACTATTATTAAGGTACTTAAAGTATACTAGAAGTGTACTTATGTATATACTATTTTTATACTAAGTAGACTAAATTGGCCCACTTTTTAGTTTATTTAGTAACTTTAGAGTACACTTATAGTTTATTTTAAGTATACTTTTAAATACTTTAAAGTAACCCATGTAGTGTACTTTTAGTTTATGAAGTAGACTTCTTAAAGTACTTTAACGTATACTTTTGTATACTTTAAAGTAACCTGTGTAGTGCACTTTCAGTTCATGAAGTACACTTCTTGAAGTACTTAAGTATACATTTGAATACTTTCAAGTGCACTTTCAACTCATGTAAGTACTTCAAGAAGTAAACCTAATAAATGTTCATTTACTATGATTTACTAATAGATTTAAACACATAGTATAACTGTACAAGCCATGTTTGTCAAGTGAACCTTAAACAATACTCTTAACAATCAGTGCCATCAGTGTCTGGTAGGAGTTCCACTTAAAACTTTAGAATATACTTTTGTCTTCAAGTGTAATTAACATCTTTAAAATAAAGGAAATACAGTACATATTCAAAATACCTAAATAAATCTGAGAGGCAAGACACACAATGTCACTTTGACACATTTATTGCGAAACAGATAAATATTTTCATAAATATTTTCATGAGATAATATTGTCAAAGCTACATTAAAGGGGGATAAACCAGCTATGAACACTTAAAATGTTGATATATACATATATTTGCAAAAAATTTTAGAACTATTTTGAACTCTAAACGTTAAAATAAACATGGTTATTTTATTTAACAATATGCTTCCTTTTTGTACATGAAATGCATGCTCACATCTTTTCTGCCTTTACTTGTTTGAAGCATTCATTGTTGCACTTCTTGCGCAAGATCCTCCAGACATCTTGCACTGTTGTTTCTTCAAATTTCTCCCTAGCATGCCCTGTAAAAAAACACAACAAGCAAACATGATTAATATATTTAACCTTTAATCGGAATTTGTGAAATTGCGCAACATAAAATTAGGATTCCAAATACACACTTGCGTGAAACATACCAAGGCAGATGAATTGTCGCCCCATTCACTGTTCGTATTGTGTACGTCTTCCTCTTCACTGCTGGGATCAGTTACGTCTTCCTCTTCACTGCTGGGATCGGGTACATTGTCCTCCATGCTGTTGGGATTGTGTATGTCATCATCCTCTTCATTACTGAGATTGGGTATGTCTCCCTCTTTGCTGTTGGGATCAGATACAGAGTATTCTGCATTGACATTAACTTCCTCTGAAGCCTGAAGAAATAAGAAAGGGTAAGGTACATCGTTTAATTTATACTAGTATAGCCAGTTAAATGCAACATCGTATAAACATCCAGCGTGTTACAATTTATAACACACAGCATCAAGAAAAAAAATAATTATCAGCAAACTAGTGGCTACATGGCTTATTAGGATAAAGTACAGGGTGATTTTTGTTCCCTGCCTCTAACAAACAAGCTACCTAGCAACCTTGCCTAATTAGTAACTGTAGCTACCAGTTACCTGAAAAACAAAAGATGCAGATAAAAGATAAGTAATTGTTAACAAGGGCTAGTTACGTGTTGTCTTCTTACATGGCTCAGACGTAAATAGCTATCTAGCTAATGTTGATGTTAGCATTTACCATGGCCAAGTAGCTAGTTAGCTGTTATCTCATATAGGCATAGATAAAGTTAGAATTTAGCTCAAACTCACCTGTTCATTCCATCTGTACTTTGTCCTTTTTGGAACCCTACACCTGATTCTCGAGTTTAAAGCGTAGTTTATGGCGACTGAAACATGCTGAAATATCTCCGGTTCAACATATGATGTATTGCTCGCGCGCAAGGAACAGGAAGTGACGTCGCTAATCAGCTCCGCCTACATCCGCCTTCTTATGATGCTTCATTGGACATTTTTCTCAGTTAATGCATTTAAAATATGTTCACATATATGTTAATGTCCTGTCTGTCCGGGGCTTTCATTCATATCAGACTTATAAATGTTCCTCACAATACATACAGCAAAGGCGGAATTAGTTCATAGACATTATTATTAATACTCCAATTGATTATTATTAGTATAGTATATGAATAGGGCTTCAAAATGTTTGGCAGTAATTATGATTTGAGCTTCAGTAACAAAAAAGATTTAATGTGCAATGCATTTCATAGACATGATATGAGTATTAGAATGTACAAGATGTATCTAAAAAAATTACTTGTAATCAACTTAAAAAATATTTAGACTGTTTTTGCTGTATAATAAAAGAAAACGTACATCTCCAGAAGAAATGTGTAAAAACTTTTTCTATTTGGTAGTGTACTTAAAAGTTCAAGTACTATTTTCTAAATGTACTTTTTGAAAGTATATCATAAGTAAACTAAAAGTGTATCACCCATTTTGTAGTATACTTATAGTATACTTGAATATACTTTTTTCTAAGCATACTTCTTAAAAGTATATCAAAAGTGAACTAAAAGTGTACTATCCATTTTGTAGTATACTTATAGTATACTTTAATGTACTTTTCTTTCGTAAGGGACAATATTCTGTGTTACTGGCTTCACAAAGCTACACTGACCACCTGTTGAACCAACAGTAATTTTGATAAGAATCAGAATAAGATCAGAATCAGGTTTATTGGCAAGTTTGTTTACACATACTAGGACTTTGTTCTGACCCATTTAGCACATAACGTAATTAACTTACATTTTTAAACGTTCATGAACCAGTGCAAATAGAGGAGCAATCGCTAGATGTGAGAGCAGATTTCAAAACGTGGACAGAGTATATAGAGCAATAAGTAATTGTATATACAGTTGTGCAAATTGAGCAATGTCCAGTTATAGTTCAGGATGTCCACCAATGTCTTTCATATACTGATTAGTATCAGTTTAGGGGCAGACTAGTGCAAGAGGCATGTTCCTTAGATTTACCGCCGTGGGGACCGCTGTGTACTTGTGACGGGATGTTTTGGTCTTGACAGACCGTAGCCGTCTGCCAGGGGAGAGTTATGAATAGTCTGTTACCAGGATGGGAGAGGTCTGCCTCAATCTTTGCTGCCCGCCTCAGTGACCTGGCTTTAAACAGATCCTTAAGAGATGGCAGCTTACATCCATTTACAGAGCGGATGATGCGTTGCAGTCTGTTTTTGTTCTTGACAGTGGCTGCAGTGACCAGACGGTGATGGAGGAGGTCAGGATGGACTCAATGATGGCTGTGTAGGCATTAATCATCAAGGATGTTGGTAGTTTGTACTTTTTGAGCTGCCGCAGGCAGTACAGTGTTTGTTGTGCTTTCTTAGTGAGAGAGGTGATGTTCAGCTCCCACTTGGGGTCCTGGGCGATGGTGTTGCCAGTCAATTTCCCCCTGTAGGTGGTCTCCTCCCCATCGGAGATGAGACCAATGAGGGTGGGGTCATCTGCAAACTTCAGGAGTTTGACAGAGTGGTGACTGGAGGTGTAGTTGTTTGTGTACAGAGAGAAGAGAAGAGGGGACAGGACACAACCTTGAGGGGAGCCAGTGCTGATGGTCAGAGGGTCCGACAGGTGTTTCCCCAACCTCACCTGCTGCCTCCTGTTGGAAAGTCGGTGGTCCATTTACAAGTGGACATGGACACTCCCATGGTGGAGAGTTTATCCTAGAGAAGGGCTGGGATTATGGTGTTGATGAATTAGCATTCACTTCTGCTTTGACAACGGAGAATTTCTTGTCTTTTATCTCTCCACCGACTGGATTATTGACCCACTCTGATTGAAAGTACAGATAGCTGTCTTTTATATGCCTTCATTTATATGCCTGATAGCAGTGTATGGGGATTTATTCTCCACAAGGTATATATACATATCCACAAAGTTCCGCTCCGGAAAGGATGTCGTTGTTTTTAAAGGTGTGATTAACGCAGCGGGTGCTGTATATGGATCACAGGTATCTTAGATTAGCAATTTGGTAGCATACATTTGTTGTTTGTTTTTGAGAGATAATCTTAACAATTATGGGCTTGAAAAGTATAACATTTTACCGGCTTGTGTACGAGCTCTATTGATTGCCGGTGCTAGCCACTATGTTTTTCCTGCCAGGCTGTCAGAGGCACCACGTGAATGAAAACTATGAGTTGAACAGATTTTTTTGTAGGGTTCTTTTTGGTGGAGTTGGGAATCGAATTTGGTTCCATGAATTGTTTTTTTCTAGAACAACAATAATTTGCTTCAGAGTAAAACAAAACTATAGACCAAAAACATTTGCATATCCGCACTGTAGAAACAAATACACAGAAGAGGGAATTTTTTTAGTGTATGCCTTCCTGACAAGTAGGCAACAAAAACACAAAAACATGCATTTCCCCCCAATTTTTTTCCAATTATTTTGTCTTTACATTGATATTGTTTAGCACGCTTAGTTTTTTTGGGGGGTTATGTTTAAATAGTCCCTTATGCATTATGTATCTCTACTGCTAGCATTAAGACATGCATTAATTTCCAGAAATCATATGCAGTTAATGTTTTAAGTACATTTTTCATTTTTTACTAAGTAGGTCCGAGGGCCTGAGATATTCCCCATTCAATATTGTTATTGTATGTAAACATTTAATTAGACATATATCTAAATTTTTCTTCCTTTACTTTAAAAACCTTCACACTTGTTGGACCCCCGTCCTTTTAAGACATGTGTGTACATGGTCTTAGCATGGTGATTTGAGGTCAAATATAGTTTTGTAACATGCACCACTTATACCACGGAAGAATGCCAGGATGTACATTTTTAAGTTATCGACACATTACAGAAAGTTGCCAGGGTTTGTAGTGACACAAGCCACAGCTGTGACCTTGTGGTTGGAGGCGTCTGGTTACAGATTTCCCACAAATGTTTTAACCTCCCAATAAGGTCTGAATAAATCTGTTCATCAGCTCCTCTGTATTTAACCCTGATTTGCTCCAACATTTTTGTGGGACTTTGTAAAACACATAATAAAACTCCAAAGAGCAAGACAGTGTGTCAAACATTACAATCAGCGCAATGTGAACATATAGCCTTAAAATGGTTGCACATATCCGGATCCTTTCTATTCACTCACAATTGTGTGTCCATTTATTTGGCTGTTGCGTGTTTTTTTCAGGAAAGATCAACAACAACATCAACAATACCCGCTTTCTGTTAGCAATCCAAAGCAGATAGCACCAGAACTCCTATCCAGGGCCGGATTAACCATTAGGGCAACTGGGCACTTGCCCAGGGGCACATGACATCTAAGGGGCACTGGGCTCTGTGAAACAGGGCTTGAATTTCAGTGCGGGATTGCGCATAGTTTAAACCATTCCCGCAAGGTTAGTTTTTATAGTGCGAGAAATTCCCGCACAAATATATTTGCTTCATCTCAGACCGAGGTAAAGTTGGTTGGATATTCGATATTGGATATTCAACGGATAGTCGGAGGCCGAGATCAGGTCCGGTTTTCCCGCAAGCAGCCTCACTACACCGCGGTGATCGGAGGACAGTAACCTCCGTCTGCTTATAGTTAGGGACCGTCTCTAAAGTACAAGTCTAACTAACGTTATTAGTTCAAATCACTATCAGATTGTTTTATAGAGGACACCCACATTTTGCACAGCTTTGTTTTTTTTTAAGGAAATGGTATAAGAGATGTTTAATTAACATTTAAAAATTGTAAAAATCTATCTTTTTTTGTGAAATCACTTGAAAACCTCAATTTAATTTCATATTGCCTACAAAGGTCTTTCACATGTTGCACAGAATTTGGTTTTTCAAAATAAAACATTTTAAGTTTTTAAAATACATTTAAATACTGGAAATCTCAATAGTTTTTTTTGTGCAGTGACCTATTAACCTCTTGCACATGTGGATCAGCTGACATTTGCATTCAGATTTGTTAATGCCAGCGGAAAAGTGGTTGAAAGGTTCATAGGATTTGAGCCCATCCACAGCCACACAGGCCTTAGTTTAGCTGAATCCGTGATTGGCATGGTGTGAAACCTTGGACTGGACTTGGCGAACTGTCGAGGGCAAAGTTATGATAATGCGAGCAACATGTCTGTATAGTAGGGCATTAACGTGATCTTAAGTTTAGGGACATGCTCTTGATGATAGGGACTTTATGAATATATAGTAGTAGGGCATTAACGTGATCTTAAGTTTAGGGACATACTCTTGATGATAGGGACTTTATGAATATATAGTAGTAGGGCATTAACGTGATCGTAAGTTTAGGGACATACTCTTGATGATAGGGACTTTAAGAATATATAGTAGTAGAGCATTAACGTGATCTTAAGTTTAGGGACATGCTCTTGATTATAAGGACTTTAAGAATATATAGTAGTAGGGCATTAACGTGATCTTAAGTTTAGGGACATGCTCTTGATTATAAGGACTTTAAGAATATATAGTATTAGGGCATTAACGTGATCTTAAGTTTAGGGACATATGCTCTTGATGATAGGGTCTTTATGAATATATAGTAGTAGGGCATTAACGTGATCTTAAGTTTAGGGACATGCTCTTGATGATAGGGACTTTATGAATATATAGTAGTAGGGCATTAACGTGATCTTAAGTTTAGGGACATGCTCTTGATGATAGGGACTTTATGAATATATAGTAGTAGAGCATTAACGTGATCTTAAGTTTAGGGACATGCTCTTGATTATAAGGACTTTATGAATATATAGTAGTAGAGCATTAACGTGATCTTAAGTTTAGGGACATGCTCTTGATGATAGGGACTCTGTGATTGTTGCTTTGGGGCGGGGTTGGGGGGCCCTTGAGTCTTGTTGCCCTGGGCATAAAAAATTGTTAATCCGGCCGTGCTCCTATCCACTGTGAAATATAATTATTTTTCGAGTTTCTTTAATGAAAAAAATCAGTGAGTTACTTGGGTTAGAGAGACAGGTGAGGGGGGGGATCCTCTATGTGCACAGTGTGTCCTTCATGCTTATCTTGTTTGGGAATGGCATTCCAAGAGCGTGCCGTAGGTTGGCACCAAGCAGCCGGCATCCCATTATGTATGGATGAACTCCATCAGGTCTAAAGCGGCCTTTACAGTTCCAAAAACTATTTTATATAATATATATATTCAGTGTGTTGTGTTGTGGTCAGCTAGGTTCATCTACACCCATTTGTTCCGAGCCAATGGGTCTCACCTGTTTTCTGTCTCTTGCCTCCATGTCAAAGTGCACAAGACAACTGTTTGAAAATAACTGCACAAATGATGACATGAGTGGTCGGGAAAGAAGAAGCCTCTGCTCTCAAAATATCAAGACTGACCTTTGCCAAACAACATCTGAGTATAGACCGAAACAACTGGAACAATGTGACGTGGACAGGTAGAGGTTTCTGGTCGTAATCTGCGCTGAAAAAGAAACACTGTGTCTGAACAAAGAACCTCATGGCAACTAAAAAGCATACAGGTGGTCAACTTGTCATCTTTGAGTCAACAATTAATTCTACATTCCACCAAAGAATTCTTGAGAAGAATGTGATGCATTCTGTCAGAGAGTGTAGCTGAACCTGACATGGAACTATGGACTTCTTAAATCTTCTTAACAGAGCTTTGAATCAAACCTAGACTGTGGTTGTCAGTGTAGTGGTACAGTAAAATACCTCACACTGCTGGTGAACAGAGTTTTGTTTCTATTGGGTATAGATTAGGCTGATGGAATGGGGACGCCAAGAACTGTCATTTGTAAGGCCCCCAGAGTAGAGAAGCATGGTGGGTTAACAGAATAACCAAAGTTATTCCAGCGTGTGAAACAGTGTCGTTACTTGTCTAAAACAATGTCTAAGAACAAATCTGGTGTTATGGTTTGACCACACCGTATTTAACCTGCTGTAACCATTTGTTAGTGGGATTTATTTCGTTAATCCTTGACCTTTTCTTTCTTTTTTACCACGCGGTGGGCAAAACTCAGTGTTGTTCCGTATTGAGGGTAAGCCCTCTTCATTGGGAATTGACTGCAGATGTTAATGTCATTATTTTTAAGGGCCTTCGAGGGCAGGGATTACCAAAATCAGGGCTGTTTTTTAGGATTAGCCTTTACTGTCATTTTAACCAACCCACCAGAGCATTCACATACCCTCATCGTATCTACCTGTAACGACATATATTAGGCAATAATGTGTTAGAAACCATTATATTATAAAGCGATGTCCATTTGAGAGCAAACCCATGTACATTGTTCCTTAACCTTGGTCTTTGGAAATCTCTCTCAATAATTCTCTCTATATATGTACTGTTAATGGCATCCTCTACATCCGGACGCCATTTATTACCCACTCTATTTCTATGTCATTATTTGGAGAGTACTGAAATTCTCATTCACATTGTCACGGTCCATTTTCCCCCTTTTCTTTCCCATTCCGTTTGTGCTCTGAGCCGAACCATTGGCCATTAACTTGAAGCTCCCGCCCCTTCCTCCTTGTCCTTTGTACCCAACCAACGCCTATCCCTCTAGCAGCTATGTCTACACCGGTTCCCATAGCAACTGTCTTACTGACTGCCTAGCAACGAGCTGTACCAAGCGCTGAAAAACACAGAAAATAAATAGAGGGAAGAAGTCAGATGTTTGGGAGTTTAAGTGTGCGTAAATTGAGATACATTTTGTAATAGTTCTACTTAGATACTGCCACAGTGGTTTTATTAAAGCAGCCTCATTTCTCTCCTCCTGCAGCCCCCCCCCCCATCCATCATCAACTTCCCACTCTAACTACAGGAATCTCCCATTCCTGTAACGGTGCCCCATGTGAATCCAGCTGGTGGTGGCGGAGAACCTTTCCTGTTATTCGGTTGGAATGACACATGGCTCAATGAAAAGGTGAGGTTCTGCAGCAGTGGATTGAGTTGGCTACATGGACAAAGGAGCCTTTACAAATGGACTGTTACTGTTGGCTTGTTTCCTTTACTTCTATTCTTACTAGGGGCAAAGTCAATTAAATGACTTGGTGGGCTGATTGAGTGACAGCAACCAGACCTTTTTATGCACAAACGCAAAGTAAAGCCTGTGACACGAAATGAAACATTTAAGCTACAGTATGTCGCCATCTACAGTGCATGTTTAGAATGACAACAAACGCGCCATCAGCTGGCCTACTAAAGAATGCTGTGTTGCTGCTTCCTTGGTCTCAATAGTAGTTGTTAACTATTATACAATAAACCGCTACACTTGGGTCTTTAAGAAATGCATTTTGTTGAGAAAGACCAGATGTACGGCAGACCTGAAACGTAGTTCTAGTATAACAAAGTAAACTTAATAATGTCTTCAGGCTTAGTCTAAACAGTCTCATTCATATCTCCTGGAACCCTGTTAATAATCATTCTTGCTGTTCCTCTGTAGATGTGGCCTTTAATCAACACTAGCCGATGACTATAGTGGCCAATCTGCCAGGAATGCAGACACTACATGCCAGGGCTTGTTTGCTTCTGTATAGTCAGAGCTCTATAATCTACCTCGTCTGTGTCTGTCGGCAGTGGTGCTCTTCCATCAATCACAGGAACTCAGACGTCAGACATGAGAAACGGTGACAGGACAAAGCCATTTACCAGGCTGGTACATAGACCAGGTTGACAGGTATGTGTTCACAGATGAAATATGCTCTCGAAGACATAGTATTTAATCACTGAATCAGTCTGGTAAAACAGATATTCTGTTTCATTGTGTAACAATTACTCCGTATGGTAGCTGTTATTCAAAAGAACTGAGGTATTTTTGCTCATTGACTGAATGAAACATTTAATTTCAAATATTTATTCACAAGTACAAAAAGGGATATTCGTTCACATATTCACATGACACAAATATGTTATTTGCCTGCCTAATAACAAGAAAGACAACATCTTTAAACAGGACTAAGAATGAGATATGAAAAATTGCAATGTTATCACAATGTAATGTATATTTAAAAGTGATATGGTGTGTCGGTCTCCATAACAACGCTGAGTACAGTGTAATGGAATGACTCCTGTTATCCACAAAAAATAATACATTAAAAAGATGAACACAGTTCCATGTCTCTGTTCGCCGACACAAGCCACATTTCACCTGTCTGTTCTCATGTTGTCTGTCTCCTTTCTAGAAATGTATTTTAAACTGTACTCTTTTACAGTTCAAATAAGTGTGTTTTACTCTCCTTACGCCTAAAGCTAACAAAGTGAAAATGCCACAACACTAATAATAAACCTGTTGACGTTCGAGTTTAGTGACAGTTTACATTTGTTCGGCACCGTTTTTTCTTAACATCTCAAATCGCTGACATGTCTGTCTGTGGCGGAGAGACCTTGGGAAGCATCAGTGCTGTATATAGCCGATTAGGGTATATCGACATAGACAGAGTGTTTGAGGTTCTCACAGTGTACGAGGCACACAGTCACCAGTTCCTCAACCGTTTGTGCCAGTTCCTCAAACGTTTATATTTTCACAAAAATAATGCCTAAAAAAAATGGTACTCTGGTGAGAATCAGACAAGCATTTCAGATGTTGGACAATTCAGGACAATTTAATGAGGGTAAAGGAAAAAACACAACATGCAAAAAACGTGAAGGTGAAAATTTTGAACCGTGTTGGAGTGAATCACTGTCCTGTTGGAGCATTTATTGGTGCTTGGCCCTGTATTCTGAGGTATGGCTGTGTTGAGTCACTGTTGCTCCTCTTTGCATTTTTAATAAACATTTTCAACTAAAATGTGTTGTCTACAAATCATGTGTAGAGCTACAGATGTACACACCATTCTTAGGATATCCTTTGTGTAAACAATCTGGTTTTAATTTAAAACATTTTGGACTATTGGTTGATATGTTTGTTTGATCTACTGCACTGTAAAGCATATTACGCTATTACCTCAATACACAACCAATACACTTTAATTTACTATCTTCACATACGGGACTGTTGGTGATCATCCGCTGACTCAGTTCTGGGTTCAGTTCAGTTTTGCCAGCAGCTGTTCTGAGAACATCTTCTTAAGCTGGGCCACCTCTTCACTCAGCGAGCTGAGGTGGGACCGGAGGACATTGTTCTCTGTGTTATTGTAATGAGAGTCTGTCTGACCCTGTGGAGGTGCAGGAAGGCCATAGAGCGGGGACTCTGGCCGCTGTCGCCCCCTGCTGGCCTCCTCTGCCTCCTGCAGCTGTGGCCAGACTCCCGTCCCCTCCACTCCGCCGAGCATTATGAGTCCTCTGGCTGCATCCCGGGAACCATCTCTTCCTCCGGCTGACAGCACCGGGCTTCGTCTGTTGTCTTCTCCACTGCTAGGAATCTTGAAGCGCATTTTGTGAGGAAAGTTCTTAATGCCGTCGCCGGACTCCACCTTTCCCACTGTCACTCTGGAGAGCTCTCCGGGGAAGTGTCTACTGTGTTGCATCTGCCCGTCTGCCGGGGAGTGGTGGAGCTCATAGGCCAGCTCCTCTGCTCTGTGTGGAGACAACTTGCCCTGAGCGCCGAGGCGGTCCTCAAAGGAGACGGGGCTGCCTACACTGGAGCTGCCGGGAGTGGAGAACCCGGAGTCCTCCGACATGCTGCCAGCGTCCCTGGAGCCTCGCACACTAAACTGGCCCCCATGTGCATTAGGGATGGCCCCCGTTCCATTGGACAGGTAGTAGGGCGGAGCCCCGGTCTGGGGAGCACAGGGAGATGAGGTAAGGGGCGGGATGGGTGTGTTGGAGGGGTCTTTGACCAAACCGAAGCGGAACTTGATAGCCAGCAGCTCTGCCCGGAGACGGGCATTCTCCTCCAGCAACGCCAGCACCCGGTTCTCCAGCACCATGTCATTGACTCGACGCTTCTCTCTGGACCGCTTGGCGGCCTCGTTGTTCTTCTTGCGCTTGTCCCAGTAGCCGTCGTCTTTCTTCTCAGTCGGGATGAACTCTCGCTTCCGCCTGAGAGTGTTCCCAGACTGACACGGGTCGTTGGTGCGCTTCAACGCAGTGGTGCGTCCCAGTAGAGAGCGGGCTAGCAGGTTGCTGGACGACAGGATGGACACAGCCTCGTCTGTAAAGGAATGTGGCCCACCAATCGCAGCTGAGAAATCCCCCGCACCCTGCTGCCTAAAGTCCTGAGAGTCTTCATCAAACATCTCACCGGTGACATTCATCGTTTTGCTGTGTGAGTGTTGAGATTTTATGTTGTTCCACAGTGCTCGTCCGAGAATCCAGTGAAATTGTTGACCTATAGCGGGAAATTCTGTTGCAACAGCCCCACCTAGCGATCCAAACAAGGAGAAATTAAGATAGGGCATTAGTTGTTATGCAAGATTGGTTACAACACAATGTCATGTTACCCCATTACATATTTCCAGTTAAACTGGAGCGACTTGCGCAACAACCCGCATGACTCATAAATAGAACCATGATGTACCCATGAAGTGATAAACAGATATTAACTTTTCATTTCTAAAGGTTTTATATATATATATATATATATATATATACACACATGCATATTAATCCCAGTATGATTTGTTTAATAAAAATTAAACTATATAAGAATAATTACATTTTCTTTAAAAAGGGTTTGATTATTCTTGTCCTGCCCCAATGACTGGAGTCACATCATTAAACTAAATCCTTGTTGACCTACATGTGGCTGACATGGTGTTATCTGACATACTGTTATCTAACACTGACGTTGGTATGGATCCCTGGAAAACCTGCCCAATGACCTCAACACAATTCTTTCAATGAAACAAAGTAGAGAAACATTTTGAGTTCAGAGAATTGCTTCAAATATATTAAAAGACATTAGCTATGTTAAGCTGGTGCCGGGTAATTAGAATATATTTTATACACTACAGTACATCCTTCAACCAAGGCTAAACTGTTTCCTTCTTCTAAAAAATACTTTTATTTGTAATTTTTAATTCTAGATATGCGATGGCAAGAATTTCCCCAATTCAAATAACACATGTTTCAAAACTGACGTGTCTATCAGTCATAATTATGATACGCATACTTATTCCAAGTCCATCATGATAATTCCAGATAACATATTGTACACCTACAAGACCATCACGTCTCTATAGATAAAGTCTACTAATTTTGATTCCGTAAAAACAATACTAAAACACAGTATCTCCTAACTTAAATTATGTAAGGAAAATTATGTAAGTACATGCATGTTCTGGTACCAAAAGCTTCACATGCGTGCTATTATCAGTAATGAGAAACAGTCCCGCGGAGTGATATAATGCGGATTTTGTATATAATGAACCTACCTTGGGTTCCGGCGGTCTAAGAACGACGAAGATCCTTCGATGTCAGAAGCGTAAGTGAAACAGTGGTAATATCTCAGCAGGTTGGATTCATGGAGTCACCGACTACATAACACACTTGCCTAATGTGTACTGAGTTAATAATAATAACCTAATGTTACCTATATATCTGGACACTCTGTACTGAGTTACACTAATGTTTCCTATAATGTTACCTATATCTGACCACTCTGTCTGTACTAATAATAAAAACCTAATGTTACCTACTGTATGTTTCCTATAATGTAGTGGGACTGTTTCTCATATCTGGCCACTCTGCCTCCTATCTAACCCCGTCTCTGCTCTACTCTGAATGCCGCAGCTCCTATTTGTTTCTACACCCGTGAAGTTCAGACGGGGTCGCTCCCTATCCTCTGTTGAACCACTGGATCCAATAATGTGCGCTGGTTGACACCAAGCCACCAGGAAGGACGCCATCTTTAAAAGCCACCACGGGCTTAGCGGATAAGGATGGTACTGCACCCCATAGCGGATAAGGGTGGTACTGCACCCCATGGCGGATAAGGGTGGTACTGCACCCCATGGCGGATAAGGGTGGTACTGCACCCCATGGCCCAGAAATAGTTTTTCACATAGACTTGCATAGCGAAAGAAACTTCTATATTTCAGCGGACATTTTTGGGGGGGTACATCAACTTACCAGCCTGAACACTTAAAGGGTCCTTGTTTAAAAGAAAATGTTTTTAACATTTACTAGTAGCCGAATACAGAGTTATTAAACTAGGCATGACGAACGCGCATGTTGCTATCGGTTGCTACGACAACACAAACAAATTATTGCTAGTGCGCATGTCCATCATGACGTCATGGGCCAGTCAACATGGAAGATCCAAGCTCCATGTTGGCTTTATGCGCTTTTGAACACTCTCATTGGAATGTACGGGGCTTCCTGTAGAACACTGTATCCAGTTCCCTTAATACATCCATGTTACAAACCAATACTAACTTTATAGAAAGTAGGCTGATCACAGTTTGTAATAAAGTTGAGAAGTAAGTATAGAATAGTAAAAAAAAGTATAGAATAGTTATTATTCAGGCAAATAATCCATCTCATTATCAAAGAAAACCTTCCTTGAAGAAAAGATGGAGCTGTATGTGTGTCTAAAAGAACATAGTAAAAATGACCGGTTTTCTTTTATATTTTGTTTTTACTTTTCTCTTCCTAGTCTCTGTTCTTTTTGATTTCTGTGATAATTTTGACCATCTTATTTTAAATCTGAAATTATTTGTAACTAGATGATCAGCCTCGTAAAATCCAATAGGATGGGTTTCTGTGACATGCTATATGTGACTTAAAGCAACAATAAAACTCCAATAATATATGACTTCAGAATCTGAATGAACTTTATTGCCAAGTAAGTTAACAACTTTTTTTATCAAATGGTTCCAAAACTTGACAGAAAATCCAAAAGGATGTTTTTGACTAGGGCAATCTTCCCCAGTGGAATGAACTCAATAACATTGTGTGTGCCAAGAGAATGACCTACCATTGTGTAATATTCTCAGAAAAGAATGTGCATGTGGTAATTTTTTATGGAGGGGTTCCCAGAACAGAGCGGAATTCAACACAGTCACATGACCTTTTAATGTGTAAAGTACTGGATGCCAATGTCCACTGACAACCAAGCATCTCAAAAGGGCATAAAGTCCCTTATGAATAAAAAAAGGTAGCTAGCCACTTGAGAATTATAAACTTACCAGATTGAAGTTTTCAGTAAAATATTTAAAACAAATGTTGGATTATAGACACAACCCCTTTTTATCAGTAGCACTAATCTGTGTTGGTCATTTCTGATGTTACTTAGCTATCTATCTGTTGTTAAGAGCTGACAAGAAGGTTGTTCCAGTTTATATGCATTCCAGTGTATCTGGTCTCGCAAATTAATTGTGTTTTTGCAATGTAAGCAAAGTGCATACTTTGCATGCAATAAAACCATAAACATTTTATATTATAATTGTTTTAAATGGAGCTGCTAAACTTTCACATTACCAAGTTAAATCAGGATATTCCCGCTCAAAATATATTTTAGCAAAAAGCGTAACTGTAAGGATCTAATTCTTTGCGGTCTAGGATTTTTGGATTAAATCACTTTCTATTTTTGACCTCTGGAAAGGCTGAGGTCACTTCCTCATTGTGTTTGCTATTGATATGAAAGGCCAAAAAAGTTCAGAACATCACAAGGCCAGGGGCCTTACTTCTGTTTTTTTAAACCTTTGTCTTACTATTGTATTTCTCAGAACAAGATAATGTGCAAAAAAACATTTTATTCTAAAAACGTTACGAGCACCCTTATTGGTTTTCACCCATTATTTATGTGTTATGAATTTACATTTTATGCACTACTTTTGAGTATATTTAGTCATTTGTATATCACTGGCTTGAAGTACAGCTCAATGTAGTGGATATAAAAAGTCTACACATCTGAACATTCTTGACATGTCATGTCAGAACTTTTTCTACCTTTAATGTGGCCTATATCATGAACAATTAAAATGAAAAACAAACTGACATTTTTGAGGGGGGAAATATATAATAAAAACCTTACAATAACCTGGTTGCATAAGTGTGCACACCCTGTCATAACTGGGGATGTGTCTGTGTTCAGAATTAACCAATCACATTCAAACTCATGTTAAATAGAAGTCATTACACACCTGCCATCATTTAAAGTGACTCTGATTAATAACAAATTAAAGGCAGCTGTTTCAGTTAATCCTGACATTTGTTTTTGTTGCATCTCAGAGCAAAAGCCATGGTCCGCAGAGAGCTTCCAAAGCATCAGAGGGATCTCTTTGTTTCACTAACATGGGAAAGTCTCACACATTTCCTTGTGTTACATAAATGAGATAGTAAAGGTTGTTCTTATGGAATAAGCATGTTGTGACTGTGGCTGTGTCACTGTTTACCGCTCAAGAACAACTTGTGTAGTAACGTGTTGTTAACCAAACAAAGAAATTAATATTTAACAAGTTTGGAAAGCACAGTATACAGTATACTAGTACGGTACTAGGTGATATACTAGTACGGTACTAGGTTAGAGCCTAAGGTGTGCTAGCGTAGGCTGTATTATGTAATAGGTTGAGTCTAATGAGCTCTCTGAATGAATGAAACTGTAGTACAATGTATTGTACTCTACTCTGCTACCGTACTATGCTACAGAATATAAGTGAATTGTCCTGTGCTCTACATTGTAAATTTGTGAAACCTGGCAAATGCAATTTAGCTTAATTGGTATACAATTACAACGGGGATGGTGATTGGCCTGTGCCAAGCAACCCAAAACCTCTCTATGACAACCAGCCCCAACCGCAAATGCTAATGGAAGAATAATTTACAAGTGGATTTTAGATGATTCCTAACCTTTAAAGTAATAATAGGTCAGAAGCAAATGCAGTCCATGATTCAGTGTTCTTTACTTTTATATGTAATGTTGACAGACAAGAGAACCTTGCTGGTACTTGCTGTTTTGCGCCGATTCTGTCTTGCAACTGACTGACAATTTGATACACCGTGCAATTTGTGAATGAAACAACATCAATTGTTGAACACTACCAGTTGTTGAACACTACCAGTTGTTGAACACTACCAGTTGTTGAACACTACCAGTTGTTGAACACTACCAGTTGTTGAACACTACCAGTTGTTGAACACTACCAGTTGTTGAACACTACCAATTGTTGAACACTACCAATTGTTGAACACTACCAGTTGTTGAACACTACCAGTTGTTGAACACTACCAGTTGTTGAACACTACCAGTTGTTGAACACTACCAGTTGTTGAACACTACCAGTTGTTGAACACTACCAGTTGTTGAACACTACCTGTTGTTGAACACTACCTGTTGTTGAACACTACCTGTTGTTGAACACTACCAGTTGTTGAACACTACCAGTTGTTGAGCAATTCCTTACCGACACAGGAATTAATTCACAAGGGAATAAATTCAGGTTTTACCAAACAAAATATGAATGTTCTGAGACACCGGCCTTGACCATATGGGTCTCTCCCAGAGGACATAGATTTATTTATTGAATTGATTGGATGTTGAGTATTAAAGCACCATAACAATTATTCCGCCAATCCACTGTATACCTTATTTTTGGGGAATTGGAATCATGTGTTTTTTCGTGGCTTTGGTTGGATATAGGAATCATGTTTCTCAGTGTCATTTGGTTAAAATAATGAACATTTGTAACTCCATCTAAATTGTAATACATGTCCCCTCTGGTGTGGTATTTGCCTGCAATACACATTGAACCGCCAGGCACAGTGGGTGTGAGCTGGGATATAAATATCTCCTTCCTGCCTGCCAAGTGGGTGGTGCACAGTGGGACTCACAGACGTTTATCAATGGCACACCAAACTTACTGTATGAAACATTTGCCCTTGAGGTGAAATAGTGTGTTATGTGTTTTATGTTTCAGTATAGTCCCAGAAAAACAAGTGAAAAACAGCCTTCTGAGAAAACTGCCATCTCAGACTCACAGCGTCCACATGCTTCTATTCCTGGATTCTAAAATACGTCACAGTTGCCACCGCAACCATGTCCGCGAGGAGCGGGTTATTATGAATTGATCATATAATGGGTAGGTAGAAAGTAGAATATCCACACCAGCTCAATGGATTTCTTTCGGCCCACTTCCCTCCCAATTTGACGCTACATTTACGTCTTCCTGACGCAGCTCCACCAAGCTAATGATTGGGACGTGCATATCACACTAACCTTATTGTAAACTGAGGAAGTCCGCTGAACGGATGTTTCGGAGGAAACACTGTTTAATGGCTGACCTGTCAGCTTGCTCGGTCCCGGCTAGCCACAGACACTACTGTCGGCCTATATTCTTCTCTTGTCCATTGGCAGTCCCTTTTAAATATGAATAACAATACCTAGTTGTAGGAAGTGCCCTTACAGAGCCAATGACATGTTTGATATAGAATATAATAACCTCTAGGTCAGTGTCAGACTTCTACCCCGTTTAATTAGGTGTAACTGTGTTGTAATGACCTGTCTGCTTAATGCCATGCTGACACTTTATGTCACCAGGTCTCCCATTTAAATCAGCATGTTGCAGTTTTGTATTGTTTATTCCCAACATAAAACCAATGTCACCTTAAACTAACTAATTTGAGTGTTAATGTTTTAAAATAAAATATACAGCAAAACAGCATTTCGATATGCAAGATACATTTGCAAGACGGTGTAGGCACATGCGTATGTTACCCTGAATTAAGGTAAATCCTCAGAGGGTTACGTAGGAGGGTGGCGGGGGGGATAATGAGTTTTCAGATTTAGCTATAGGGATTTGTGGGGGTTTGGTGCTGTTGAACAATCTCTATGACTGAGAGGATTTGGAGTGAATGTACATCTATGGTTATGTAACCTGTGCTGTGCTCTTATGTAATACCTTCATAATCAGTCTCCAGATATAGATGCCCTAGTTTCCACAAAGCTCATGTCACGTCAGTGGCACTGTGTCCTGAACACTCAGTTCAGTGCAATCTGCATAGGAAAAGGAGGCTTGCTATTGTACAATATGTAGATAGATTGTAAATTATAGACACTCAATCCAACAACGGAGCTGTATGATATGCATAACAAAATGGGAAATTTGATTGTTTTGCACAAATGCAGAGAAGTACATTTTTGCTTAATGAAATCTAAAAAATATAGCTTTTAAATGAGTGGTGATTGATTGGTACACCTTTTTGGTACACTCCTGTTGTAACGTTGAAATACTTTTTCTGAAATGTTTTAGTGGTTAGGATTTTTGTATGTTTAACTCCAGTCACATGGTGGTGTCTTACGGTAGAGTTTTGGACGTGTTTAATGGTAGATCTTGGGGACAGATTCACATATTAAAATGCTATAATCTTTCTATGTTTGTTGAAGGCAGCAGTTTTAGTGAATTATTTGGATGGATCTAGATTTGGCAAGGGCAATGGGTTTGAATCATATGTGACTAAACTTCCGATCTTCCATTAACAACTTGAACTGTGGCCTTGGTGTATCGAACAAAAGTTTGTCACCAGTTTTCTTTCTCTGACATTGCTGTGCTTATGACAAATTGCAGTAATAATTCCACTATAGACTGATTTTACTACCAGCGCCAAAAAAAATGCAAAGCTGACATGGTCATATCAGGCCAAAGTTTGAAATAGTTTTCTCAAACAGTTGTTTTTATGAATATAAAACATTTGAACTATTTGTGAATTTCTGCTCAGAGGGTCTCATCTTCATGATCAACTTGAGTCTGCCATTGATTGGGGATTTTCCCTTTCATTCTATTCATTAAGTCTACGAATCTCCCCCTTTTCCAGTCCCCGCCCACTCCCAGGGACGCCAATGCTCTTGACCAAAACTGTCTGCCAACAAATCTCACAGGAATCAAAATTCAACAATACAAGGCTAGAACAACCTGAGGTTCCACACGTGGCATTGCTAGAAAACCTGACCAGGGAGTCGGATATTGAGTTTTAACTAGCTGTAGATTAAAAATTGAAATAACCAAATTGATGGAATCATAGTTAAGCAGTTAGTCTATATTTTCATGTAGTACGTTTCTGAAAGGCATTAAGATTGGGTTCCTTTTTTAATGTCTAAATTGTTAAATGTAACGAAATTGTTCATTCTTATGGACTTATTGAAATACAAAATTAACACGAAAAACGTCACAAACGGTAAACTATACACTGTAATAAAAATAAATGTGCGCCACTAGGGATTTACTACATTCACCAGAACAGACATATTTGGGTGCTTTTCTCAAACACATTTTCAACAAGGTAAAGAGGCCTCAACTGAAGCAAGCAGCAATTCTAAGGTTATAACGAATTAATTAATTAAAAGTAAATACTGTAAATTCCAGATTCCCTGGGATTACACATGTTGAACAGATGGTCATCCATCTGTAGAACCAACTAAGAAAATCCTGGGCAACAGCTTCTGGCCTGATGTTATGTTTTGAAGTCATTCTGATCCAAGTTCCCAGTTATATATATATATATATATATATATATATATCTCCAGTGCTGGCCAGCAGCCATATCACCCTATAGCCCAAGACTAGTTGCTCACTGAAGCTAAGCAGGGATGAACCTGGTCAGTTCCTGGATGGGAGACCTCCTGGAAAAAAATAGGTTGTTGCTGGAGGAGGTGTTAGTGAGTCCAGAAGGGGCTGCAATCTGGTCTGTGTGGGTCCTAAATTTGCCCCTTTACCTGCTATCAAACTGCTGACACTATAGGACTGTTTAGGCGGATATCTCGATGTTAGCCGGTACCCACATCTCAGAGACACCACTTAAGGAAACCCAAAACTAAATAGCTGCCTCACCTTCCCAGGAGTTCCAGGTCTAAGTATCATGAAGGTGTTTAAGTGTTCATTTTACTGTGTTCATTTTTAACATTTAACATTCTCTGAACATTACCAGCATTTTTTTTAATGGAATGTTTTCTCAATGTTCTCGAATCATGACACCAACTTTTTTCTCAAGTTCCCTGAACGTATTTACAATAATCATGCAACTATAATGCAATAGTGCGTAAAAATCGATGAGAGTTATGTGCAAAATAACCATATATATCAACTATGTTCTCACCAAGCTCTCAGAATGGAATGTGATACACCAGTATGCTTTTTATAACTAGTTCCTAAACAGGGTGACAACAGTACAGAGCACACATTGTGAACATAGTGTGAAAAAGCTTGAGTTTAATCGAATATGACTTCTGCTCGTGGTCTTCAAAGCCAAACCAACACCAGAGCCAATAGCCAGAGTCAATGTTGTCTTGTCCTCTTGAGTTGAACACCAGCAGAACTTTAAAACCCAGTATACTAGGAGGTCTTCTAATGACATCTCATGACATTATTTATTAGGTAAATGTAAATGTGACGTCACATTGTTTTTAGAATATGTTTTTTTTAAATATTGGTCCATGCCTGGTAATTAGACATCATTTATTATACAGTTTACTCTACATATATTTGGATAATGGAGTCAGAATTGCTGTTTTTGCTGTACTATTACAGGCGTATGGGAATATGGTTAACAGGTGAATAGGATGCAAAAGCACATAATGTTTCCTTTCATTTTTGTCAGTTTTAACACTTAATGTTTCATTGACCAATTCTAAAAGCACAAGTGTTCCATTGCTGGTACTTGGTGTTTTTTTCAAGAGGAACTCTTGTGCTCCATTACAAAAAGTTGGGCATTAGCCAAGCAAACAGTTTATAATGTCCTGAAAAAAAATACAACTCTTGTCTTCAGCAATTTGGCCACGACCAGGTTATCAGAAAAAAACAACGCAGTTAATGAAAGAAATATATACCGTAAAATAAGTGTCAAGAAGATCACTAACAACTTCAATTTTTCTGGTTTGATAGGGACACATGTATTGAATTTGGAAAAAGAATAACAAAGGCTACGCTGCACAATAGTGTAAATCATAAATAACCAATTTGATTTTGAGAACAGTTACCAATTCAGGACTTTTGGATATTACATCATTGACCATTTTCCAATGTTTTATTATTTCACTTTTTGTATTCAGATGGCAGTTTATGTTAAACAGACACTATGTGGTTTCCAGAACCATACAAGTATGTACTACGGTTAAAGTAAGGTGTTTCAAAATTAGAATTGGGGACACATGCATTTAGTTTCACAAAAATGTACCTACATTATAAACCATTCATTACTTTTGCAAAAAAGTATTCCCTTTCCAACTATATATTTTTTTGTCCACTTTGAAGTAATTTATAGATTAAATGGAACAACTTTTAATGGTCAATAAAAAAAATCCACACACAGGAAATGTAGATTTTTACAATGTTGATGGCATTCAATGGTGAGCCAAAGATTCTCCCCAGTCACTGTTCATGTGATTAACCTTGATCATCCCTTGACAAGGGGCACATATCAAGGTCTGGGTAGATTAGAGGTTAAGCGAATAAACTGCTCTCATAGTCAACATGTCATAATGTTTAGGCTTATCAGTTTATATGATATGCAAATACCATAATAATGGTCACATAAGAAAAATAGAGCACTGCTGAACTTTAAGCGTTCATTGATGCTGGTCACTTAGAAGAAAACCTGTAGACATTTGACGGACAGAGCAAGAGAACTTTTTGATGGACTCTGTAAAACAGTTGAGAGGTGGGGGAGGATGGTTCTGTGTGTGAGTCATCCTCTGGACCTGTCTGTGCCGGTCTGTGTTAGGCTTTATCTCATCTCAGTGTGTTGTAGGAGTTGTGATGTCAGTGAGAACTGTCACCGCTATACTCTTACTGCACCCACACACACACACACACACACACACACACACACACACACACACACACACACACACACACACACACACACACACACACACACACACACACACACACACACACAGATCCTTTTTATTGATGCACCCTAGGCAAACAAGACTAGAATGAATGGAGTGTAATTCTTCTCCATTCCCTCCTGCATTCCACCCTTGTCTCTATGCTTGCCTTCGGGCAAGATTCATTCATACCAACGTTTCTCTGAGTAGAAATGATGTAATTACAGTTGACCCCATGGGTTTCCAGGAAATGCTGGGACACTGGGTGTGGCTAAGCATTTCTCCAATGGCTTTCATTTATTTAAACTGTATTGATGGCATAAGAAAGGAACACTGTTTATGCAAGCCTGTGAGTCAGAGAGAGTCATAACACAAACAGGTTTTTTGACCTATTGCTTTGTTCTTACTGGAGAACATCACATCCAGTGTTTTATGTCTCAGTAAGAAATAAGTGACTAATAGTTGACTGACTTTTTTGTTTTGATTCATTTCGCCCTTGAGGTGAATTTGTAGAACTACTTGACTAGCTTTACATCTTACATCATCTGTAAGCGTGATATTACCATCTTCTGGTAAAAAGAGGTATCGCACCATTTTGCAATACCTCTTGTTCTTGTCCTATTCATTCGATTTAATTGGATATATATTTTTTTAATATATCAAAAAGATTTAAACACTCATTGTCAGGTATCAAAATCAGGGATGTTCTTCAGCTTTAAAGGTAAACATTTCATGAAAAGATGAGCAAAATGTAAAACAATTCTTTAGTGCTATAAAATTGCACAATATGTATATTTAAATCTATATTTCTTACAATATTCTTTATATTTCTTACTGTCCTTCTATTTTATTTTTTGTGTGTTGTACTTTGAGATAAAAGTTTTACCGGAGTCGAATTCCTTGTTTGTTTACGTAAGCTTGGCCAATAAAGCTGAAATTCTGATTCTGATGTCACAAACGCTTGTGTTGCCCACCTGCCAAACATTCTCACAGTGGGTGCAGCCTCTCATGACACCATTAAACCAGGGTGCTGGTGAGCACTACACAGGAACCCCTGTCACCCCAACAGGAACAAGCACTCCAGTGCAACCTCCATGCATCAGTTAAAGCGCCGCATGGAGATAACACCTCTTCTTCTACTGGAGTTCCATCCTGAGACAGAGGCGGACACTGTGGACTGGCTGTTGCAGAAGATCCGTACAACTGAGTCCCTGGGGGGGCTAGACCTGCTTGCGAGGGTGGTCAGCCGGAACAAGGCTGGGGGGGCCATCGTGGCGGTGGGGGCCACGTCGGAGAGGCTGCTCTTAGAGGCTGCCGAGGAACTCCTGTTCAGACACAGAACCGGCAGCTCCTTGGGAGGGCAGTTACCGGAGGTGAGGGATCCAGGAGGTGTGAGCCCTGAGGAGGGGGTCTATGGGATTTTGTCATCTGCTGAGTGTGTCACTCTGCTGGAGAGGATCCTGGCCAGGCTGAGAGTGGGGGAGAGGAAGCAGGTGTTTCAGCAGATTCACCTCCAATCAGATGAACCCGTGATGAGCAGTTTGTCCAGCTATGGAGTCCTAACTGACAGCTATCCTTTCCATGAGACCCCACTGCTCCAGAGCCTACAGGGAAGATGGAGGGCTTGTTGGTGGGGACTCAAACCCTTTAGTCAGAGAAAGCATCAGCAGCTACTAGGGGAGATCAGGGCTTATTTTGGAGAGGCTGTGGCGTTATATTTCGGGTCTCAGGGTTCACTGGTCAGTGCTCTCGTCCTGAAATCCATCGTGTCTATATTTCTCTATTTCTACTCTCTCAGGCTGGGCTGGGGCGTGGTGTTTTTTACCCTCTCCAATTTTCTGTGGTCCGTGCTGTTCCTGGAAAGCTGGAGGCAGACGAGTAAACACCTGGAGGGAGACTGGGGGAATGTGGTGATCCACCTGCCTCACGGTCACTCCTCAACAGGGTCCTGGGAGGCACAAGACTCAACTCCTCCACAGTCTGAGGTCCAGATGAACTGGAGGAGACTGCAGCACTGGTTCACCTTCCTAACCTGCAACCTCTGCCTCTCCTCCACTCTGATCCTGACGTATTTACACACAGTTGGACTAGCGAGGGACATCCTGCTGAGAGAACGACTCAGTTCCACCTGTCACCACATCCTTGTGTACATGCCGGAAATAGCCCTGACTGTTTCAATGGCAGGAATGGACTGTTTGGCCGTCCACATGTCTCAAAGCCTTTTCCCTGAGCCCGAGCAGACACATCAGAAATGGCCCCTGCTCCCTGAAGTCATTGTCTGTCGCCTGTTCAACCACTTCGCTGTCCACTTATACAGAGTGCTGGTTTTGGATGACCTCACCAGGGTGCCCTTCCATCTGACCACTTCGCTGTCCACTTATACAGAGTGCTGGTTTTGGATGACCTCACCAGGGTGCCCTTCCATCTGACCATGCAGCTGTCCACTTATACAGAGTGCTGGTTTTGGATGACCTCACCAGGGTGCCCTTCCATCTGACCATGCAGCTGGCCACTTATACAGAGTGCTGGTTTTGGATGACCTCACCAGGGTGCCCTTCCATCTGACCATGCAGCTGGCCACTTATACAGAGTGCTGGTTTTGGATGACCTCAGGGTGCCCTTCCATCTGACCATGCCGCTGGCCACTTATACAGAGTGCTGGTTTTGGATGACCTCACCAGGGTGCCCTTCCATCTGACCATGCAGCTGGCCACTTATACAGAGTGCTGGTTTTGGATGACCTCACCAGGGTGCCCTTCCATCTGACCATGCAGCTGTCCACTTATACAGAGTGCTGGTTTTGGATGACCTCACCAGGGTGCCCTTCCATCTGACCATGCAGCTGTCCACTTATACAGAGTGCTGGTTTTGGATGACCTCACCAGGGTGCCCTTCCATCTGACCATGCAGCTGGCCACTTATACAGAGTGCTGGTTTTGGATGACCTCACCAGGGTGCCCTTCCATCTGACCATGCAGCTGGCCACTTATACAGAGTGCTGGTTTTGGATGACCTCACCAGGGTGCCCTTCCATCTGACCATGCAGCTGGCCACTTATACAGAGTGCTGGTTTTGGATGACCTCACCAGGGTGCCCTTCCATCTGACCATGCAGCTGGCCACTTATACAGAGTGCTGGTTTTGGATGACCTCACCAGGGTGCCCTTCCATCTGACCATGCAGCTGGCCACTTATACAGAGTGCTGGTTTTGGATGACCTCACCAGGGTGCCCTTCCATCTGACCATGCAGCTGGCCACTTATACAGAGTGCTGGTTTTGGATGACCTCACCAGGGTGCCCTTCCATCTGACCATGCAGCTGGCCACTTATACAGAGTGCTGGTTTTGGATGACCTCACCAGGGTGCCCTTCCATCTGACCATGCAGCTGGCCACTTATACAGAGTGCTGGTTTTGGATGACCTCACCAGGGTGCCCTTCCATCTGACCATGCAGCTGGCCACTTATACAGAGTGCTGGTTTTGGATGACCTCACCAGGGTGCCCTTCCATCTGACCATGCAGCTGGCCACTTATACAGAGTGCTGGTTTTGGATGACCTCACCAGGGTGCCCTTCCATCTGACCATGCAGCTGGCCACTTATACAGAGTGCTGGTTTTGGATGACCTCACCAGGGTGCCCTTCCATCTGACCATGCAGCTGGCCACTTATACAGAGTGCTGGTTTTGGATGACCTCACCAGGGTGCCCTTCCATCTGACCATGCAGCTGGCCACTTATACAGAGTGCTGGTTTTGGATGACCTCACCAGGGTGCCCTTCCATCTGACCATGCAGCTGGCCACTTATACAGAGTGCTGGTTTTGGATGACCTCACCAGGGTGCCCTTCCATCTGACCATGCAGCTGGCCACTTATACAGAGTGCTGGTTTTGGATGACCTCACCAGGGTGCCCTTCCAGAGTGCTGGTTTTGGATGACCTCACCAGGGTGCCCTTCCATCTGACCATGCAGCTGGCCACTTATACAGAGTGCTGGTTTTGGATGACCTCACCAGGGTGCCCTTCCATCTGACCATGCAGCTGGCCACTTATACAGAGTGCTGGTTTTGGATGACCTCACCAGGGTGCCCTTCCATCTGACCATGCAGCTGGCCACTTATACAGAGTGCTGGTTTTGGATGACCTCACCAGGGTGCCCTTCCATCTGACCATGCAGCTGGCCACTTATACAGAGTGCTGGTTTTGGATGACCTCACCAGGGTGCCCTTCCATCTGACCATGCAGCTGGCCAGTGCTGGTGCCTCACCAGGGTGCCCTTCCATCTGACCATGCAGCTGGCCACTTATACAGAGTGCTGGTTTTGGATGACCTCACCAGGGTGCCCTTCCATCTGACCATGCAGCTGGCCACTTATACAGAGTGCTGGTTTTGGATGACCTCACCAGGGTGCCCTTCCATCTGACCATGCAGCTGTCCACTTATACAGAGTGCTGGTTTTGGATGACCTCACCAGGGTGCCCTTCCATCTGACCATGCAGCTGGCCACTTATACAGAGTGCTGGTTTTGGATGACCTCACCAGGGTGCCCTTCCATCTGACCATGCAGCTGGCCACTTATACAGAGTGCTGGTTTTGGATGACCTCACCAGGGTGCCCTTCCATCTGACCATGCAGCTGGCCACTTATACAGAGTGCTGGTTTTGGATGACCTCACCAGGGTGCCCTTCCATCTGACCATGCAGCTGGCCACCCACTTAGGCCTCAAGCTGCTTTCCGCTACCCACTTCAGCCGCCTGAGGAAGAGGAGAGTGCCCCCTGGTGGTAACAGCTGGAAACTCCAGCCTCCCGTCCTAAGACAGATCACAGAGCAGAGCAGCAGGCCACCATGTGACACCCAGATGTGGGGCTACCTGAATCTCCTCATCTCCTACTGTCACGTCATGTTCTTCTCAGGCATCTACCCCCAGGTGCCCCTCTGGTGCCTGGTGACCGTTGGAACTAACTGTCACACGGACCTGTGGCGCCTGTGTTCAGGTGTGCGTCGTCCCTTCCCCCAAACATCCCACAGAGACGATGTTCTCTGGCAACGGGTGTTCAGGGGCGCCGAGGCTCTTGCTGTCTTGTTCCACTCCGTCTTGCTCTGGTCATCTCTGAACTCCGGGTCACTTATCCTGACGACTGGTTGGGAGTTGGGATTTCTTCTGCTGATCCTATTACTGTTCAGTCAGAGGGGGGCGGTTTCCTCCCTGGTCAGGGCCGATGGGAGACCGGCAGAGCCACCAGGGACATGCCACCCTCGCCTTCAAAGGCACCAGCGCCGACAGCACCAACAGCAACAGTGTTAATCCCTGTAGAGAGCTGGCAGCCAATCAGGTCGAGGCTTTAGAGGTAGTGTGTCATACAAATAAAGATAAAAAGTGAGGTTCACACAGGTTTACGGTTGTGTGCTTTTGCAAATATTTTAGGGTCTGCCACATAAAAACACAAAACACTTCCTTTAACAAATCAAGCGTTGACATGTATAACTTCTGATTAGTTTGAACTATGGTTGTATCATCTATGTTAGGCTATTTCCATGCTTTGGCTCAGATCTGCCCTCATAGGCACGCTGGTAAGTCAATAATGACACTGGGACCAGAGTACTTCTTCCCTGTCGTCCATGGAGACTGACAGATGGGGCTTAGTCTGGATAAATAATGTGGTCTGTCTTTGACCTCACTGATTGGACACTTTCAACTGCCTGATAACCAACAAGAAAAGGTTCTAGCAATAGGAAATACACCTAGCTAAAGCTGGGATGGCTAAAGTCAGCTAAATATTTTCATGCTACATTTGATCTGCTCCCATCAGTGAATCTGTCACACACAACCACTATGCTTAGAGGTGCAGCAGATATCGATTAGCTTCTGTGGGAAAATCTGCATTTCTATCAAATAGGTTACACTCCATCTACATCAACCAAAACAGCTCTTATAACATACAAAATGTATATATTTAATTAGTGTGCTGTTCTTAACTGATAAGCAAAGCATGACAAGACAAATTAGAGCACAGAGAGATATGATTAAAACATTTGTAGTTGTATTGAATATACCATTAGTATCTTGAGCAAGTATATAAAGCTTCTCATCATAAAATGTACCCGAATTGTTTGGACAAAACAATGAACAGTATTTAACACTTTTTATATAATATCAATTAAATGAATATAGATTTTGTACTTTGTTAATGTCAAAAAATGTCAACACAATGCAGGAATGTTCCAGCTAAAACTAGTATTTAATACTTTGAGTTCCCAGGAAGAAAAGCGCTATATAAATGTAATGAATTATTATTATTTATTATTTTACAAGAAGATCAAATAAATTAAACAATATTTTGTACATGAATTTCATTATATTTTAGTGCTATGCACAGTTTTCAACACAAAGCAAAAATTTTCAGATAAAACTCTTTCAGGTTTTCACCATGGTAACTACTTCAATTATGCAGTTCTATCAACTTCGTTGCTTATTGCAATAATTCATTATAAAAATGGGTCTTCTGGTCGGTGTAGTCTGTATAGTCTTCTGGTCTGTGTGGTCTTCAGGTATGTATAGTCTTCTGGTCTGTGTGGTCTTCAGGTATGTGCTATCTTCTGCTTTGAGTGGTCTCCTGGGAAGTGTGGTCTCCAGTAAATGCGGTCTTGACAGTCCTATTTCCGTGGTTGTGCTCGTTGCCACAGGGGTGTTTTCTGGCCACCTGCCTTGAATGCCTTCACTCCTTAAGATAAAAAAAATCACAGATGTTTGTCATTTTGATTAGCAGGTTAGGTTTGCTTACCAGCTTATCAGCTTTTCTCTGACCAATACCAAACATTACACAAGCAACATTTGTTATTTGTCATAGTTCAGGTACAGTTCAACTATTATTTATTTAAAATACATGTTAAATCTGAGTGAATTGCAACATTTGACAATCGACCCAAAACTCAACCCAACACTCTGTAAGAGACTGCCTCTGTTCCCCTCTATGCCAGTGTGGCCACTCCCCTTGCCAGCAGTGAGAATTATTCAAGGACAATGTCTTACACCTGTGTTTGTTTCTCACCTGTTCTGTGTTCAGTTCGTTAGTGTCTGCATTTAGCTTGGTCTGTGTCAGTTTGTCTGTGTCGGTCATTGTTTCAGGTACGTTGGGTTCTAGTTCTATGTCTGTGTCATGTCTGCGTTCCATGTCGGTATGCATGTTACTTTGTCGTTTGTTAGATGTATTTCCTTGTTCGTTCAAGTATTTAGTCTTCCCTGTGTCACTGAGTGTCGGGCTTTGTTAAGGTATGTTGGTTCGTTTGTCTTGAGTCTGTTTGTTTGTATGGAGGTTTTGTGCTTAGTACTGTATTCCTGTCAGTCTGTGTATTGGTTGGGTTTGTCTGGTTGTGGTGCATAGTCTGTGTCTAGGTTTATTAGTTCTGTCTTTGTTTCTAGTTACTGTAACCGTTTAGTAGTCCTTGAGGTTTCATTCACTGTCAGTCCTGTTAGAGTCTTTGTGTTTCATGCTGTGTTCTGTCTGTTAGTCCGTTTGTGTTTAGTTCGGTTCTAGTCCATGATTTCTTGTGTTTTAGTTTGTGGTATTCCTGTTTTGAGTTTACTCCTTGGTTTTGTTGTTTCAGTGTTTCAGTTCTGATGTTCAGTGCCTGTTCTGCCTGGATGAGAATAAAAACCCTGTTTTGGAAATTATTCTCTGCAATTGTGTCTATTCCTTGCCATCTGCCAAAAGGCAGATCGTGACACACTCATCCTCTCGCTTCCTATTCAGTCAAATGTTTAACTCCCTCTTTTGGACAACTTGTTTCGAAAAATATTTTCTTATATTTTAAATATATTTCATATAGATTACAGAGCAAACTGGAAATTACATTGTTTTTTCTTTCTTTATGACACAGACACTGGCAATTATTACAATGGAAAAGGTATACACACAGCATTGGGCCTTTAAGCTCAGCTTCAACAGAGTACTAACACGATTATTTGCTTTGCTAATAAATTAAGACAAACAGAATAACATAAATTTTTCAGTAGATACCTCCAGGAAAACCCTTTGCGTGAACAACATGCCTTCGTGTAATTGGTGCGAATACATCACAGAATGGAATTTGCTCTTAGGATCTCATGTTTTAGAGGATATCTGATCAAAGACACTGGGTGTTGGGGAGAGAGAGAGGGAACTGGGATCGTCACCAAGGCAGAGCTGTACCTGTGTTTGTCCAGGGATCTCTTTAATATGAATATGATTGGGTGGAGGCCAGGTTCCATCCAACTGTGCCTGTGTTTGTCCAGGGATCTCTTTAATATGAATATGATTGGGTGGAGGCCAGGTTCCATCCAACTGTACCTGTGTTTGTCCAGGGATCTCTTTAATATGAATATGATTGGTTGGAGGCCAGGTTCCATCCAACTGTGCCTGTGTTTGTCCAGGGATCTCTTTAATATGAATATGATTGGGTGGAGGCCAGGTTCCATCCAACTGTGCCTGTGTTTGTCCAGGGATCTCTTTAATATGATTGGGTGGAGGCCAGGTTCCATCCAACTGTGCCTGTGTTTGTCCAGGGATCTCTTTAATATGAATATGATTGGGTGGAGGCCAGGTTCCATCCAACTGTGCCTGTGTTTGTCCAGGGATCTCTTTAATATGAATATGATTGGTTGGAGGCCAGGTTCCATCCAACTGTGCCTGTGTTTGTCCAGGGATCTCTTTAATATGAATATGATTGGGTGGAGGCCAGGTTCCATCCAACTGTGCCTGTGTTTGTCCAGGGATCTCTTTAATATGAATATGATTGGTTGGAGGCCAGGTTCCATCCAACTGTGCCTGTGTTTGTCCAGGGATCTCTTTAATATGAATATGATTGGGTGGAGGCCAGGTTCCATACAACTGTACCTGTGTTTGTCCAGGGATCTCTTTAATATGAATATGATTGGGTGGAGGCCAGGTTCCATCCAACTGTACCTGTGTTTGTTCAGGGATCTCTTTAATATGAATATGATTGGGTGGAGGCCAGGGTCCATCCAACTGTACCTGTGTTTGTCCAGGGATCTCTTTAATATGAATATGATTGGGTGGAGGCCAGGTTCCATCCAACTGTGCCTGTGTTTGTCCAGGGATCTCTTTAATATGAATATGATTGGGTGGAGGCCAGGTTCCATCCAACTGTGCCTGTGTTTGTCCAGGGATCTCTTTAATATGAATATGATTGGTTGGAGGCCAGGTTCCATCCAACTGTACCTGTGTTTGTCCAGGGATCTCTTTAATATGAATAGCATTGGGTGGAGGTCAGGTTCCATCCAACTGTACCTGTGTTTGTCCAGGGATCTCTTTAATATGATTGGGTGGAGGCCAGGTTCCATCCAACTGTGCCTGTGTTTGTCCAGGGATCTCTTTAATATGAATAGCATTGGGTGGAGGCCAGGTTCCATCCAACTGTACCTGTGTTTGTCGGCCTTCCACTACGGAAGGAATGCAGAGAGTTTTAAAAAATGTATGTATTATATATATTTACTTTATTTATATAGCACATTTTCCAACAACAGACGTTGGCCCAAAGTGCTTTACAAGGGGAATATATAGCAATAATTAAATAATGATATAAGTATAATAGTATTGGTGAATATTCCAATGCCCACAAGTCATTAGTATGTCCACTCATATGATTCTGCACCTAACCAGTGGTTGTAACCTCAGTTATAAGCTGTGTCTGAACTCTCCTCACAGAAGCTATACCAGTTTCTGCACACAGGACAAATCTGGCGGCTTAAACATGCAAATATGTGCCCAGAAAACTTTAGTTGTATCTTCTGCGCCAGTGGAGTAGTAGTGTGGAAACCATGTTTACGTCACGCTGCCAAGTCAGAGTGATCCTGGCCTAACCGGTAATGACAAGGTTGACACTAAGATGATGACAAGACAGTGTCCAGGATCTAATGCTGATGCAGACAGACCTTATTATAGTGCCTGGGCTGTATCACTATATAATGTGTAATGAATAAGACCTTATTGTAGTGCCTGGGCTGTATCACTATATAATGTGTAATGAATAAGACCTTATTATATTGCCTGGGCTGTATCACTATATAGTGTGTAATGAATAAGACCTTTTTATAGTGCCTGGGCTGTATCACTATATAGTGTGAAATGAATAAGACCTTATTATAGTGCCTGGGCTGTATCACTATATAATGTGTAATGAATAAGACCTTATTATAGTGCCTGGGCTGTATCACTATATAGTGTGGAATGAATAAGGCCTTATTATAGTGCCTGGGCTGTATCACTATATAATGTGTAATGAATAAGACCTTTTTATAGTGCCTGGGCTGTATCACTATATAATGTGTAATGAATAAGACCTTATTATAGTGCCTGGGCTGTATCACTATATAGTGTGTAATGAATAAGACCTTATTATAGTGCCTGGGCTGTATCACTATATAATGTGTAATGAATAAGACCTTATTAAAGTGCCTGGGCTGTATCACTATATAATGTGTAATGAATAAGACCTTATTATAGTGCCTGGGCTGTATCACTATATAATGTGTAATGAATAAGACCTTATTATAGTGCCTGGGCTGTATCACTATATAGTGTGTAATGAATAAGACCTTATTATAGTGCCTGGGCTGTATCACTATATAATGTGTAATGAATAAGACCTTATTATAGTGCCTGGGCTGTATCACTATATAGTGTGGAATGAATAAGACCTTATTATAGTGCCTGGGCTGTATCACTATATAATGTGTAATGAATAAGACCTTATTATAGTGCCTGGGCTGTATCACTATATAATGTGTAATGAATAAGACCTTATTATAGTGCCTGGGCTGTATCACTATATAGTGTGTAATGAATAAGACCTTATTATAGTGCCTGGGCTGTATCACTATATAATGTGTAATGAATAAGACCTTATTATAGTGCCTGGGCTGTATCACTATATAGTGTGGAATGAATAAGACCTTATTATAGTGCCTGGGCTGTATCACTATATAATGTGTAATGAATAAGACCTTATTATAGTGCCTGGGCTGTATCACTATATAATGTGTAATGAATAAGACCTTATTATAGTGCCTGGGCTGTATCACTATATAGTGTGAAATGAATAAGGCCTTATTATAGTGCCTGGGCTGTATCACTATATAGTGTGTAATGAATAAGGCCTTATTATAGTGCCTGGGCTGTATCACTATATAGTGTGTAATGAACAAGACCTTATTATAGTGCCTGGGCTGTATCACTATATAATGTGTAATGAATAAGGCCTTATTATAGTGCCTGGGCTGTATCACTATATAGTGTGAAATGAACAAGACCTTATTATAGTGCCTGGGCTGTATCACTATATTTTGTGTAATGAATAAGGCCTTATTATAGTGCCTGGGCTGTATCACTATATAGTGTGTAATGAACAAGACCTTATTATAGTGCCTGGGCTGTATCACTATATAATGTGTAATGAATAAGGCCTTATTATAGTGCCTGGGCTGTATCACTATATAGTGTGAAATGAACAAGACCTTATTATAGTGCCTGGGCTGTATCACTATATTTTGTGTAATGAATAAGGCCTTATTATAGTGCCTGGGCTGTATCACTATATAGTGTGTAATGAACAAGACCTTATTATAGTGCCTGGGCTGTATCACTATATAATGTGTAATGAATAAGGCCTTATTATAGTGCCTGGGCTGTATCACTATATAGTGTGTAATGAATAAGGCCTTATTATAGTGCCTGGGCTGTATCACTATATAGTGTGAAATGAATAAGGCCTTATTATAGTGCCTGGGCTGTATCACTATATAATGTGTAATGAATAAGACCTTATTATAGTGCCTGGGCTGTATCACTATATAATGTGTAATGAATAAGACCTTATTATAGTGCCTGGGCTGTATCACTATATAGTGTGAAATGAATAAGGCCTTATTATAGTGCCTGGGCTGTATCACTATATAGTGAGGAATGAATAAGACCTTATTATAGTGCCTGGGCTGTATCACTATATAGTGTGGAATGAGCACCTAACCGTCTACACCAAACCTTACCTTAATCATTACCTCAACTTTATACATAAACATGATCTAACCTTCACCGCTAAACAATAATGCCTTAACTTAACCCTGTCCCGAATCATAACCCGAATAGAAACCTTAAGCCTAAACTTAACCCTAGTCAGTTAAAGTGTAAAGTGACAACAGGCCAACCCTCGTCCTAACCCTTCAGTTCTCAATATGAGAGTAATATAGGACCATCTAAATGTGAAGCGTTACGGTGTGAAATAGACACATCCACTGACCTGATGTGGTCAGTGAGGAAGTGGGTGAACGAGTCCTTTTGTTTGATGACTCTCTGCTGGGATCCTCTGTGCTGTCTTCTCTGCCCCTCCATACAGACTGCATCTTTGACTGCGGAGCTCCTCGTCCCTCCTTCTGGCCTCCCGGATGTCATTCTCCACTTCCGGCTTCATGGCCAGTGATGGACGCAACTTTAAGAAAGGGTTCTCCCCGAGCATGGCCGAACACTCGTCTCCGTGCCCAACCCCACCGATCTCATTGGTGGATGCCTCCTGACTGAAGCCGGTTCCCCCTACTTTTAGGCACTCTGGGCTTCTGCAGAGGCGCCGATCACCGCTGTCTTGGTGTAGATAATGGGCCTTAACTGTGTTGTCACTTTCCAGAATAACCAAATTCTGTTCTGCTCCTTTACCTGCTTGCTGGCTCTCTAGAATCAGGGTTTGGCCTGAGCTACCCTTCATTTGGGTTCTTGAGAAAGGACAACCTTTGAGAGAGACCAGTTCCAAGCTGCGTGTCCTTTCCAGCACAGAGGGAAAGACGCGGCCTCTCCCAGGGCCTGCAGTGGAGGGGTGTCTACGGTGCTTGGCCATTTCGTCTGTGTTACCCTGCTGGAAGGCCTCAAACAGAAGTTTCCTCTCCCTCAACTGGCGTACAGTTCCTTTGCTGTAGACTCCAGGAATCTTTCCCAAGTTCACTAGTACCAGCTCCCTCTGGATCTCCTGGCTGATCTCTTTCTGCATCTTCTTCATGGAGAACTGCCGGTCAGTGCGCAGCCCCGGCCCAGTTTTGGAGGACAGCGTCTTACCCAATAAGCAATTCTTTATTAGTGGGATGTCCAGCACTTCCTGATCCTCCTGAGTGTTTGCCGACCCACAACCAACAGCTGTCGGTATGTCTCCCCTGTTCTGTGGTGCGGGAGCCTTTTTGTTAATACTGGTAGTTGTGGTTGTGTGGATGTCATGATTTCCAACAGGGGCAACGCCCGCGGGCACCCCACTGTCACATCTGACAATGTCGCTGCATTTCCTCTCCTTCCTGACGGTAGGCTGGATACTGAGCTTGGCAAGAGGACAAGATTGGATTTCACTTATCTTCTCTTCTCCAACAAATTGTTCGTTCTCTGGAATCTCCATACCCTTCTCAAATGATGTAGTCGCCTCCTCTACCTGGACGTCTTGGACCTGAACCATCTCAGCCAGCTTGCTCTCTTCATCGGTTTCCTCGGTACCTCCAATCTCATCTTCCTCCTTCGTCCTACACTCTCGTATCTCTCCCACTACCTCCTGGCAGCCTGTATTTTGACTGGCCTTCTTCGTGGCTGCCTGGTGTGAGGGCAGTGGCTCCTGTGCCTCTTGTAGTCCTCCATGTCTCTGTTGCACTAGGTATAGGCGAAGCAGCAGCTGCTCCCCCTGCTGGATATCTTTAGCAACTGTCAGGGTGTCAACCTCCTGCTGCTTCTGTCTCTGAGAGGCAGGCAACTGAGGACAGGGCACTGTTATCTGTTCTCTGGATAAGCCTTCTGAAACAGGAAGCTGAACGCCAGTGCGAGCACTCTCTCTTCTGACCCACAGCTCCTTGGTCAATCCGTCTGGTGGTGTATTGTGGACCTTTCTTACCACATCTCCGTTACTCTTATTCGTACGCTCTGGCTGTGTGAGGGTCACGTCATCGATGGAGAGGCTATTGTTGTCCAGGCAACGCTCAGGCTTAAACTCTGGGAGAGAATCTGTGTCTTCCGGAGAGTTGGGTTGTGATGGCATCGAGGTTCTCCCACCCGTTGCCTTACATCGGTCTGTTTCTGTGAACGAGGCACAACCAGGTTCTCCAGTTAGCTCGATAACATCCATAGATCCTCCACTCTTCAGTTCAGTTATCTGCTCTTCCTTTAACACACGTACTGCAGTCTTGTGTAGGACTGGAGACGGGAGCTGCTCAGCATGGCTCCATCTAAGCTCCTGGAATTTTCTTTAGCCTCTATGACGCTGTAGTCTTCACCTGATACCTTTATGTTGGACTCCATAGTAGCGCCCTCTCCTGGACAGAAGGGGAACCATAATATACATACACCATTTGCCTATATATAATACACTATAATTTAAAAGTTTCAGGTTACTTGAAATGCCCTTGTTTTCCATAAAAACATGCATGAAATGAGTTTGAATAGGAAATGAGTGAATGCAAAATTAATGACAAATAAAGTAATTGACTAAATAATTATTTTTAATTAAAAAACAGTTGTGTCGAAATTTTGCAATTTGTTGAGTTAATGAAACAAGATTTTACCACTTGCATCTTGAGGCACCTCCCATAAGTTAGATTGAGATAAAGTTAACCAGCTTTTCATTTGTCTGTATGAACACACCATAAGACCCTGAAAGGTCTTGCCCTGCCATGGTCCTTTCAAGGTTTTTAATGTGTCCGCTCAATAATAAATTAATAAATAATAGCAATAAATTAATAATAATAACATTATTTAGGTAATACTCTAACACGTCCATATGTGCTGTAATATCCTTCAGCTTTATAATACATAATTAAATAATATATACATAATGAAACTAACATCTTATTATTGAGGTTAAATCCTGACAGCCCTGACCCTTCGGCTCATCAGATTACACATTTCTAGTCAGCTCAGGTGTATCTAAGATTTACATATCTATATTTACCCTCCAGACCTAAAGCCATTCTCCAGCTCACAATCACCCACACGCCAAACTGATTATGGAGGGAGACCTGAGCATGCAACATATTAATCTTATGTAAGGAGCTTATGCTCTATCTGTTACAGACATATATGTTATACAGAGTTAAAAAGAGTTCAATAAAGTGTCAGTGTCACAATTCCTCCATAAATAACAAACACTCATTGTTTTGTGTGAGGTTCCTGTATGCTGTATACATTTATTTTACATTAATCTATTAAGAGCTTGTTTCAACACATCTGAAAGCGCGTTTACAAAAGCGAGATGGATAATGGAAAATAACTATGAATTAATCCTGCACCTATGTGCCAATAATAATGACACCTAACTTACAGTCATATAGGTCAAATGGGGGGATAGAATGTGTGAGGAGGCGCACCTGTTTGTGGTGTTGAGACTGTGTTCAGTAGAATGAGTGAGGAGGCGCACCTGTTAGCGGTGTTGTGACTGTGTTCAGTAGAATGAGTGAGGAGACGCACCTGTTTGTGGTGTTGTGACTGTGTTCAGTAGAATGAGTGAGGAGGCGCACCTGTTAGCGGTGTTGTGACTGTGTTCAGTAGAATGAGTGAGGAGACGCACCTGTTTGTGGTGTTGTGACTGTGTTCAGTAGAATGAGTGAGGAGACGCACCTGTTAGCGGTGTTGTGACTGTGTTCAGTAGAATGAGTGAGGAGACGCACCTGTTTGTGGTGTTGAGACTGTGCTCAGTAGAATGAGTGAGGAGACCCACCTGTTAGCGGTGTTGTGACTGTGTTCAGTAGAATGAGTGAGGAGACCCACCTGTTAGCGGTGTTGTGACTGTGTTTAGTAGAATGAGTGAGGAGACGCACCTGTTTGTGGTGTTGTGACTGTGTTCAGTAGAATGAGTGAGGAGACGCACCTGTTAGCGGTGTTGTGACTGTGTTCAGTAGAATGAGTGAGGAGACGCACCTGTTTGTGGTGTTGTGACTGTGTTCAGTAGAATGAGTGAGGAGACGCACCTGTTTGTGGTGTTGTGACTGTGTTCAGTAGAATGAGTGAGGAGACGCACCTGTTAGCGGTGTTGTGACTGTGTTCAGTAGAATGAGTGAGGAGACGCACCTGTTTGTGGTGTTGAGACTGTGTTCAGTAGAACGAGTGAGGAGGCGCACCTGTTTGCGCTGTTGTGACTGTGTTCAGTAGAATGAGTGAGGAGATGCACCTGTTTGTGGTGTTGTGACTGTGTTCAGTAGAATGAGTGAGGAGGCGCACCTGTTTGCGGTGTTGTGACTGTGTTCAGTAGAACGAGTGAGGAGACGCACCTGTTTGTGGTGTTGTGACTGTGTCAGTAGAATGAGTGAGGAGACGCACCTGTTTGTGGTGTTGTGACTGTGTTCAGTAGAATGAGTGAGGAGGCGCACCTGTTTGCGGTGTTGTGACTGTGTTCAGTAGAATGAGTGAGGAGGCGCACCTGTTTGCGGTGTTGTGACTGTGTTCAGTAGAATGAGTGAGGAGACGCACCTGTTTGTGGTGTTGTGACTGTGTTCAGTAGAATGAGTGAGGAGGCGCACCTGTTAGCGGTGTTGTGACTGTGTTCAGTAGAATGAGTGAGGAGACGCACCTGTTTGTGGTGTTGTGACTGTGTTCAGTAGAATGAGTGAGGAGACGCACCTGTTAACGGTGTTGTGACTGTGTTCAGTAGAATGAGTGAGGAGACGCACCTGTTTGTGGTGTTGAGACTGTGCTCAGTAGAATGAGTGAGGAGACCCACCTGTTAGCGGTGTTGTGACTGTGTTCAGTAGAATGAGTGAGGGAGACCCACCTGTTAGCGGTGTTGTGACTGTGTTTAGTAGAATGAGTGAGGAGACGCACCTGTTTGTGGTGTTGTGACTGTGTTCAGTAGAATGAGTGAGGAGACGCACCTGTTAGCGGTGTTGTGACTGTGTTCAGTAGAATGAGTGAGGAGACGCACCTGTTTGTGGTGTTGTGACTGTGTTCAGTAGAATGAGTGAGGAGACGCACCTGTTAGCGGTGTTGTGACTGTGTTCAGTAGAATGAGTGAGGAGACGCACCTGTTTGTGGTGTTGTGACTGTGTTCAGTAGAATGAATGAGGAGACCCACCTGTTAGCGGTGTTGTGACTGTGTTCAGTAGAATGAGTGAGGAGACCCACCTGTTAGCGGTGTTGTGACTGTGTTCAGTAGAATGAGGCTGGAGACCCACCTGTTTGTGGTGTTGTGACTGTGTTCAGTAGAATGAGTGAGGAGGCGCACCTGTTTGCGGTGTTGTGACTGTGTTCAGTAGAATGAGTGAGGAGGCGCACCTGTTTGCGGTGTTGTGACTGTGTTCAGTAGAATGAGTGAGGAGACCCACCTGTTAGCGGTGTTGTGACTGTGTTCAGTAGAATGAGTGAGGAGACGCACCTGTTAGCGGTGTTGTGACTGTGTTCAGTAGAATGAGTGAGGAGGCGCACCTGTTTGCGGTGTTGTGACTGTGTTCAGTAGAACGAGTGAGGAGACGCACCTGTTTGCGGTGTTGTGATTGTGTTCAGTAGAACGAGTGAGGAGGCGCACCTGTTTGCGCTGTTGTGACTGTGTTCAGTAGAACGAGTGAGGAGGCGCACCTGTTTGTGGTGTTGTGACTGTGTTATATGACAGATGCAGGCTGCTTCTAAGTGCCACGAGGATACTGATACTGGGTGTGTTTCAACAGTCCGCCAAAAGAACCCGACTGTGGACGGAAGTCACGAGGTGGACACTTCCCAACAACAAGGGATAAATCAATAAGCCAATGTAAATAATTTAGCTGCTGTGTGGGTGTAATTTCATTGAATTTTCTAGCTAAAAATATTTTTACCCTTCTCACGGGGTGACTTTTGACACCTTAAATTGGTTGTTGATTGAACCCCTTTTGTATGCAAGACAATTTGTATTAGTTTGGATTGTTGATGTGTTCATCGATACTTCATGTTTAATGGTAGCTATTAGCCGTAGCTCAATCAAAGACCTGTCCTGATTGGGCTGTTGAAGGAAAGGACAGAGAGACCAATGAAACAGAAAAATTATATTACACGCAGTCCTAGTTTTTGCATCCACTTTAAAAACAGATATGGCTCCATTTAAATATTAAACATACACATTAACATACAGCGTAAAATGCAGTTTAAATATACACAGTGAAGAAATGTCTACACAGAATACAATTCAGGCAATTGTTTTGGTGATTGACAGAATACGGTATCATACCCTCAATTAGTTGCTCGTGACATAGAATTAGACATGAGCCATTTCTGAAATGTATCTACCAAAACCTCTGTTTCCAAAATCCCAATCTGACTTTGTTCTATTTAGTTATTCTTTCTTAATATAGAGAGAAGATAAATCTAAGTGACCTATTAACTGGGATCATCACAGCTTAACCTACATGCAATGCAGAACTCTGTCCAGTAGGTGGCAGAACAACATTTCAACATTCATCCCAGTGTCATACAGAAAACTTTTTAAGGATGAAAGGATTGCAGAAAACACTTTTTAGTGTGGTACTGTAGAATAAACGGATACCAGTGACATTTTAGAAGCATAATTCTCTCTACCACACTTCTACTCAATCAAGGTCAGACGAATGAAAGAGTTCAACAACTGGTAAACCTATGGGAAGATTACTTGATTGAGACAGCATGTGCACCATCACTTAACAGAGCAGCACTTGTTCTAGTGTTTAGATGCTCTGGTCCCTCTGACACGTGGGCTAAGTTTGGGCAACTCATTTACAAGTCTCTGCTAGGCAAAGTCCCGCTGTATCTAAGTAGAATGTAATTAACTACCAGGTAGAATGTAATTAACTACCAGGTAGAATGTAATTAACTACCAGGTGAATGTAATTAACTACCAGGTGAATGTAATTAACTAGACCAGCAGGACTCAGGGTTCTGATCTAGTGCAATATAAAATGTACATCTCTGGATTTGGAATTATAAGCAGAGCATGACTAACCTGGGCTTCAACAACATGTTATATTCCTGTTATTTTCTCCCCATACTACTTTTCCAAACAGCATATTCCCTTAACGTTACTAGTAGGAGTAGGACGTGTTAGCTGACATTTATTGGCATACATCAGGGCTATATTTAACTTACGTCAGCCTGCACAACATAAGTGCATAACCCAGTACTGTTTCCACAATCCACAGCCCCCAGCATGCATGAACAAAAGTGGTCTAAATATAGCTGTGTGTGCATTCTGCTACTGTCCTTCATCCAAGCCAGCCATATCATTAAAGCTGAACCCTGGAGCTGAAACCCGCCAAAGTAGTGTTACCAACAGGTTCAAATCGGGGGGAAATTATGTTATCTGTTCAGGATTGGTCTTTAGTTTCCCTCAAATTGAAGATACTGCCTGTTTGGGGTTTCCCAGTTGTAAATCAAGGGTTGATGATGATGAGCAGTGTGAACCCAGGTCCCATTCAATACTGGACCTGATCCAGCCTCTGGTCTATTGTCACTAAGCAGTATACATTACTGGTATTGGGAGCTGACCTGCTGCACATCCAATGATGTCTAAAATTATGGAATATTTAACATGTCAAATTTCTGTGCACTTATGTCGAACATTTTGCGGTTGTAAATGGTGAACTAGGTCATAAGGGGTGAACGCTGGGTTCCCACTCGGGTGTTTAGAGGGGTGCACTGGGTAGTTCTGGTTGGGTAGTTTTATTGGGTACACCTGTTTCATTTGGCTAATCACCGGGGCTATTTAGGTTGCAGGTAAAGTTTGTCACTTTGCTTGTCATTATTTCCACGTCACGTGCTTTGTTTCGATGACGGTCGTGTTAGTTCATAGCTGTTTGGATGTTTTTATTAAATTAGTTAATTATTTCTTAATAGCATAGTTTTTTTTCCTTTAATCTGTGTTAATCCGTTCGTTTTGTTACTTCTGTTATTCTGATAAATACCACGACCGTGATTATCCTCTCTGCCTGGGTCATTCCTGCACTGCACCTAAGAGGTTCGTGACAATGTAAAGTTCATGCATTTTACAAAGTTGTAGTCCTGTAACAAAAACCGAAATGCAAACATATTTAAAGAGCATTTATCGACGGAAATGCACACACTGATCTGGTTTTCATGTTCTCCGAATTTTGGCCAACCCTTGGTGTCGTCACTGGAGAAATGACAGCTTATGGAAATGCAGTCTGGATCATTACACTGTCCACATTTGCGCAGAACTAATCTTCTTTTGGGAAAAGCTTTTTTCCATTAGATTTGTCAACTTTTTCGACCGATGGTATTGGTTGTAGCAATGCCAATATGACTTGTCGAATGCAGCTTAGCTTAAACATGCAAACATATGCTCGCAAACACGTATCTAAATGTACAAGATTGCGAAAAGTAATCACAGATTTGAACACCCGCGTGCAACCGAAATACGACCACAAAATCTAAAACACGACTTCACAAAGATATGACATAAAACCTTGATTCACTCTCTGTGCACGATTGATAAAACTACAGTAAGCTAATACAACAGCTATTGTACAGCATCTGCTCACACGCACAAGCTCAGGTGGCAGACACAATCATCGGTTTGACACCAGTTGTAACTCAATCACATTTGCAGCTCCATTCTGTCACAGTGATTACATTAATGCCGGTCAAAATTAGAGGAAATAATCCAGTGCAGGGTTGTCTAATGGAAAGTGAATGGGAGTGAATGGAAAGTGAATGGCAGTGAATGAAATGATCCAGTGCAGGGTTGTCTAATGGAAAGTGAATGGGAGTGAATGAAATAATCCAGTGCAGGGTTGTCTAATGGAAAGTGAATGGGGGTGAATGAAATAATCCAGTGCAGGGTTGTCTAATGGAAAGTGAATGGGAGTGAATGGAAAGTGAATGGCAGTGAATGAAATGATCCAGTGCAGGGTTGTCTAATGGAAAGTGAATGGGAGTGAATGAAATAATCCAGTGCAGGGTTGTCTAATGGAAAGTGAATGGGGGTGAATGAAATAATCCAGTGCAGGGTTGTCTAATGGAAAGTGAATAGGAGTGAATGAAATAATCCAGTGCAGGGTTGTCTAATGGAAAGTGAATGAAATAATCCAGTGCAGGGTTGTTTAATGGAAAGTGAATGAAATAATCCCGTGCAGGGTTGTCTAATGGAAAGTGAATGGGAGTGAATGAAATAATCTAGTGCAGGGTTGTCTAATGGAAAGTGAATGAAATAATCCAGTGCAGGGTTGTCTAATGGAAAGTGAATGAAATAATCCAGTGCAGGGTTGTCTAATGGAAAGTGAATGAAATAATCCAGTGCAGGGTTGTCTAATGGAAATTGAATGAAATAATCCAGTGCAGGGTTGTCTAATGGAAAGTGAATGAAATAATCCAGTGCAGGGTTGTCTAATGGAAAGTGAATGGGAGTGAATGAAATAATCCAGTGCAGGGTTGTCTAATGGAAAGTGAATGGGAGTGAATGAAATAATCCAGTGCAGGGTTGACTAATGGAAAGTGAATGGGAGTGAATGAAATAATCCAGTGCAGGGTTGTCTAATGGAAAGTGAATGAAATAATCCAGTGCAGGGTTGTCTAATGGAAAGTGAATGAAATAATCCAGTGCAGGGTTGTCTAATGGAAAGTGAATGAAATAATCCAGTGCAGGGTTATCTAATGGAAAGTGAATGAACTAATCCAGTGCAGGGTTGTCTAATGGAAAGTGAATGGGAGTGAATGAAATAATCCAGTGCAGGGTTGTCTAATGGAAAGTGAATGGGAGTGAATGAAATAATCCAGTGCAGGGTTGTCTAATGGAAAGTGAAGGAAATAATCCAGTGCAGGGTTGTCTAATGGAAAGTGAATGGGAGTGATGCAGGTTTATGGATAAAACCTTTTCTTGTATAACATCCTGTCCAATATCAGTCTGTGGGTAGATAGAGTCTGTTATAAGTACCTCCCATCCCACAGTCCCAGTCTTCTCACAATACGTTACCCTTCCTCTCTGATCTCACCCAGGTCCAGCTCACTGCACTAAATATTAGCCCTAAAAATATATACAGCAACTGTCATGTTAAATGACTAACAGTGTGTACTGTAATTTGTTATTGTTGACACAGGACGTACACATTTTTTGCAGGAACATGCAGTTTTTACTGTCTTCTTTAATGTTGATACCGGACGTCATCATTCGTGTAGCCCGTTGTCTGTATAACAACAGTCAGTAAACGGGAGTGATCAAGTCTCTGATCTTGGCAGTTGATTTCTATTTCTTGGGGCAGCAAACGGAAAAGTGGAGAGGCCCAGAGATGCGTTCCTTTTAGGGAGTTTAGACAGAATGAGTGGCTGCTGTATGTGGAGGATGCTGTAAGTGTGGGAGTGTGCTGCTCAAGTAAGTGTTAAACACATTGATGAGATGTAGTGGAACTACAATTATTAGAAACATTTGTTGCTGATTTGTTGTGTTACATTGCCTTGCTAAGTCACATTTTCCACTGAGGCATTTTAGAACACCAGGCCTTATAATGTCTGCTGTAACCACTTACCTGACTGTGGCTGTGTGTGTTCATAGATTCAATGATGAACCAGCCAGGTTTACTCTATATAGGATTAACAACAGAAGTGAGTTAAACAATAAGTTGCGTGAAACCGAACATGCAGCTATACTTTTTGAACTTTCAGAATATTACAATAAAATCCAAATTTGGAAGATTGACAAAGTAATTGAGGAATCTTTAGGAATTAGGTCTCATGAGGAAGATCAATCAAGCCATAGTGATACCTACTAATACCTACAGCCCAGGAGGAGGTTCAGGGTTCTCACAGAGCCCAGAAGCAGGTTCAGGGTTCTCTGAGCACAGGTTCAGGGTTCTTACAGAGCCCAGTAGCAGGTTCAGGGTTCTCACTGAGCACAGGAGCAGGTTCAGGGTTCTCACAGAGCACAGGTTCTGGGTTCTCACAGAGCACAGGTTCTGGGTTCTCACAGAGCACAGGTTCAGGGTTCTCACAGAGCCACTGGTCCCTCCAGGCTTTCCGCTGTAAGGACAGAGAAATAGAGGGCTTGGTGACTATGACTACAGTTGTCTGGTGTCCTGTGTTGTTCTATATGCATGTAATGTTAAGCGCTCCAAGCCATCTCTTTTAGCATGCTGCTCTCCCACCTGACAGTTTATCATTTAAAACAAGCATAATCTCTGCAGATCCTCATAGCAGAAAAGCAAACCAAAAGCCTTCTGTTCCAGTAAATACAGAAACGGTCACCCAGTATGCATTAACCAAATAGACCAACAGAGTCTGCTGTCTGTCTGCCAGGCTCTTCCTCAGAACCATGTCCAGGTTTGATAACGGGGGTCTAATTAAGACTGACAATAATACAATTGACCAGCTGTTTACAGAGGGTGTTTTAATGGACCACCCAGCATTAGCAGGACCTCAGTAAGTTCCTTCAGCCGTCGACAGAGAGACAAACCATCACCCACGAGCCCAGTAGGAAAATGACTACAAGTCCTGTCATTTAAACTTGAGTATGACATCACCAAACAGTGTTTTGAACAGTCATACTTGGCCACAAGGCAAGCCTCATCACGTGTAACGCTGAGGACAGTATTAGAGGACGCCAAGCCACAACAACAGGCACAGAGAGAGAAAGTAGTGCCAATGACGAAACACCAGAATAAAACGGAGGTGACATTGAGTGGAGATCCCCTTTGGGTGGAACATACTAGATGTGACTGATCGATTCAGGACTCAGTTTACCACTGGGCATTTCATCAGAAAATGATGTATGAACGAATACGCAAGTGTCATAACCGCTGTGGGAGTGTGAGAGCAACAAATAACGAAGGAGGAAGAGCGCTACTGGACCTGTCTTGTTGCTCTGCCCTGTGTTCGCCTCAGTAAACACTGCAGTATTAGTGGTTTTTATTTCTTATAATGTCCTGTCTTAGAAACAGAATCACTTCCTGAGGTACAACAGAACTCAACGTAATAAATACATGATTACATATGTTCATAACAGACTATACAGTGTTGGTTTTACAGAACACAATGTAATTGAAATAACATTAAACTAATATGCAAATACACTTTTTGATTCACACTAACGACGTAATTCGCTTGGCCGTAAGGGGAAACTCCTACATACACAGCTTTGGCCAGACCAGTGACAATGTTGTTCACTTGGTGGATAAAAAGGCGCTCTTTGTCAAACTAACACTGTTGCTGATGCCAGTTGAAATATTTCGATGCCAATGTAAGATGTTGGAAACTGCTTCCCAAAAGCATTTCCTTTCAGATTTTGTTTATTTGAGATATTATACAGCTCATTCCCCTCTAGCACACACATTCAGAGAGACATTAGTACTGGACTATAGCAGTCATCTCCTGCTCACTCATTCTTTTACAATTCACAAATTGTGGCACAGAGAGAGTACATTTACAATTTGCTTTTTAATGATATTGTATGATATACTGTATATATATAAATATATATATATACACACATTATATACACACGTTGGTATGGTTGGTATGGTTGGAATAGTTTGTATGGTTGGTTTGGTTGGCATGGTTGGTATGGTTGGTTTGGTTAGTATGGTTGGTTTGGTTAGTATGGTTGGTATGGTTGGTTTGGTTGGTATGGTTGGTTTGGTTAGTATGGTTGGTTTGGTTAGTGTGGTTGGCGTGGTTGGTATGGTTGGTATGGTTGGTTTGGTTGGCATGGTTGGTATGGTTGGCATGGTTGGCATGGTTGGTTTGGTTGGTTGGTATGGTTGGTTTGGTTGGCATGGTTGGTATGGTTGGCATGGTTGGCATGGTTTGGTTGGTTGGTTTGGTTGGCATGGTTGGCATGGTTGGTATGGTTGGCATGGTTGGCATGGTTGGTATGGTTGGTTTGGTTGGTTGGCATGGTTGGTTGGTATGGTTGGTTTGGTTGGTTGGTATGGTTGGTTTGGTTGGCATGGTTGGTATGGTTGGTTTGGTTGGGTTGGTATGGTTGGTTTGGTTGGCATGGTTGGTATGCATGTTCATAGTGACTATAACTAGTACTCCTGTCCCTGTTGTGTTTAACTTGTTGGCCCTAATGCATCATGCAGCACAAAACAATATAACTAGTTAACCCAATGGACAGACCAGGTGTAGAGCAGTAATATGCAGTGTGCACTTCTCTCAGTGAAACATACGTGTGAATGTGTGCCACTGTCACATCCTTGCTAGTGCATGTTTGAATGCTGTCAATTTGGTGTAGAATGTGAGGTCAAAAAGGGCAACTAAGTGTTTACAGATTAGTGCTCATTGGCCTTGATGCAGAGAAACAAATGCTTCACCGCCCTGACCGAGGCAAAGAAATAAATCAAATGAAAGTGAAACCCTGAGATTTACTGATATCCCCTGCAGTCTCTGCTGGTACCTCAGAGTTATAGTGGCTGTGCCCCTACTGTAATGGTTCAAAAACTGTTCATCTGAGCGCTGTTGTATAAATTCAACTGAACATTTGACATCAATCCATGGCTGTCAACTTAAAATATGATTTAGAATACTGGATGGAAACTGAATGCCCAGAATATGTTGGGCTCTGACAAATCTAGACTGATACTGTCATGAAAAAAAAATGTAATTGGATAATTGCTTCTGGAACTTTCCATTCATGACAAAATGTCTTGACATAAAAACAGGGTGTGATTGGACCTGCAGTTTTCACAGTTGGGGGTCCTGTGGTACCGAGTCAGGAAATATGAAACATTGTTGTGCTCTGGGTTAAAACCATATTTTGGAGGAATTTTGGATTTTATACAAATTGTCACATTCAAGACTAGTGTGAGACAAACTGGTAGAATGGAGGGATGTCATGCAAATGGAAAAAGTAACATGCAAAAATGCTGGAAAAGATTCAGATGAATAACTAAAGATATAGAACAGGACCTATTCATAGACACAGAACAGGACCTATTCACAGACACAGAACAGGAACTATTTACAGACACAGAACAGGAACTATTCACAGACACAGAACAGGAACTATTTACAGACACAGAACAGGAACTATTTACAGACACAGAACAGGAACTATTTACAGACACAGAACAGGAACTATTTACAGACACAGAACAGGAACTATTTACAGACACAGAACAGGAACTATTCACAGACACAGAACAGGAACTATTTACAGACACAGAACAGGAACTATTCACATATAACAACAAGAGGGGATAAAACAATATCCAGCCAATGCAATGTGATCATTTCTATTTACAACAGTTCAAATAAGTACAAATACTACACAGTTCTTATGTGATTTTATATTTTGCTACAGCCGATACAAACTGCAAATAAGCAATCACACAACAACATTGAGAGTGGGTGAGCTCCCAACAGAAAGGGCTGATGAAAGTTAAAGGAATTATTGACTCTTGAAGACACTAGTACAGAGCAGTAAAATGTAGTGGGAGGCGACACAGAGACTGGATCTGACTATGGATCAGTTAAACCCTTAGAGGAAGAGTGGGAGGGCAAAGCTGCATTAGGAAGATATATTAAGCATTACATTTCCCCTGTATTTATTAGTAACTCGTATAGTATAATTATAGACTGCAAATACCTGTTTACTAGTATAGTATAAACTGTAAATATGTGTTTACTAGTTGGCCTATAGTAAAATCATAAACTGTAAATAGGTGTTTACTAGTATAGTATAAACTGTAAATATGTGTGGACTAGTAAAATCATACTGTAAATAGGTGTTTACTAGTATAGTATAAACTGTACATATGTGTGGACTAGTAAAATCATACTGTAAATAGGTGTTTACTAGTATAGTATATGCTGTAAATAGGTGTTGACTAGTATAGTAAAATCATAAACTGTAAATAGGTGTTTACTAGTATAGTAAAATCATAAACTGTAAATAGGTGTTTACTAGTATAGTAAAATCATAAACTGTAAATCGGTGTTTACTAGTATAGTATATACTGTAAATAGGGGTTGACTAGTATAGTAAAATCATAAACTGTAAATAGGTGTTTACTAGTATAGTATATACTGTAAATAGGTGTTTACTAGTATAGTATATACTGTAAATAGGTGTTTACTAGTATAGTATATACTAGTTGTGTTGCTAAACCGACAGCTGTTGTTGTAGGGGCGTTGTAGGGACAGTGTAAGGGCGTTGTAAGGGTGTCGTGGGGGCGTTGTAGGGACAGTGTAAGGGTGTTGTGGGGGCGTTGTAAGGACAGTGTAAGGGTGTTGTGGGGGCGTTGTAAGGACAGTGTAAGGGCGTTGTAAGGGTGTTGTAGGGGCGTTGTAGTGACAGTGTAAGGGCGTTGTAAGGGTGTTGTAGGGGCGTTGTAGGGACAGTGTAAGGGCGTTGTAAGGGTGTTGTAGGGACAGTGTAAGGGCATTGTAAGGGTGTTGTAGGGACAGTGGAAGGGCGTTGTAAGGGTATTGTGGGGGCGTTTTAGGAACAGTGTAAGGGCGTTATAAAGGTGTTGTGGGGGTGTTGTAGTGACAGTGTAAGGACGATGTAAGGTTGTTGTGGGGGTGTTGTAGGGACAGTGTAAGGGCGTTATAAGGGTGCTGTGGGGGTGTTGTAGGGACAGTGTAAGGGCGTTATAAGGGTGCTGTGGGGTGTTGTAGGGACAGTGTAAGGGCGTTATAAGGGTGCTGTGGGGGTGTTGTAGGGACAGTGTAAGGGCGTTATAAGGGTGTTGTGGGGCTGTTGTAGGGACAGTGTAAGGGCGTTATAAGGGTGTTGTGGGGCTGTTGTAGGGACAGTGTAAGGGCGTTATAAAGGTGTTGTGGGGGTGTTGTAGGGACAGTGTAAGGGCGTTATAAGGGTGCTGTGGGGCTGTTGTAGGGACAGTGTAAGGGCGTTATAAGGGTGCTGTGGGGCTGTTGTAGGGACAGTGTAAGGGCGTTATAAGGGTGTTGTGGGGGCGTTGTAGTGACAGTAATGGATGACTCAGGTAGAGGGTGTTGTGAGGGACAGGGCTGTGCCGTCTCACACCAAACATGGTAATTACTGGGTGTCACGGTGAATGACTACCAGTCAGAGGCATTTAGAGGCACCAGGGCGCTGCCTACACAGGGATCCTGCTTGTCCAGATGATGGACGCCTCACATGCAGCCACCAGCCAGCCCAGAAACCACCCCCACTAGGATCTCCATCCCATCTGCCTATGCCTGGGTATGGCTGGAGCAAGAGATGGAGCAGGAGCTGCAGTGTACATTCTGGTGGTGACTGAGAGGTGTGGTTTAGGAGAAGGACAGGGCAGTCAAGCTGCTTCTTCCAGACACCATTCATCTCTGGATGTTAAATGTTAAGTGTGTAGCTTATCATAAGAGCCCACACACCTCAGTTCCAGTTGAAGAGAGAGAAAGAGAGTGAGGTTTAGCATATGTGACACACTTCCTGTTCGGGCATCAAGGGCCCAAACCTCACATTCATCTTCACAGTGTATTTTGCTCAACTTCCAATGAAGGAGAAATGACATGGGTTAAATGTAGAGGAACACTCCAAGCACCAAATGTCCCTATGCATTTACTCATCCCGTTGAGAGATTCTGATCTGAAAGAGAGATGGAGGAGAAAGGTACACCTGGGTACTCTGTGACCTAACCTCACAGCTTTATCACAACACACTGTACTGTACGACAGCTATACATTGTGCACTTTATCTACACTCCCTGCTGCCTTTTTTTTGGAATTAAATGAACTGACCCTGGAGCTGGCTGTGTGGTGTGTGGGGCTGGCTGTGTGGAGTGTGGGGCTGGCTGTGTGGTGTGTGGGGATGGCTGTGTGGTGTGTGGGGATGGCTGTGTGGAGTGTGGGGATGGCTGTGTGGAGTGTGGGGCTGGCTGTGTGGTGTGTGGGGCTGGCTGTGTGGTGTGTGGATATGGCTGTGTGGTGTGTGGGGATGGCTGTGTGGAGTGTGGGGATGGCTGTGTGGTGTGTGGGGCTGGCTGTGTGGTGTGTGGGGCTGGCTGTGTGGTGTGTGGATATGGCTGTGTGGTGTGTGGGGATGGCTGTGTGGAGTGTGGGGCTGGCTGTGTGGTGTGTAGGGCTGGCTGTGTGGTGTGTGGGGCTGGCCGTGTGGTGTGTGGGGCTGGCCGTGTGGTGTGTGGGGCTGGCCGTGTGGTGTGTGGGCTGGCCGTGGGTGTGTGGGGCTGGCCGTGTGGTGTGTGGGGCTGGCCGTGTGGTGTGTGGGGCTGGCCGTGTGGTGTGTGGGGCTGGCCGTGTGGTGTGTGGGGCTGGCCGTGTGGTGTGTGGGGCTGGCCGTGTGGTGTGTGGGGCTGGCTGTGTGGTGTGTGGGGCTGGCTGTGTGGAGTGTGGGGCTGGCTGTGTGGTGTGTGGGGATGGCTGTGTGGTGTGTGGGGATGGCTGTGTGGGGCTGTGTGGAGTGTGGGGCTGGCTGTGTGGTGTGTGGGGCTGGCTGTGTGGTGTGTGGGGCTGGCTGTGTGGCTGTGTGGGGATGGCTGTGTGGGATGTGTGGGGCTGGCTGTGTGTGGGGGCTGGCTGTGTGGTGTGTGGGGCTGGCTGTGTGGTGTGTGGGGCTGGCTGTGTGGTGTGTGGGGCTGGCTGTGTGGTGTGTGGGGATGGCTGTGTGGTGTGTGGGGATGGCTGTGTGGTGTGTGGGGATGGCTGTGTGGTGTGGGCTGTGCTGGCTGTGTGGTGGATGGCTGTGGGTGGTGGGGATGGCTGTGGGTGTGTGGGGCTGGCTGTGTGGTGTGTGGGGCTGGCTGTGTGGTGTGTGGGGCTGGCTGTGTGGGGATGGCTGTGTGGGTGTGGGGCTGGCTGTGTGGTGTGTGGGGCTGGCTGTGGAGTGTGGGGCTGGCTGTGTGGTGGGCTGTGGGTGTGTGGGGATGGCTGTGTGGTGTGTGGGGCTGGCTGTGTGGTGTGTGGGGCTGGCTGTGTGGTGTGTGGGGCTGGCTGTGTGGTGTGTGGGGCTGGCTGTGTGGTGTGTGGATATGGCTGTGTGGTGTGTGGGGATGGCTGTGTGGAGTGTGGGGATGGCTGTGTGGTGTGTGGGGCTGGCTGTGTGGTGTGTGGGGCTGGCTGTGTGGTGTGTGGATATGGCTGTGTGGTGTGTGGGGATGGCTGTGTGGTGTGTGGGGATGGCTGTGTGGTGTGTGGGGATGTGGGGCTGGCTGTGGTGTGTGGGGCTGGCTGGCTGTGGTGTGTGGGGATGGCTGTGTGGTGTGTGGGGATGTGTGTGGGTGTGGGGATGGCTGTGCTGTGTGGTGTGTGGGGCTGGCTGTGTGGTGTGTGGGGCTGGCTGTGTGGTGTGTGGGGCTGGCTGTGTGGTGTGTGGATATGGCTGTGTGGTGTGGCTGTGGGATGGCTGTGTGGTGTGTGGGGATGGCTGTGTGGTGTGTGGGGCTGGCTGTGTGGTGTGTGGGGCTGGCTGTGTGGTGTGTGGATATGGCTGTGTGGTGTGGGGATGGCTGTGTGGAGGTGTGGGGATGGCTGTGTGGTGTGTGGGATGGCTGTGTGGTGTGTGGGGCTGGCTGTGTGGAGTGTGGGGATGGCTGTGTGGTGTGTGGGGCTGGCTGTGTGGTGTGTGGGGCTGGCTGTGCTGGCTGTGTGGTGTGTGGGGCTGGCTGTGTGGTGTGTGGGGCTGGCTGTGTGGTGTGTGGGGCTGGCTGTGTGGTGTGTGGGGCTGGCTGTGTGGGTGTGGGGCTGGCTGTGTGGTGTGTGGGGCTGGCTGTGTGGTGTGTGGATATGGCTGTGTGGGCTGGCTGTGTGGATGTGTGGGGCTGGCTGTGTGGTGTGTGGGGCTGGCTGGCTGGCTGTGTGTGTGTGGGGCTGGCTGTGTGGTGTGTGGGGCTGGCTGTGTGGTGTGTGGGGCTGGCTGTGTGGTGTGGGGCTGTGGATATGGCTGTGTGGTGTGTGGGGATGGCTGTGTGGAGTGTGGGGATGGCTGTGTGGTGTGTGGGGCTGGCTGTGTGGTGTGTGGGGCTGGCTGTGTGGTGTGTGGATATGGCTGTGTGGTGTGGGGGATGGCTGTGTGGAGTGTGGGGATGGCTGTGTGGTGTGTGGGGATGGCTGTGTGGTGTGTGGGGCTGGCTGTGTGGAGTGTGGGGATGGCTGTGTGGAGTGTGGGGCTGGCTGTGTGGTGTGTGGGGCTGGCTGTGTGGTGTGTGGGGCTGGCTGTGTGGTGTGTGGGGCTGGCTGTGTGGTGTGTGGATATGGCTGTGTGGTGTGTGGGGATGGCTGTGTGGAGTGTGGGGATGGCTGTGTGGTGTGTGGGGCTGGCTGTGTGGTGTGTGGGGCTGGCTGTGTGGTGTGTGGATATGGCTGTGTGGTGTGTGGGGATGGCTGTGTGGAGTGTGGGGATGGCTGTGTGGTGTGTGGGGATGGCTGTGTGGTGTGTGGGGCTGGCTGTGTGGAGTGTGGGGATGGCTGTGTGGAGTGTGGGGCTGGCTGTGTGGTGTGTGGGGCTGGCTGTGTGGTGTGTGGGGCTGGCTGTGTGGTGTGTGGGGCTGGCTGTGTGGTGTGTGGGGCTGGCTGTGTGGGGCTGGCTGTGTGGAGTGTGGGGCTGGCTGTGTGGGGCTGGCTGTGTGGTGTGTGGGGCTGGCTGTGTGGTGTGTGGGGCTGGCTGTGTGGTGTGTGGGGCTGGCTGTGTGGAATGTGGGGCTGGCTGTGTGGTGTGTGGAGGTTCCTCACCTGCTCTCGTGTCCCCACTCTGTCACTGCGACGCTCCCTGTCACTCTCTCTCTGTCACTCTCTCTCTGTCACTCTCTCTCTGTCACTCTCTCTCTGTCACTCTCTCTCTGTCACTCTCTCTCTGTCACTCTCTCTCTGTCACTCTCTTTCTGTCACTCTCTCTCTGTCACTCTCTCTCTTTCATCCATCCATCAGCAGTTGGGCGAGTGTCTTCATGGAACATGGAGTCCTCATTCATGCTGAACAGATCCAATTAAACATTAAGTTCATTAAGTGTGGAGAGATGGGGGTTTAAAAGACTGGATAATGTGAGATGGGCGTGTAAAAGACTGAATAATGTGAGATGGGGGTGTAAAAGACTGGATAATGTGAGATGGGGGTGTAAAATACTGGATAATGTGAGATGGGGGTGTAAAAGACTGGATAATGTGAGATGGGGGTGTAAAAGACTGGATAATGTGAGATGGGGGTGTAAAATACTGGATAATGTGAGATGGTGGTGTAAAATACTGGATAATGCGAGATGGTGGTGTAAAATACTGGATAATGTGAGATGGGGGTGTAAAATACTGGATTATGTGAGATGGGGGTGTAAAATACTGGATAATGTGAGATGGTGGTGTAAAATACTGGATAATGTGAGATGGGGGTTTATAATACTGGATAATGTGCGATGGGGGTGTAAAATACTGTATAATGTGAGATGGGGGTGTAAAATACTGGATAATGTGAGGTGGGGGTTTAAAAGACTGGATAATGTGAGATGGGGGTGTAAAAGACTGGATAATGTGAGATGGGGGTGTAAAATACTGGATAATGTGAGATGGGGTGTAAAATACTAGATAATGTGAGATGGGGGTGTAAAATACTGGATAATGTGAGATGGGGGTGAAAAATACTGGATAATGTGAGGTGGGGGTTTAAAATACTGGATAATGTGAGATGGGGGTTTAAAATACTGGATAATGTGAGATGGGGGTTTAAATTACTGGATAATGTGAGATGGAGGTGTAAAATACTGGATAATGTGAGATGGGGGTTTAAAAGACTGGATAATGTGAGATGGGGGTGTAAAATACTGGATTATGTGAGATGGGGGTGTAAAATACTGGATAATGTGAGATGGGGGTGTAAATACTGGATAATGTGAGATGGGGGTGTAAAATACTGGATAATGTGAGATGGGGGTTTAAAAGACTGGATAATGTGAGATGGGGGTGTAAAATACTGGATAATGTGAGATGGGGGTGAAAAATACTGGATAATGTGAGATGGGGGTGTAAAATACTGGATGATGTGAGATGGGGGTGTAAAATACTGGATAATGTGTAGTTAAGGATTTTGGCATTGATTTTAGTCAGATGAAGTTGGAATAAAACAAAGACACTGTTTGTCTGTACGTTTTGTTCATAAGAAGTCAGAATCAGGTTTACTCGCCAAGTCTGTTTACACAGATATTATTCTGACCCATAGCTGCACCGTTAGAACACACGTTTTAGGACATTTTAAGATGTACACATCGCAGTGGAAACAGAGCAAAACACACAACACGAACAGTCAAGAGATCCTGCCTATTTGGAATGATTGGGTAAATTTAGAACGTGTAATATGATTCTGAAAAGTGCAAAGGAGTGTTAGAGACAGCACATAAAACAAGCCGGCTCTAGACTTCATTGGGTAAGATCTGATTAGAGATAATCTTAAAGTGAAGATGTGCGTATTGTCATCCACAGTCAAGCGAGAGAGCGATTTCCTGTCCTAGAAACCAGTCATGCTTTTAGTACGGTCTCTGTTGTGTGCACGTCTGCGGGATTGAGAGCATTTGTTTGTGTGTATCTGCGTGCATATGTGCATGCGTTTGGCAAACCTAGGTCTAAATGCATTGTGTGGAATATTAGTTAGGACGTACGGATCGAATGGGAATCAATGGAGTGGGAAATAAAATGGTATGACTTACAGAACATTCTCCCCCAAAACCAAAAACGGGTCTGGAGGAAGAAGCTCACAGCCCTGTGACTGATGTGTGGTGTGGGGCTTTGGAAGTCTGGTGATGGGTGAGAACGAGAACTCCCTGGAACATTCTAGAGGTTACCAGAAAGCCACACATCTCTCCTGCATGCACGCAAAAATTTTCAAGCCAGCTTAAATTTGTATGCACATCTAACAATTCTGTATGTAATCGATTATCTGCAATAGAAGGCAGGGGGTCACCGGCTTATGTACAGTATATGGCCTCGCTGGAGGTGCTCACTGAACTAAAACATTTGTGCACCATTGACCCGGATTGTCTATGATATGGAACGGTTACATGTTGCGTGTTTGTATGAGAGAGATCTCCTGATAAACAGAGTTAATACACCTTCCTAAATGTGGAGGAGTTACATTGTATCTGTGTGACTGTAACTGTATTAAATCATAACGTATTGTCTCTACAGCTACAGCTATCAGCTATCATTTTCTAAAGCCACTTTCTACAGGCCAAATACAAAGGCCCAGGTATTAGATCTCTCTTGGTGCATCCAATCTTTTTCTCTCAGCAGAATCTTTTGGTTCTAGAGATCCAATCTCGTTCTCCAGATATTCTGTTTCCTGTCCTCCATTTCCTGTCCTTATATTTGATTTGATTTGGTGGGGAGAGCAAATCAGAAGATGCCCTCTGACAAATTGGGCGTGCACGTGTAATTCAGTAAGGCATCCTTTACACATGGGTGTCATGTCCAGGGTCGAGAATCTTCTTTACGTAAATTTAGTAAAATCAAACTCTTCCAAAGAATGCTTTTGTTAAGAAGTGAAGGAGAATCTCCATCCGTGTGTGTGTGTGAGAAAACAATCAGAAAACATTATTTCATGAATACATTATCTTAGACAAAGCAAAAAACCAACATGCACGTCAAAGATTTTGAAATTGTCTTGCTGTATAAGGTAGACGGACAGATGGAAGTCACCAGGTTGTTTAAGATTCAGACAAAATCAAGTCCCCTTTATTTATTAAGTACATTTACACATATATTACACACCATTTGTGGGATGGTGTTTATAGTGGTAGACAGCAGAACAGCAATAATACACATATAAAGAATGCACTGATAATCTTATACCAAACAGGGGAGAGAAAAGTAATGAGACATTACATTTATCTAGGCGTAAATATGTATTTACAGATGATGTGCACTATATTAATAATAGTATTCACAAATGATATGCACTATATTAATAATAGTATTTACAGATGATATGCACTATATTAATAATAGTATTTACAGACGATGTGCACTATATTAATAATAGTATTTACAGATGATGTGCACTTGATTAATAATAGTATTTACAGATGATGTGCACTTTATTAATAATAGTATTTACAGATGATGTGCACTTGATTAATAATAGTATTTACAGATGATGTGCACTTGATTAATAATAGTATTTACAGATGATGTGCACTATATTAATAATAGTATTTACAGACGATGTGCACTATATTAATAATAGTATTTACAGATGATGTGCACTATATTAATAATAGTATTTACAGATGATGTGCACTATATTAATAATAGTATTTACAGATGATGTGCACTATATTAATAATAGTATTTACAGATGATGTGCACTATATTAATAATAGTATTTACAGACGATGTGCACTATATTAATAATAGTATTTACAGATGATGTGCACTATATTAATAATAGTATTTACAGATGATGTGCACTATATTAATAATAGTATTTACAGATGATGTGCACTATATTAATAATAGTATTTACAGACGATGTGCACTATATTAATAATAGTATTTACAGATGATGTGCACTATATTAATAATAGTATTTACAGATGATGTGCACTATATTAATAATAGTATTTACAGATGATGTGCACTATATTAATAATAGTGTTTACAGATGATGTGCACTATATTAATAATAGTGTTTACAGATGATGTGCACTATATTAATAATAGTATTTACAGATGATGTGCACTATATTAATAATAGTATTTACAGATGATGTGCACTTTATTAATAATAGTATTTACAGATGATGTGCACTTGATTAATAATAGTATTTACAGATGATGTGCACTTGATTAATAATAGTATTTACAGATGATGTGCACTATATTAATAATAGTATTTACAGATGATGTGCACTATATTAATAATAGTATTTACAGATGATGTGCACTATATTAATAATAGTATTTACAGATGATGTGCACTATATTAATAATAGTATTTACAGATGATGTGCACTATATTAATAATAGTATTTACAGATGATGTGCACTATATTAATAATAGTATTTACAGATGATGTGCACTATATTAATAATAGTATTTACAGATGATGTGCACTATATTAATAATAGTATTTACAGATGATGTGCACTATATTAATAATAGTATTTACAGATGATGTGCACTATATTGATAATAGTATTTACAGATGATGTGCACTATATTAATAATAGTATTTACAGATGATATGCACTATATTAATAATAGTATTTACAGACGATGTGCACTATATTAATAATAGTATTTACAGATGATGTGCACTTGATTAATAATAGTATTTACAGATGATGTGCACTTTATTAATAATAGTATTTACAGATGATGTGCACTTGATTAATAATAGTATTTACAGATGATGTGCACTTGATTAATAATAGTATTTACAGATGATGTGCACTTGATTAATAATAGTATTTACAGATGATGTGCACTATATTAATAATAGTATTTACAGATGATGTGCACTATATTAATAATAGTATTTACAGATGATGTGCACTTGATTAATAATAGTATTTACAGATGATGTGCACTTGATTAATAATAGTATTTACAGATGATGTGCACTATATTAATAATAGTATTTACAGATGATGTGCACTTTATTAATAATAGTGTTTACAGATGATGTGCACTTTATTAATAATAGTATTTACAGATGATGTGCACTATATTAATAATAGTATTTACAGATGATGTGCACTATATTAATAATAGTATTTACAGATGATGTGCACTATATTAATATTAGTATTTACAGATGATGTGCACTATATTAATAATAGTATTTACAGATGATGTGCACTTTATTAATAATAGTATTTACAGATGATGTGCACTATATTAATAATAGTGTTTACAGATGATGTGCACTATATTAATAATAGTATTTACAGATGATGTGCACTATATTAATAATAGTATTTACAGATGATGTGCACTATATTAATAATAGTATTTACAGATGATGTGCACTATATTAATAATAGTATTTACAGATTGTCACGGCTGTGTAGGTGGCGGAAGGATGGAGCCAGACAACCCACGGAAATACTCTCGAGTCTCTTTAATACCTTACGGAAAAACCCGTAGTATTACTCAACGCCCACAGGCAAAGTAGAGGATGCGACGCAGCGCACAAACTGTAACCACTCCTCGCACGGAGGTATAATAAACAAGAAGCCCAGAGCTCACAACGAGACTCGGGCTGTACATAACACACGTAACACGAAACAATTCCACACAAAGACCAGACCAAACACAGGGAACTTAAATAGTACACTAATGAGATAATGGACACCAGGTGTAGTGATGACGAGACTGAACAAGGTGTGCAGGGGGAGGAGATAACGATGGTGGCTCAGAAGACCGGGAGGACGACCGCCGAAGGCCACCAGCAGGGGGTGGCACACTGGCTTCTGAGGGAGTTCTCACAGTACTCCCCCCCTGACGCGCGGCTCCGGCAGCGCGTCGACCCCGACCTCGGGGCCGACCCGGAGGACGAGGAGCTGGACGGTCAGGCGCCGGCGATGGAAATCCTCCAGAAGGTTTAAGTCCAGCACATCCCACGCCGGCACCCAACATCGCTCCTCCGGGCCGTACCCCTCCCACTCCACGAGATACTGAAGGCCCCCTCCCGGCGTCTGGAGTTGATGATGTCCCCGACAGTGTATGCCGGGGCCCCCTCGATATCCAGGGGGCGGGGGGTCTCCAGCACCCTAGATCGCTGGAGGGGACCAGCCACCACCGGCCTGAGGAGAGAGACATGAAACGAGGGATTAATTCGATAGTCAGGTGGCAGCTGCAATCGATACGTCACCTCGTTCACTCTCCTCAGGACTTTAAACGGCCCCACAAACCGCGGGCCCAGCTTCCGGCAGGGCAGGCGGACGGGCAGGTTCCGGGTCGAGAGCCAGACCCGATCCCCGGGGTATAGACGGGCGCTTCACTGCGCCTCCGGTCAGCGGACGTTTTTGGCGCTGTTTGGCGTGCTGTAGGTGGGTGTGGGTAGCATCCCATGTCGCCTCAGCACGCCGGAACCACTCATCCACTGCCGGTACCCCGGTGTCAGCCTGGCTCTGCTGCCACGGTGCCAGAACCGGCTGGTACCCTAGGACACACTGAAATGGGGTTAGGTTAGTGGAGGAGTGGCGGAGTGAATTTTGGGCATACTCTGCCCATGGCAGAAACTCCGCCCACTCCCCCGGCCGGTCCTGACAATATGACCTCAGGAACCTCCCCAAATCCTGATTGACTCTCTCCACCTGCCCATTAGCCTCGGGGTGGTAGCCGGAGGTCAAACTGACCGAGACCCCAGGCGTGCCATAAACGCCTTCCAGACACCAGACGTGAACTGAGGGCCCCGATCAGATACTATGTCCTCCGGTACCCCGTAGTGCCGGAAGACGTGTGTAAACAGGGCCTCTGCTGTCTGCAGGGCCGTTGGGAGACCTCCCAGGGGCAGGAAGCGGCAGGCCTTTGAAAAACGGTCCACAACGACCAGGACTGTAGTGTGACCTTGGGAGAGAGGGAGATCAGTCAGAAAATCAACACTAATGTGAGACCATGGTCGCCGTGGAACGGGCAAAGGTTGTAACTTACCCGCCGGAAGGTGCCTAGGTGCCTTACACTGGGCACACACGGAACACGAGGAGACGTACAACCTCACATCCTTGGCCAGACCAGGCCACCAATATTTATTGGTAAGGCAGCGCACTGTCCGACCAATGCCCGGGTGACCCGAGGACACCGATGTGTGGGCCCAGCAGATGAGACGGTCGCGAACATCCAGCGGCACGTACACGCGCCCCTCGGGGCACTGAGGAGGAGATGGATCCGTGCGTAATGCGCGCTGGATGTCCGCATCAACCTCCCACATCACCGGTGCCACTATACAGGAGGCAGGAAGAATAGGTGAGTTATCAACCTGCCTCTCCTCTGTGTCATATAATCGAGACAGCGCGTCTGCCTTGACGTTCTTCGTACCCGGAATGTACGACAACGTAAACTCAAACCGGGTAAAGAATAACGCCCACCTGGCCTGGCGAGGGTTAAGCCTCCTAGCAGCCCGTATGTACTCCAGGTTACGGTGGTCAGTCCAGACTACAAACGGGTGTTTCGCTCCCTCGAGCCAGTGTCTCCATTCTGTCAGAGCTCTGACTACAGCTAACAGCTCCCTATCACCCACGTCATAGTTTTGTTCCGCCGCACTGAGTTTCCGCGAGTAGAACGCACAGGGACGGACTTTGGGAGGGGTGCCCGAACGCTGGGACAGTATAGCACCAATCCCAACCTCCGATGCATCCACCTCAACTATGAAGGGAAGTGATGGATCAGGGTGAGCCAAAACCGGCGCGGATGTAAACAGCATTTTTAGTGTACTAAACGCGCGGTCTGCCTCGTTCGACCAACGAATCCGAGATGGCCCCCTTCAACAATGATGTAATGGGAGCTGCTACCTTGCCAAAGTTCTTGATGAATCTGCGGTAGAAATTCGCGAAACCGATAACTCGCTGTACCGCCTTTACCGTGGTTGGAACGGGCCAATTACGCACGGCAGCCACGCGATCAACCTCCATTTCCACCCCCTCGTAGTAATGTGGAACCCGAGAAAGGAGACTGCTCGCTGGAAAAACAGACACTTTTCCAATTTGGCATACAGGTCATGCGACCTCAGTCGATCCAGTACTCTGCGAACAAGCAAAACATGATCAGTCCGGTTATCCGAATACACAAGGATGTCGTCTATGTAGACGAACACGCCGCGGCGATCATGTCCCGAAAAATGTTATTCACAAAGGACTGGAAAACCGACGGCGCATTCATTAACCCGTACGGCATCACCAGGTACTCATAGTGACCTGATGTTGTGCTAAAGGCTGTTTTCCACTCATCTCCCTCCCGGATACGCACCAAATTGTATGCACTCCTGAGATCTAACTTTGTAAAAAAGCGTGCCCCGTGCATTGACTCGATTACAGACGAAATCAGTGGGAGAGGGTACCGATAGCGAGCTGTAATGTTGTTAAGTGCTCGATAGTCAATACACGGTCGCAAACCGCCGTCCTTCTTTTTACAAAGAAAAACTCGAGGATGCTGAAGAGGTGGAATGGCGGATCATCCCCTGCTTCAATGACTCGGACACATACGTCTCCATCGCTTCTGTCTCTGCCTGAGACAGGGATACACGTGACTGTATGGTGGTACAGCGCCTACCTGCAGTTCTATCGCGCAATCCCCGGTCGATGGGGAGGTAATTTGGTAGCCAATTGTTTTGAAAATACGAGGGCCAGATCAGAATATTCGGGAGGAATGCGCACAGTGGAGACACTGTCTGGACTCTCCACCGTCGTCGCTCCGACGGAAACACCCAGACACCTCCCCTGACATTCCCGCGACCAACCCGTCAGTGCCCTCCGAGGCCATGAAAATTGAGGATTGTGTTTCGACAGCCAAGGCATGCCTAGCACAACGGGGAAGGAAGGTGAGTCAATTAATTGCAATGTAATCATTTCAGTGTGTGTGTGTTGTGTGACCATAGTTACCGGTACCGTGACCTGCGTCACCATCCCCGATCCCAATGGTCGACTGTCCAGCCCCGTAATGGTTCGGGCACAGGCCAACGGCACCACCGGAATCTGTAACAGACTGGCATATGTTCTGTCAATAAAGTCCCCAGCTGCGCCGGAATCTACGAGCGCCTTACACTGGGGAGATTGCGGAGAAGTGGGGAAACAGACGTGAATTGTGGTATGGGTATCAGAGGGCCCTGACGGGGTGTGGGGTGTATTCACCCTCCCTGTCACAGGAATATCAGACCTCCTACACCCTGGTTTATTATTGCGCTGGTAGCAGTGAGAGGCAGAGTGGCCCTTTCTGCCACAAAAGCGCACTCTCTAGCCCGCGCGGTCTCCCGTGACGCGGTGCCTCCCACTTCCATCGGCTCTGGAGCGACAGCAGGACTGAGTGAAACGGAGGAGCCCAACCCGAACGTCCGCGAACAACCAGTAGATTGTCCAATGTAATGGCCAATTCTACTAGCTGCTCGAAAGAGAGAGTTGCATCACTACACGCCAACTCCCGACGGACGTCCGGGTTTAGATGTACATTAAATACATCTTTCTTGGCCCGTTCGTTCCACCCAGCCCCCGCTGCCAGGGTCCTGAACTCCAGCGCAAACTCCTGCACGCTCCTCTCTCCCTGCCTCAGGAGAACAAGACGCCGCCCACCTCCCTCCCTCAGGAGGATGGTCAAATACCGAGCGAAAGTGGCGGACGAACGCCTCGTAATCAAATAGGATAGACCCTCCCTAGACCATATAGCTCCGGCCCAAGAGAGAGCCCTACCTGTGAGGCGGGTGATGAGTGCGGCGATTTTTCGTCGGTCGGAGGGCGCTGGGTTCAGATCCCCCAAATACAACTCGATCTGGAGGATAAAACCCTGACAGTGTTCTGCCGCTCCGTCATACACCGCAGGCGGATCCAAGTTGATTCCCCGAGTAGCAGGTGGTAAGGGACTCAGTAGGGGAATCTCCGCCGGTTGCGCTGTCCCGGGCAGCCGGGTCTCCAGCTGTCGTACGTTGGCGACCAAGGTGTTGAGGGCATCGCCCAATGATGTCAGCACCGCCGAGTGCTGAGCGAGGGTCTCCGCTATTGCTGGCTCCATGGCTCCGCGACGTAGTTGGTGTGGAATTCTGTCACGGCTGTGTAGGTGGCGGAAGGATGGAGCCAGACAACCCACGGAAATACTCTCGAGTCTCTTTAATACCTTACGGAAAAACCCGTAGTATTACTCAACGCCCACAGGCAAAGTAGAGGATGCGACGCAGCGCACAAACTGTAACCACTCCTCGCACGGAGGTATAATAAACAAGAAGCCCAGAGCTCACAACGAGACTCGGGCTGTACATAACACACGTAACACGAAACAATTCCACACAAAGACCAGACCAAACACAGGGAACTTAAATAGTACACTAATGAGATAATGGACACCAGGTGTAGTGATGACGAGACTGAACAAGGTGTGCAGGGGAGGAGATAACGATGGTGGCTCAGAAGACCGGGAGGACGACCGCCGAAGGCCACCAGCAGGGGGTGGCACACTGGCTTCTGAGGGAGTTCTCACACAGATGATGTGCACTATATTAATAATAGTATTTACAGATGATGTGCACTATATTAATAATAGTATTTACAGATGATGTGCACTATATTAATAATAGTATTTACAGATGATGTGCACTATATTAATAATAGTATTTACAGATGATGTGCACTATATTAATAATAGTGTTTACAGATGATGTGCACTATATTAATAATAGTATTTACAGATGATGTGCACTATATTAATAATAGTGTTTACAGATGATGTGCACTATATTAATAATAGTGTTTACAGATGGTGTGCACTATATTAATAATAGTATTTACAGATGATGTGCACTATATTAATAATAGTATTTACAGATGATGTGCACTATATTAATAATAGTATTTACAGATGATGTGCACTATATTAATAATAGTATTTACAGACAGTGTGCACTATATTAATAATAGTATTTACAGACGGTGTGCACTATATTAATAATAGTATTTACAGACGATGTGCACTATATTAATAATAGTATTTACAGACGATGTGCACTATATTAATAATAGTATTTACAGATGATGTGCACTATATTAATAATAGTATTTACAGATGATGTGAACTTGATTAATAATAGTATTTACAGATGATGTGCACTATATTAATAATAGTATTTTCAGATGAAACGTGATAAACAGAGTTTGAGTGCAGTATAGAGCCACTATACAGTTTAGCGATGGATAGATGAGCAGAGACTTATCAGTACCTATGGAACAGATGGTCGGTCGCTGAGAACCGGGAAATCACACACTTTGATTGACATGTACTGTAATGCCTCGTCTACCAGGTCATGTGGGAGATTTTGGTTCATATTGACATTATAACATCACACAGTTGAGCAGATTTATCAGCTCCACATCCATAATGTGAATCTCTTGTTCCACCACATCCCAACTGCACATCCATAATGTGAATCTACTGTTCCACCACATCCCAACTGCACATCCATAATGTGAATCTACTGTTCCACCACATCCCAACTGCACATCCATAATGTGAATCTCTTGTTCCATCACATCCCAACTGCACATCCATAACGTGAATCTACTGTTCCACCACATCCCAACTGCACATCCATAATGTGAATCTCCTCTGTTCCATCACATCCCAACTGCACATCCATAATGTGAATCTCTTGTTCCATCACATCCCAACTGCACATCCATAATGTGAATCTACTGTTCCACCACATCCCAACTGCACATCCATAATGTGAATCTACTGTTCCACCACATCCCATCTGCACATCCATAATGTGAATCTACTGTTCCACCACATCCCAACTGCACATCCATAATGTGAATCTCCTGTTCCATCACATCCCATCTGCACATCCATAATGTGAATCTACTGTTCCACCACATCCCAACTGCACATCCATAATGTGAATCTCCTGTTCCACCACATCCCATCTGCACATCCATAATGTGAATCTACTGTTCCACCAAATCCCAACTGCACATCCATAATGTGAATCTACTGTTCCACCACATCCCAACTGCACATCCATAATGTGAATCTCCTGTTCCACCACATCCCAACTGCACATCCATAATGTGAATCTCCTGTTCCACCACATCCCAACTGCACAACCATAATGTGAATCTACTGTTCCACCACATCCCAACTGCACATCCATAATGTGAATCTCCTGTTCCACCACATCCCAACTGCACAACCATAATGTGAATCTACTGTTCCACCACATCCCATCTGCACATCAATCTCCTCTGTTCCACCACATCACAAAGGTGCTCTATTGGATGGAGATCTGGGGTCTGTGGAGATATTTTAGTACAGTTAACGCATTGTCATGTTCACGAAGAAAGAAGAAATCTACCCAACAAGCACGCTGAAGTGAGACTTACTTTTTCTCGTGCCAGAATTCACAGGGGACTGAATTTGGTTCTGTAAAGAGAACAATGTGAAAATTCCAGCATCACTGAACTGTAAACCTTTCACTTAGAAATGCTTTTACATTTAAAAGCATGTTAACTTCTTGTATTGGCCCTTGTTATGTAGGAGTTCACATTTACTGCGCACACGCAGAAGGTTAGAAGGCAGAGGAAAGCAGAGTGCACACAAGGTCATCAAGCAAGCCCTGAGCTTTAAAATACTGGTAAAAAGATGGAGACAGTTTTTACTTGAAGACCGGTTCATTGAAGGCATATAAATGTGCACACAAACATACAGGTTAGCTGAGGTCAGATGTCCTATTTTCTGGTTTGAATACAAACATGAGGAATACTACTTGTAACATTCCTTGGTTTAAACTTACCTGTGTATAAACTCTAATGGAATTTCATCTATATTTATCCAGTTTCTTCTATGTGCCCAGTCAAGGAGCATCAATAATTTCAGATAGAGTTTGTCCTCCCCACAGCCTGTCAGTACACACCCTGTTCCATCTGGTAACACAGGGTACACACCGTGTTCCATCTGGTAACACAGGGTACACGCCGTGTTCCATCTGGTAACACAGGGTACACACCGTGTTCCATCTGGTAACACAGGGTACACGCCCTGTTCCATCTGGTAACACAGGGTACACGCCGTGTTCCATCTGGTAACACAGGGTACACACCGTGTTCCATCTGGTAACACAGGGTACACGCCGTGTTCCATCTGGTAACACAGGGTACACACCGTGTTCCATCTGGTAACACAGGGTACACGCCCTGTTCCATCTGGTAACACAGGGTACACACCCTGTTCCATCTGGTAACACAGGGTACACACCGTGTTCCATCTGGTAACACAGGGTACACGCCGTGTTCCATCTGGTAACACAGGGTACACACCGTGTTCCATCTGGTAACACAGGGTACACACCGTGTTCCATCTGGTAACACAGGGTACACGCCGTGTTCCATCTGGTAACACAGGGTACACACCGTGTTCCATCTGGTAACACAGGGTACACGCCGTGTTCCATCTGGTAACACAGGGTACACGCCGTGTTCCATCTGGTAACACAGGGTACACGCCCTGTTCCATCTGGTAACACAGGGTACACGCCCTGTTCCATCTGGTAACACAGGGTACACGCCCTGTTCCATCTGGTAACACAGGGTACACGCCCTGTTCCATCTGGTAACACAGGGTACACGCCCTGTTCCATCTGGTAACACAGGGTACACGCCCTGTTCCATCTGGTAACACAGGGTACACGCCCTGTTCCATCTGGTAACACAGGGTACACGCCCTGTTCCATCTGGTAACACAGGGTACACGCCCTGTTCCATCTGGTAACACAGGGTACACACCGTGTTCCATCTGGTAACACAGGGTACACGCCCTGTTCCATCTGGTAACACAGGGTACACGCCCTGTTCCATCTGGTAACACAGGGTACACACCGTGTTCCATCTGGTAACACAGGGTACACGCCCTGTTCCATCTGGTAACACAGGGTACACGCCCTGTTCCATCTGGTAACACAGGGTACACGCCCTGTTCCATCTGGTAACACAGGGTACACGCCCTGTTCCATCTGGTAACACAGGGTAGACACCGTGTTCCATCTGGTAACACAGGGTACACGCCCTGTTCCATCTGGTAACACAGGGTACACGCCCTGTTCCATCTGGTAACACAGGGTACACGCCCTGTTCCATCTGGTAACACAGGGTACACGCCGTGTTCCATCTGGTAACACAGGGTAGACGCCGTGTTCCATCTGGTAACACAGGGTACACGCCCTGTTCCATCTGGTAACACAGGGTACACACCGTGTTCCATCTGGTAACACAGGGTAGACACCGTGTTCCACTTAATCCTTGTTTAGTCTTGACTAAAGCTCGATAATGATGTGTCTATTTGGAGAAGCAAACTGAAGACATAAGCTCTTGTTTTTTCCTCAGCCACATTGTAGTCAACTCATTGAGAACACAACGCTGCCAAGTCTGGTTACTACCGCTGTATTCAGAAAACAAAACTCATTTAGAAAAACTCACATTGATATTAGTTGAGTGTCGGTGTGTGTTTTTCATATTCAGATTAAACAAAGACAAAAGCATACATAATAGTTAGCATCGCACATATCCTGGTGGTGAATAACTGATTTTGCCCTTGTTGTTCAGATAAGGAATGGGGGGATTTTCCACCTTTAAGGTGATGTTTCGTCTGCCCATGCCAAAGCATCCAGCACCTGTGGAGCTTTACCTGCTGTTTGATCTTGTTCACAAGCAAATTCTGCTTATTAGGAGATGCAACAGTTTGTGAACAACATATGTTAATGTACATAATTTAAAACAACACAGTGATCTACATGGAAAAAATTAACTCAAGATGGACAAAATATATATATATATCCCTATTCATTGAACGTTTTGGTTAATAAAATGCATTTTGATTCAGATACAATAGTGAACAGGTTTTCTATCAAAGCGATTTGCACCCATAGTCGTGGACCAGACGGCGTAATGTGAAACAATACAAGCTGTGTGTGGGTAGGTGTTGCTATTGAAGAGAGTAGTGCTATCAATTAATGTTCTAAGAGAAAAGGTTTCCGAGTTGTGGAGGTTGTCATGCTGACATACCAGCCTAGTTAGCAGCTTGAGCCATGTGTTTATTGTTTCCAATTAGAGCTTCACATTCCTGGGTAGGATTTTCAAAGTTCCAACCATCCCTGTGATCTGTTTGTTGTATCATGTTCACTTGTTGTTTCCTTCAATTACAACAAGTGCTTAGGAGATAAGTGAAATAAGTGATTTCCTGAAAGCTGTGTTTATTGCCCAAACTGTCCCGGAGCTTTCCCTAGCGTACACACATGGACATCAGTCTTTGCAATTATTAATATGAAAAAAGTATTTATTATTTACGTTACTCCTCTACTAAAAATGTGTTACAAATAAGCATGATGCTGTGTCAATAATTCAAATAGACATATATTTAGTTTTTTTCTCATGCATGTATCACATCCCAACCTTCTTTCATACATCAGATTTTTCATAAAATCTCTGTATGAAGCCAGAGAGGCGTCATAAATTATGAGGAAAATAGACGTCGCAATAATACGTTCCTCGTCCGTAAGCCAGAGACGCGTTATAAATAAAGGGGAAACGGACATGTTAATATTACGTTCCCCATCCATGTGTTGGGCTTTAAGCTAGCGAGTAGAACAGAAAAAGTGCCAAAACAACTTGAAGATGCTCTTCCATTGGGCGTCGCCAAAAAATGTGTCACTGCTCGCTGAAAATTAGCATAACTTTGTTGTTATGTAATCGATCTCAACTATGAAATGCCGCCGCCGAGGTTTTTGTCTTTTAGCGTAGCTCCACCCACGGTCCAGACAGATTTACATTTGCCTCTTTATAGTCCCAGTGAGTGAACAGTGTCACATAGATGGTGTAAAGCAGGGGTGTCCAAAGTTTTTTTAGTGAGGGCCAAATACAGAAAAATAAACAAACACTAGAGGTGACATTAACACATGAATACTGTGTGTATTTCTAACTCACCTATAATGTGAAGAACTGTGCTGTCCTCTAGCTCGAATTATGTTGACAGTTTTTACGCCCGTCATGGCCGGAGCTCCATCCATTGTTTCTCCACAGAGTTTGTCCCATTAAGCCCCATCTTTCTAACTGCTTCCGACACAGCTTCAAAAATATCTCTGCCCGTCGTTGTGCCTTTTAGGCTCATCATATCATGCAGCTCCTCCGTACAGCAAAAATGACCATCTACTCCCCGCAAAACATTAACAGCTGCGCGGTGTCTGTGGCATCTGTGCTCTTATCGCTAACCCTATCCATAACCAATCGCATGCTATCGAGTACAAATCAAAAGCACTAGCTTTGTCTCTCAGCTGAAGTTTCCAGTTAGCTGACAACAAGTCCTCGATTCTCCGCACCACTGTATTTCTGGATAAGCTCACGTTGTTGAAATCCGGAACTTTTTCCGGGCACATTATTGCTGTGACTTTTGAGGCACTGCTTTATGAAATCACCGTCTGAGAACGGTTTGCCGTGCTGGGCCATACGTTTAGCGACCTTATAGCTTGCTGTTGTGGCGTTTTCCTTTATTTTGTTAGCACGAAAAAACACCTGTTGTTGAGCTTGCAGGCTAGCTGCCATTTGCTTGACTTTCTGCGTTCGTTCGGCACTGGTGTACTGATGTGTAGCTCTGATGTTTGGTCTCATAGTGCTGACGGACATTATACTCTTTCATCACAGCAACTCATTGCAAATCAAACAGATACACTTTACGTTGATTTCTTTGAAGAAATATTCATTTTCTTTGGTGCTGCCATTTCTGGTGACTCGCAGTAAAAGTTTTTGTTTGCTTAATTTTGTTTAGTGGAGAAGCACCGTTTCCATGGCTGGCTCCAACTAGTGTTGAAACTGAGAAGTGCAACAGAGTTGAGCTCAATCTTCTTGTGCGGGCCATATTCAATTATATTTTCAGAATTTGCTGCGGGCCAATAAAAACTGGACCGCGGGCCGCAGTTGGCCCACGGGCCGGACTTTGGACACCCCTGGTGTAAAGAGTGCGTCCAACACTTTTGACTGGAAATGCAGATATTTCATTAACATAGTTACATTTATCTCTATCTTCGTTTAACGTTTTGGCGAAAGCAAGATTGACAGTGCTGAAAAAAAGAGAACATCAACTGACTTGTACAGACAGCCAAGGTATCTATTGTTTTGTTTGACAGCCTCTCTAGTCATGATCATACAATCATATGCGCTGTGAACGCTTGAGGAAGCTGCCAATCTGCCAACACTGACAAGGGGAACTTGGCTCTCGGTTAGAAGTTAACAAAGTGACAGTACACTTCTGTTTTTTCAGTTCTTAACCAGTCAACAATGTGGGAGATTTTCATTTCAATACCACCGCCAGGTTTGTACCATCTGACCAAATATTTATTTTAAAGTAACACGTTCCCATTGTCAGTGGAGGACTAGTGAGCCCCGGGTGCAGAAGGAGACTGGCTGAGTCTTCTACGAGGTTGCATGTCCTATTGTGCAATGTTTGTCAGTCAGAAAACGGGCGAGGAAACAGCCAACAAGAGTCAATGAGGGAGTCAACAAGGACGGGGCCAATTGTACGTCTTGCATGTAACTTCTACATAGCGTTCCCTTAAACGAACGAACAGCGTGAATGGAATGAATGCTAATCAGAACCGGTCTGAGAGAGGTGCTAATTGCTCTAGCGTCTGAGCGCTAACCAAGTGCGTATGCACAGGACGCGTTAGGAACCTTCTCTGTTAGGTGCACATGTGCGATGACAGAAAAAGCTACTTCTTGTGAAGAATGCTGTTTTTTACCTTTTGCGTATGAACATGTTAATAACGTATCATCACCAGTTTGATCTTGCTCTGTGTGCTTCCATTGACCTTCCCATCTACTGCCAACAGCATGAGATGAATTGACTATAAACGCCTCGGAAAACCACCAGACACAACCGTCTATCCGGCGAACGCGCCCCTAAATAATAGAGGAGTGAAAGGGTGTTGGCGTGAGCGGCGGCGGCCATATTTTCTTTGTTTGTAATTAGACTTGCAGACCTGTCTGCGTCAGGCAAATCCGCTGAGATTTGGTATCTAATGGTGTCTATCCATCAAGGCATGTGCGGCTGATTTACAACTCTGGAGTGACAGGCTGGTGTCTCCTCCCAGGCCTCAGATTCCTCCGGGTTTTCTCAAGCTGTCAGCTTGTGTATTCACAGGCTACATTAAGCCAGTGACGGGCTGGAGATTAAAAGGGGAGAAGAGAAGACGTAGCCAAATGCGGACAGCACAGAGCGCTACGGCGGCGTAATTGTGTGAAACGATACTGCTGATATCACCAAGGAGATATCATGTCAGGGTGTGCACAGAGGTGTTAATTAGCTTGACGCTAAATATCCAAATACCCGGTCAGGATTTTAGCTTTGAATTAACTGAAAAAAACTCAATTTAATTTACAGTAACAATCATAACACATGGAGACATTTCACACAGTAAGCAATTCCTTTGCATCTGTTCAAAACTGTCTGAGGTTACGGAACCATTCCTATCTTTAAAATAAATTTTTTATCCCGTGTGACATATAACTGGAGGAACTTGGAAGCCCATGAGTCATTATTGAGGCTTATTTTCAGAAGGCAGATCTGATTCTTTTTGTGAGGATACACATTAAGTTAGCCATGCATGATGTGCTAATACCGAAAATCTCCCACCTGATATTTTTGTTGTTAGAGAAAAATCCATATGCTTTTTTTCAGCCCAGCATCTCAACACAAAACATTTGTGACACTGAACCGGTGTAAGGCCCTAGTTCCTATGGTAAAGCCCTAGTTCCTATGGTAAAGCCCTAGTTCCTAGTGTAAAGCCCTAGTTCCTATGGTAAAGCCCTAGTTCCTAGTGTAAAGCCCTAGTTCCTAGTGTAAAGCCCTAGTTCCTAGTATAAAGCCCTAGTTCCTAGTGTAAAGCCCTAGTTCCTAGTGTAAAGCCCTAGTTCCTAGTGTAAAGCCCTAGTTCCTAGTATAAAACCCTAGTTCCTAGTATAAAGCCCTAGTTCCTAGTATAAAGCCCTAGTTCCTAGTATAAAGCCCTAGTTCCTAGTGTAAAGCCCTAGTTCCTAGTGTAAAGCCCTAGTTCCTAGTGTAAAGCCCTAGTTCCTAGTGTAAAGCCCTAGTTCCTAGTGTAAAGCCCTAGTTCCTAGTGTAAAGCCCTAGTTCCTAGTGTAAAGCCCTAGTTCCAACCGAACGTCTGTTTGAAGTGACACTATAGAACAGTGAAATTGCCCCGGGCAGCGTTAATACAGTATAACACCACAGTAGCACTCTGTAGTGATCAAGATTTGGACCAGATGGAGCCTCAAGAATCTGCACCCCTCCTCTTCCTCCCCTGGCGTTTCTTCCTCTGTGTTCTACCTAATGAAGCACTTTGCCTGACCATGCGGGTGTCTTGACGTGAGTCTCACCCACCTCAGTCCCAATCTGGATGTACATAACACTAGCTAACTTTCCTCGCTGCATATTTCACTGTCCTACTGAGTTATGGCTTCAAACGCTGTTTGCTCTAGCACAAAAAGTCTGAATATGTTAAGAATGAGCGTCCTAAATCACCGTTAATGTTATTTCTAACGGTTACCCATTTTCTCAGTAATTACTAGACATTGTTTTGATATTTTTACCTATTCACAATGAGAGCTGTTTTTGCCTGACAATACGTGTTATGCTTGGTACGTGACTTGTGTCTATTCTACCATAATTCCAGTAATTTGTTACACCCCATGAAACGTTACATTTTTTTAATTTTTTTTAACACATTTTGGCAACAATCCAATCACATTCATTATTAAAGCCAACCGAATTACAAACTAAAGTGAAATTACATTTTTATGGAGAAAAGTTATTACACTGTAACGTTTACTATCATATAAAATTAAAAATCGAGTTCACCCAAACAGGCCATTAGAGGGTAACTTTGTAGGTTCTAGTCTTTTTCAACTTGGTCTGGTTTTACCAAAACATGTTGTACCAGAAACTTCTTGTGAGTCCATTGGTCAAAAAGCTGAATCGAATATTGATCTTCAAACAGGACTGTGATATTACACACACAATCAAAGCTACAACATAATAGCTCTAAAAGACGAAATGGAGGGCTGCAGATTGGTCAGGTCAAAGCTCAGATCTCAATCTTCTCAAAATGTTGTACTGGGATTTAAAGCAGGCTGTGCATGGAGGAAAGCCCTTAATCTTGACACAGTTGAAGCAGTACAGTGAACTGTATAGACGAGTGAAAGAGACAAAGACAGTACCAAGAAAATGCAACAGTAACTTACTTCAGCCAAAACTGAAACAATAGCTATTGTGCTAGTGGCGTGCTTATTTATTCCCACCATATGAAATTCCAATTCTGTTGATTTCTGACGAATAAATGATTGCTAAGTGCAATCTTTAAGTGTCATTAATCAAATGATACCACCTTTCTGTCAATAGCGTTGAAGTGAGTATTACATGTCTGGCATTTATGTCATCACTTGAAATAAAGACACATGTTCAGATGGTGTATCTTTTGAAATGACTATATGCAGATATGTATTGCTGCTCTCTTGCAGAAGATGTCTTTGAGTAATTATCGTCTTCCTTCATCTGTGTACTGCAGCGAATCGGCTGAGGGCTGGAGTGGTGCAGTGTGGCAGGAATGTAGTAGCACTTAATTCCAATGAGACAGAATGGGATTGTGGTGCCCTGGCAGACAATCCAGTAGCAATTTGCCTTAATAAGCATTTAAGTATTTTTAGGCCTTTGTTGCCATGGATTGGGTCCGGGTTTCCAGATTACATGCACTTACTACGGTTTATCAATGCACACAGTATTAAGATGGACTTGGTTTAGCCAGACTTGCGTCTATTTCCCAAACCACCACGTCTGTCTGTGTTACTCTTTATGAAGTGTAAGTGCCACGTTACGGCCGTCTGGAATGGAATTAGGCAATTTTGGGGGTTTGAAGTGGAATTAGGCCATGAATACGATTTCAAATATGGCCTATTGTATTTTGATTGCTTTGATTACTTTTCAGAAGCATATAACATCACTGGCAATGTATTCTACTATTACTTAGGCACCAATAGGAAAACACGAAACTCCAATAGCATGGACTTCAGCCAATCAAACCATGTCACAGTAAAAATAATCATGTGACATGCACTTATCAGTTCCTTCAATACTTATATACAAGTCGTCAGTGCAATTGGCGTCACCCTCATTGTCACGGCTGTGAGGTGTAAGGAAGGAGAGATCCAGAGATGAGGGAACACTGGCTTATTTAATAGTAGCAGCAAGCCACGTAAATAATGTATATTATCCCCAAAGAGATCTGGTCACACTTGTGACACAATAAACCAAGACGCGATGCAACGCTTTAAATGTACATATGTCTCCAATGAGACAGAACAAACACCTCCACTAGAACACGTAACATCAAACAATACCAAACAAAAACATGACCAAACACAGGAAGCCTATATAACATTACTATTAAGGGAATGGGCCCCAGGTGTGTGCAACAAGACATGACAATGTGATATGAGGTGGCGGTGGCACTAGAAAGCCGGTGATGGTGAATGCCGAAGCCTGGAGGTAGAATGTCATCGCTACCCTCAATCCTATCACTGCCCTCATCCCCATCGCTGCCCTCATCGCTGCCCTCATCGCTGCGCTCATCGCTGCCCTCATCCCCGCCCTCATCCCCATCGCTGCCCTCATCCCCATCGCTGCCCTCATACCCATCGCTGCCCTCATACCCATCGCTGCCCTCATCCCCATCGCTGCCCTCATCCCCATCGCTGCCCTCATCCCCATCGCTGCCCTCATCCCCATCGCTGCCCTCATACCCATCGCTGCCCTCATACCCATCGCTGCCCTCATACCCATCGCTGCCCTCATACCCATCGCTGCCCTCATACCCATCGCTGCCCTCATCACTACCCTCATCACTACCCTCATCCCCATTGCTGCCCTCATCCCCATCGCTACCCTCATTTCCATCACTGCCCTCATCCACAGATGCACTGAAGTTCATTTCAATAATGGGTAGTCTGAAATTAACACACAGGAATATTAATACACAGATCTACATCCACCTAAAAGATTTTCTCAACATTTTCTCAGTTGTGAAGCTTTGCAGAAAATTGGAAAGACCTCTAATTAAACAGGCGGTTCTACGCAAGACAACGACAAATAAAAAGCATAAATAATGCTCATGTATAACCGTTGGTCATTTGCATATGTAAGGCCTGTACTTCAGTTACTTTAACATTTGTGCTTTACACATCCCCTTCCATTCACAGAGTTCACACACACATAAATATGCGTTGTAATTAGTAATGAACCCTTAAGCAATATGTGTGTGTGCCATTCACATTGTCCAATAGTGGTTGCATTAAGCCTATGGACTATAATGTATAATGCATACTGTTCCTCATTCAAAACAGACATCCGTTTATTTTCCAACACAGAAATTATTTAACAAAACACAATACTTTTGAGAATAAATAAATGACACATGATGTGCGAAGGCTATATAAAAAAGCATTTGGAGCAACTCATATGAAACAAAAGAAGCAAACAATAATAATTTTCTAGATATGTGGCAGAACATTTCTTGCAGAGTAATGCACAATTTCCCACCATAGTTCATCTAATATGATCATTGCCAGTTGACCCGCATCATGGATCCACCAAAATGAACCCCACCAAATTTTTACATTTGAAGTATGGTTTTTACATTATATTTACATTGTAAGTATATTTTTTTGCATTGTAAGTATATTTTTTACATTGTAAGTATTGTTTTTGCATTGCAAGTATAGTTTTTGCATTGCAAGTATAGTTTTTGCATTCCAAGTATAGTTTTTGCATTCCAAGTATAGTTTTTACATTCCAAGTCTAGTTTTTACATTCCAAGTCTAGTTTTTACATTCCAAGTCTAGTTTTAACATTCCAAGTCTAGTTTTTACATTCCAAGTCTAGTTTTTACATTCCAAGTCTAGTTTTTACATTCCAAGTCTAGTTTTTACATTCCAAGTCTAGTTTTTACATTCCATGTCTAGTTTTTACATTCCAAGTCTAGTTTTTACATTCCAAGTCTAGTTTTTACATTCCAAGTCTAGTTTTTACATTCCAAGTCTAGTTTTTACATTCCAAGTCTAGTTTTTACATTCCAAGTCTAGTTTTTACATTCCAAGTCTAGTTTTTTACATTCCAAGTCTAGTTTTTACATTCCAAGTCTAGTTTTTACATTCCAAGTCTAGTTTTTTACATTCCAAGTCTAGTTTTTACATTCCAAGTCTAGTTTTTACATTCCAAGTCTAGTTTTTACATTCCAAGTCTAGTTTTTACATTCCAAGTCTAGTTTTTTACATTCCAAGTCTAGTTTTTTACATTCCAAGTCTAGTTTTTTACATTCCAAGTCTAGTTTTTTACATTCCAAGTCTAGTTTTTACATTCCAAGTCTAGTTTTTACATTCCAAGTCTAGTTTTTACATTCCAAGTCTAGTTTTTACATTCTAAGTCTAGTTTTTACATTCTAAGTATACATTGTAGCTTATTATGACCATGTATTGTAGCTTAGTTCATGTACATGCGGTCTAGCCACCAGGCCAGCAAACCAATAGGCACGTAGAACCTGTAGTATTAATTCTACTCACACATACATGGACATCTACCAAACACCATTGAAACCCTGTTAATAATTACAGGATTGTTGACGAGAGGGAAAGCCACGATCCCCTAGTGTCTGCTTGGCTGAGTGGATAGCCCAGCACACAGGGAGACATTCTTCAATAATGGGGAGGTGTGAGTGGAGGTGTACTACTCCACAGGAGGTGTACTAACTTGTCATTATAATCAGATTGTGTCCGCAGACAAATGAAACCAAGTGCACCGACTTTGTCTGCATGCGGGTTATCTACCTGTCACTGAGGGTGCCAGCCTGCTCCAGCCTGCATAACCTGCTAGCATCGCTCATTTAAACGTGCCCGCTTCTGCACACACGTACATCTCATTAAGACGACAACACCCTGCACCTCAGCGTAGCCAGCTCTGCCTCAGAACCCCATCTGTTGTGTTCACAATAACATGCATCATTTCCCCCGCGCCGGAAGGTTTTTCTGCCGTCTCCCTCCCCAGAAGCTCTATCGGAGCCTATAAAAATTGTATGATACAAATCAGGAGATGGTATTTCTATTCTAATCGGCATCAAAGCTTTTCACAATAGCCTGTTCTGTTTCCTGGGCCGGCCCACACGCTGTATCTATTCTGTTATTTACGGTGCGAGCCTGAAGCAGACACATTCAGCATCACAGACAAACAGAGCGTGGGGGTAATATTCATAACACGAGGTCACTCTGGCGTTTGCGTGGCTGGCTGGTGTCGTCCTGAGCTTCCTCTCCTCTTCCTCACATCTGTACATCTGTGCTAATTGTTCTGTTCTACCATTTCAATAGAGTCCCCCAGAGTTTTTGAAAGTGTGAGCACGATTGTGACGGAACTGTATGACGTTCCTGTGTAGTCTGCTCACTTATTGCTTGATTGGTCTCAACAATCTGAGACAACGAATCACTTAATTAATCAACAGGCGTAGTAACGAGTAAAAGCAGATATTGAGTGAGGGTTACCGCGGTAACAACACATTCTACAAAGAGACAACCTCCCCCTGTTTACTTCCCTATCATTATCCCTCCTCTCCTTACCTCTTTGCCCCTCCTCCTCCCCTAACCTCCCTCCCCCTCCTCCACTCCCCACCTCCCTCCCCTTACCCCTCTCCCCACCTCCCTGCCCCTCCTCCTCGCCCCACCTCCCTGACCCTCCTCCTCTCCCCACCTCCCTGTCCCTCCTCCCCTAACCTCCCTGCCCCTCCTCCTCTCCCCACCTCCCTGCCCCTCCTCCTCTCCCCACCTCCCTGTCCCTCCTCCTCCCCTAACCTCCCTGCCCCTCCTCCTCTCCCCACCTCCCTGCCCCTCCTCCTCTCCCCACCTCCCTGTCCCTCCTCCTCCCCTAACCTCCCTGCCCCTCCTCCTCTCCCCACCTCCCTGCCCCCCCTCCTCTCCCTTAACCTCCCTGCCCCTCCTCCTCTCCCCACCTCCCTGTCCCTCCTCCTCCCCTAACCTCCCTGCCCCTCCCCTCATCTCTCTACCTCTCCTTATCCCTCCATCTCCCCTCTCTCCTTACCACCTCTGTCTTTAATGACCAGTCAAACTGGCTTCCTGACTGGTCACCGAGAGGAGAACGAAGGAAGGAGTGGATTGGAGAGATGGGAGGCGAATGGAGGGGACAGCAGAGAGTCGGAGAGAAGAAAGAAGAGGAGAGGGGAGTAAAGAGGAGATGAGAGGGGAGTAAAGAGGAGAGGAGAGGGGAGTAAAGAGGAGAGGAGAGGGGAGTAAAGAGGAGATGAGAGGGGAGTAAAGAGGAGAGGAGAGGGGAGTAAAGAGGAGAGGAGAGGGGAGTAAAGAGGAGATGAGAGGGGAGTAAAGAGGAGAGGAGAGGAGAGGGGAGGAGAGGGGAGTAAAGAGGAGAGGAGAGGGGAGGAGAGGGAGTAAAGAGGAGAGGAGAGGGGAGGAGAGGGGAGTAAAGAGGAGAGGAGAGGGGAGAAAGAGAGGAGAGGAGAGGAGAGGGGAGTAAAGAGGAGAGGAGAGGGGAGTAAAGAGGAGAGGAGAGGGGAGTAAAGAGAGAGGAGAGGGAGGAGAAAGAGGGAGTAGAGGAGAGGAGGGGAGTAAAGAGGAGAGGAGAGGGGAGAAAAGAGGAGAGGAGAGGGGAGTAAAGAGGAGAGGAGAGGGAGAAAAGAGGAGAGGACAGGGGAGTAAAGAGGACAGGGGAGTAAAGAGGACAGGGGAGTAAAGAGGAGACGAGAGGGGAGTAAAGAGGAGACGAGAGGGGAGTAAAGAGGAGAGGAGAGGGGAGTAAAGAGGAGAGGAGAGGGAGAAAAGAGAGGGAGGAGAGGGGAGGGGAGAGAGGGAGGAGAGGGAGTAAAGAGGAGAGGAGAGGGAGAAAGAGGAGAGGACAGGGGAGTAAAGAGGAGAGGAGAGGGGAGAAAAGAGGAGAGGAGAGGGAGTAAAGAGGAGAGGAGAGGGAGTAAAGAGGAGAGGAGAGGGAGAAAATAGGAGAGGAGAGGGGAGAAAAGAGAAGAGGAGAGGGGAGTAAAGAGGAGAGGGGAGTAAAGAGGAGAGGGAGTAAAGAGGAGAGGGGGAGTAAAGAGGAGAGGGGAGTAAAGAGGAGAGGGGAGTAAAGAGGAGAGGGGAGTAAAGAGGAGAGGGGAGTAAAGAGGAGAGGGGAGTAAAGAGGAGAGGAGAGGGGAGTAAAGAGGAGAGGAGAGGGGAGTAAAGAGGAGAGGAGAGTAAAGAGGAGAGGAGAGGGGAGTAAAGAGGAGAGGAGAGGGGAGTAAAGAGGAGAGGGTAGGGGAGTAAAGAGGAGAGGGGAGGGGAGAAAAGAGGAGAGGAGAGGGGAGAAAATAGGAGAGGAGAGGGGAGAAAAGAGGAGAGGAGAGGGAGTAAAGAGGAGAGGAGAGGGGAGTAAAGAGGAGAGGAGAGGGGAGTAAAGAGGAGAGGGGAGTAAAGAGGAGAGGAGAGGGGAGTAAAGAGGAGAGGGGAGTAAAGAGGAGAGGACAGGGGAGTAAAGAGGAGAGGAGAGTAAAGAGGAGAGGAGAGGGGAGTAAAGAGGAGAGGACAGGGGAGTAAAGAGGAGAGGGGAGAAAGAGGGAGAGGAGAGGGGAGAAAAGAGGAGAGGAGAGGGGAGAAGAGAGGAGAGGGGAGTAAAGAGGAGAGGAGAGGGGAGTAAAGAGGAGAGGAGAGGGGAAAGAGGAGAGAGGAGAGGGGAGTAAAGAGGAGAGGGGAGTAAAGAGGAGAGAGGAGAGGGGAGTAAAGAGGAGAGGGGAGAGGGGAGTAAAGAGGAGAGGGGAGTAAAGAGGAGAGGAGAGGGGAGTAAAGAGGAGAGGAGAGGGGAGTAAAGAGGAGAGGAGAGGGGAGTAAAGAGGAGAGGAGAGGGGAGTAAAGAGGAGAGGAGAGGGAGAAAAGAGGAGAGGAGAGGGAGAAAAGAGGAGAGGAGAGGGGAGTAAAGAGGAGAGGACAGGGGAGTAAAGAGGAGAGGAGAGGGGAGAAAAGAGGAGAGGAGAGGGGAGAAAAGAGGAGAGGAGAGGGGAGTAAAGAGGGGAGTAAAGAGGAGTGGGGAGGGGAGAAAAGAGGAGAGGGGAGTAAAGAGGGGAGTAAAGAGGAGTGGGGAGGGGAGTAAAGAGGAGTGGGGAGGGGAGTAAAGAGGAGAGGAGAGTAAAGAGGAGTGGGGAGTAAAGAGGAGTGGGGAGGGGAGTAAAGAGGAGAGGGGAGTAAAGAGGAGAGGGGAGTAAAGAGGAGAGGGAGTAAAGAGGAGTGGGGAGGGGAGTAAAGAGGAGAGGAGAGGGGAGTAAAGAGGAGAGGGGAGTAAAGAGGAGAGGAGAGTAAAGAGGAGAGGGGAGGAGAGTAAAGAGGAGAGGGGAGGGGAGTAAAGAGGAGTGGGGAGGGGAGTAAAGAGGAGAGGGGAGTAAAGAGGAGAGGAGAGTAAAGAGGAGTGGGGAGGGGAGTAAAGAGGAGAGGGGAGTAAAGAGGAGAGGAGAGTAAAGAGGAGAGGAGAGTAAAGAGGAGAGGGGAGTAAAGAGGAGAGGGGAGTAAAGAGGAGAGGGGAGGGGGGCCCATGGGTCACATCTAATGTGCCATAAACCACAATGTCCTATAACCACGAGAAGACTGCTCATTTCACCAATGATGTAGCCGCATCTCATAACGACCCTAACAGTCCCAGAGAGTCGCCACGGCGATGCCTGCTCAGCACAGGGGGAGGGGTTGGTGTGGTGGGGGTGGTGAGCTGGAGGCTCGGGCTCATCAATCATCATTCTACCTCATCATTTTACCATTGACTGACACACTCGTTGTTTCACAGTATACAGGCTCTGTACATCTGCAGTAACGTCTATAGCAGGGTCGTTTGGATCTGTAGGTATGTGTATACATTATCATGTGTATAGGTCAGATGACATACAGAGTGCTTGTGGACATACCTGTGGTTCACCTCCAGGTTCATTAAACACCTCGGTGGAGCCAGGAGCCCTCAGAGATCTTTAGCTCATTGAGTTGCGAAACGGGCTGGAGCGCAAACGTCACATAATACGACACTGTTCTAAAATTATTCATTCAGGCGTTCAATTAGTTAAAATATCTGTTGCTACTCGTCTAAAGTCCTCTTGTCATAATGAAATTAGCCTCACGACTGTCTAATGAATTACGTCTAGATGGGGTGTAGAATTTGAGATATACAGACTCTACTGGGGGACATATCCTCTACTGACTCACTATTTCTGTTTGTTCTGATGCCTCAGATGGGAGCTGATTATGGCTGCCTTGAAGTCCCCAAACTGGTGATTAAGCACATTCCTCATGATCTGAATCTGTGAGCTGCCAGATCTTTGCGTTGCGTTGACGTAGCAGGGTTTTACGAGAGCTGGCAAGAAATAACTTGAGCCCGCAGGCATTTCACCGGAAGGAATAGGGCAGAATGTAATTGATATTGTTAATGAGATGAGCCTGTGAAACACATCCATTATAAAACCCAACCCCTCTATCTTTATCTGTCTGTCTCATTCAGTCTCTCTCTCTCCGGCAGACATGCTCGTCTCTTTACTATAGCTCTGGCTCTGCTGACCCCTTCCTGTTTAACGTTGGTAGGCAGCAGGCTCCACCCACCTGACCTGCACCAGATCGATAGCCACATATAATGAAGCCACGTTAGGATTGTGATGCCCTGAAGCAGCCTGATGCTGTGAGGAACACCTGAGCTCACCCTGCCCCTCCCATACACACTGCTCTGTTTGGGTTTTACATCTTCTCCCTCCTGTATTGGAAAAGAGAGAGAGAACAGAGAGGAGGAGGAACAAAGTGTGTGTGAGAGAGAGAGAGAGAGAGAGAGAGGAACAGAGTGTGTGTGTGTGTGTGTGTGTGTGTGTGTTTGAGAGAGAGAGACACACGTTTTGAATGCAAATGAGATTTTCTCCAGTGGCACAGATAGCACACAACCCTCTCCATATTTCTCTCGCTCACACATCGATTGATATCCTCTCTCTCCCTCTTTCACACGCAAACACACACATTCTTACCGTCGCCTTTGCAGCTGTATTGGAAACCAGCGGAGCACATACAGTAATTCCCGCCACTTAATTGATTAGCCCAGGCTGCTTATTTGAAGAGGCTAATTAGAGGGGGAGTACGAGGAGAGTCTGTGTGTGTGTGTGTGTGTGAGGAGGGCTGGGGAGCCACTAGCGCGCGTTCTATCCGGATGTGTGTGTGTCCGTCCGTGTGTGTGTGTGTGTGTGACCGAGGAGCTCCAGTCACGCTTCACTCTGGAGCAGGAGGAGAGGGCAGATTGAGTAGGGACGGAGAAGAGAGGAGATCGTGCGGCATCTGAGAGGAGAGAGATTTTCCCAGCACATTCCCTAAATCTGGCATGGCTTCCGCATAGGAACCGGGTGCCACGGCAACAGAGGAGATAAGCAGCATCGGCAGCAGCAGCAGCGAGGTGTCTGAGGTAAGATGGGAGGGTTTCTCCTGTTTGCTGTGGGCTTTTCTCTCCTCCCACTGCATGGGGTTGCACAGTGAGACGCTCTAGCATGTTAGCTTTGCTTTGTATGTCTATGGGTCAGATTGGGATCTGATGGACAGAGGCAGTTGGAGTCTATTTGGTGTTGACACGGTGGTGACTAAAGTATATCCCCACGCTATTCCCCAAAGGAAAGCTCTAATTACCCAGGTCTCTGTAATCCTATTAGGGTTTACCACCCCCCCCACTGTACCTCCAGCCCTCCACCCCCCCGACTAATGGCAGGGGGGGATCGTCTCCTCGGCCCGGGGGTGCGCTCTAATGTCTGTGTGGGAGCGTGTTTGTGCATTCTGCACACTGATGTCTGCAGCCCTGATACTGGGGTCTGGGTTGAGTCCAGAGCGAAGCCCACTTCAACGTGCTGCCATGTTGCCGGGTCAAATACACAGACGATATCAGCAGAGTGAGCACAGCCAGTTGGACTGATGTCTGAGAAAGTGACTGGTTGAGAGAGTATTCAGCTGGTAATGACTGGCCCCATGCTGGGTGAGAGTCATTTAGATGCTGCATTACTGTGACAGAGGGGGTGGGGGGGGGGCACAATCGAACACAAAAGGACAGCCGTTTATGAATAATTGACATTGGCTTTTTTATATTCATATGGAATATCAGAATATATATGTATAGTACGATGACAAAAGCAGGTCACTCGTATCGAATTGCACAGGAAAAGTCTTTATTGCCGTTTTTTAATCGGCAACACAAATAAGCCTCCCCGGGAATCATCACCTTAACGTGGTGGAGAGGTTTGTGTGCCCCTATGAACCTGAGGGCTGGGTTGTCTGGAGCTTCATGCTCCTGGTAGGGTTTCCCAAGGCAAAGTGGTCTCAGGCGAGGGGCCAGACTAAGAATGGTTCACCAAGACCCCATGAAAGATAGAGGGAAAAGGAGCGAGACCCTGCCTGGAGGAAGCCCAGGGCCCTCGTCTGGAGCCAGGCCCAGACGGCGGGCTCGAAAGCGAGCGTCTGGTGGCCGGGTTTGCCACGGAGCCCGGCCGGGCACAGCCCGAACGAGATACGTGGCATCTCTCTCCTCTCCATCCTGTGGGCCCACCACTCACAGGAACAACCGCAGGGGTCGGGTGCGCTGTCATATGGGTGACAGTGAAGGTGGGGGGTCTCGACGGATCAGACCCGGGCGGCAGAAGCTTGCTTTGGGGACGTGGAACGTCACCTCACTGGGGGGGAAGGAGCCAGAACTTGTGCGGACTTACCTCTACGCACAACCGTGGCTCTGGAACCTTACCCCTGGATAGGGGTTGGACTCTGTTCTTCTCTGGAGTTGCCCAGGGTGAGAGGCGGCGGGCTGGTGTGGGGATACTCACGAGCCCACGTCTGAGCACGGCGGTGTTGGAGTTTACCCCGGTGGATGAGAGGTTTGCCTCCCTACGCCTAAGGGTGGTGGGGGGGAAAACTCTGACTGTTGTTTGTGCTTATGCACCAAACAGCAGTTCGGAGTATTCAGCCTTCTTGGAGACCCTGAAGGGAGTCCTATATAGGGCTCCAGTAGGGGACTCCATCATTCTGCTGGGAGACTTCAACGCACATGTGGGCAACGATGGAGACACCTGGAGAGGCGTGATTGGGAGGAACGGCCTCCCTGATCTAAACCCGAGTGGTCGTTTGTTATTGGACTTCTGTGCTAGTCATGGATTGTCTATAACAAACACCATGTTCGAACATAAGGAGGCGCATAAGTGTACATGGTACCAGAGCACCCTAGGCCGAAGGTCAATGATCGATTTTGTGATCGTATCGGCTGATCTAAGGCCGCATGTTTTGGACACTCGGGTGAAGAGAGGGGCAGAGCTGTCAACTGATCACCATCTGGTAGTGAGTTGGATCAGAGGGTGGGGAAATACTTTGGACAGACCAGGTAAGCCCAAACGGGTGGTGCGGGTGAACTGGGAACGTCTGGAGGAGGCCCCTGTCCGAAAGATCTTCAACTCACACCTCCGGCGGAGCTTTTCAGGCATCCCTGTGGAGGTTGGGGGCATTGAACCTGAGTGGGCAATGTTCAAAGCTTCTATTGCTGAAGCTGCGGCGGTGAGCTGTGGTCTCAAGGTCCTAGGTGCCTCAAGGGGTGGTAACCCTAGAACACCGTGGTGGACCCCGGTGGTCAGGGAAGCTGTCCGACTGAAGAAGGAGGCCTTCAGGGATATGCTAGCCCTGGGGACTCCGGAGGCAGTTGCAGGGTACCGACAGGCCCGAAGGGCTGCAGCCGCTGCCGTGTCAGAGGCAAAGCAGCGGGTGTGGGAGAAGTTTGGAGAAGCTATGGAGAAGGACTTTCGGTCGGCACCAAAATGCTTCTGGAAAACCGTTCGGCACCTCAGAAGGGGAAAACGGGAACCATCCAAGCTGTGTACAGTAAGGATGGGACACTGTTGACCTCAACTGATGATGTGATCGGGCGCTGGAAAGAGCATTTTGAGGAGCTCCTGAATCCGACCTACACGCCCTCTAGTACAGAGGCAGAGCTGGAGGCTGATGGAGGGTCATCGTCAGTTTCCCTGGGGGAAGTCGCTGAGGTAGTCAAACAACTCCACAGTGGCAAAGCCCCAGGGACTGATGAGATTCGTCCAGAAATGCTAAAAGCTTTGGGTGGGGAAGGGCTGTCTTGGTTGACACGCCTCTTCAACATTGCATGGAAGTCTGGGACAGTGCCAGAGGAGTGGCAGACCGGGGTGGTGGTTCCCCTCTTTAAAAGGGGGACCAGAGAGTGTGTGCCAATTACAGAGGTATCACACTCCTCAGCCTCCCTGGTAAAGTGTACTCCAAAGTGCTGGAAAGGAGGTTCGGCCAATAGTCGAACCTCAGATTGAAGAGGAACAATGCGGTTTTCGTCCTGGCCGGGAACCACGGACCAGCTCTTTACTCTCGCAAGGATCCTGGAGGGGGCCTGGGAGTATGCCCATCCAGTCTACATGTGTTTTGTGGATCTGGAGAAGGCGTATGACCGGGTACCCGGGATCTTTTGTGGGAGGTGCTGCGGGAGTATGGGTTGAGGGGTCTCTTCTCAGGGCCATCCAATCTCTGTACGCTCAAAGCATGAGCTGTGTCCGTGTCCTCGGCAGTAAGTCGGATTCGTTCCCGGTGGGGGTTGGCCTCCGCCAGGGCTGCGCTTTGTCACCAATCCTGTTTGTAATATTCATGGACAGGATATCAAGGCGTAGTCATGGGGGAGGGGTTCCCGTTCGGTGGGCTGATGGTCACATCACTGCTTTTTGCGGATGATGTGGTCCTGATGGCCTCATCGGTCGGTGACCTTCAGCACTCACTGGATCGGTTCGCAGCCGAGTGTGAAGCGGCTGGGATGAGGGTTAGCACCTCTAAATCTGAGGCCATGACTCTCAGCAGGAAACCGGTGGAGTGCCTACTCCGGGTAGGGAAAGAGTCCTTACTCCAAGTGAAGGAGTTCAAGTACCTCGGGGTCCTGTTCGCGAGTGAGGGAACAATGGAGCGGGAGTTTGGTCGGAGGATCGGAGCAGAGGGGGCGGTGTTGCATTCGCTTCACCGCACCGTTGTGACGAAAAGAGAGCTGAGCCGAAAGGCAAAGCTCTCGATCTACCGGTCAATCTTTGTTCCTACCCTCACCTATGGTCATGAAAGCTGGGTCATGACCGAAAGAACGAGATCGCGGGTACAAGCGGCCGAAATGGGTTTTCTCAGAAAGGTGGCTGGCCTCTCCCTTAGGGATAGGGTGAGAAGCTCAGTCATCCGAGAGGAACTCGGAGTAGAGCCGCTGCTCCTTTGCATAGAAAGGAGCCAGTTGAGGTGGTTCGGGCATCTTGTAAGAATGCCACCTGGGCGCCTCCCTAGAGAGGTGTTCCAGGCACGTCCAGCTGGGAGGAGACCTCGGGGAAGACCCAGGACTAGGTGGAGAGATTATATCTCCACACTGGCCTGGGAACGCCTCGGGATTCCCCAGTCAGAGCTGGCTAATGTTGCCCGGGAAAGGGAAGTTTGGGGTCCCCTGCTAGAGCTGCTACCCCCGCGACCCGACCCCGGATAAGCGGTTGAAGATGAGATGAGATGAGAACACAAATAAGCACAACAATGACAAATACAAATAGATGACAATTGATAACACGTTTTACAATTTTCGTAATTAATATATATATATGTATTATAGTAGCAACCCGTTTGTGTGTATGAAACACCTCTGAATTGTGTAAATATATCTGTGTGTATGAAACACATCTGAGTTGTGTAAATATATCTGTGTGTGTGAAACACATCTGAGTTGTGTAAATATATCTGTGTGTGTGTGAAACACATCTGAGTTGTGTAAATATATCTGTGTGTGTGTGTGTGTGTGTGTGTAAAACACATCTGAGTTGTGCAAATATATCTGTGTGTGTGTGTGTGTGTGTGTGAAACACATCTGAGTTGTGTAAATATATCTGTGTGTGTGTGTGTGTGTGTGTGTTAGCTGAACAGGAAGGCAGCCATGATGATTCAGATTGTTCTCCAATTAATCATTGTGTCCCAGGGCACAGAGTGTGTGTGTGCGTGTGCGCGCGTACGTGTGTGCATGTGCGTGTACACAGCTAGCTCTTAGGGAAGACAGGGGACATATGTTTTTCCAGGATCAGACTAACTTGTCTACTCAGATTATCCAGCTCACTGTTATTCATTCAAATACATTCTCTTCCTAACCAACATCTTTCTCATCTGTTTTCTTGGGGATCTTCCAAAGTTTGCAAATAATAGTTTTGCCTCCAGCACCCGCATTCAATTTTTTAACCTCATTTTCATTCCATTTTCTGTCTCTGTCTTTTTGTCTCTGTCGTGTTTAGTCACATGCTTAGTTTACGACAGGTGTACAGTAACAGTTAAATTCTTAATTTAGTCAAAATGTAAGTAAATTGTTAGGACCAGAACAATGAACCCAGACGCAGACACAGAGTCGGAGACCAGGTAACGTAAAAGGTATTTATTAAGAGTTATTCCAGAACGTAGTGATGGGCAGGCAGACTTCTGCACACGGTGGTCAGATGGCTGGAGGTACAGAGGGAGTAGGCTGTGGTCAAGGCTGGTACGTACCATATTGTACAAGGGGTCAGACAGGCTCAGGGTCAGGAACAGAAGCGGTCAAACGCTGGGAACAGAGATCAGAGACACATAGCACGGAACAGGGTAACGCTGGAAACGAGTGAATGAACAAACGATCTGGCAACAGGAAACAGGAAACGCTGACATATAAAACCCAGGGAAAAATAAACACATGGGGAACACCTGGTGGAAAATGGGTGGAGACTATGACATGCCAGGTGAGACAGATCAGGGCGTGACTTAAATGTGTGTCTAGGTGATGCCATGCTGGATTCTCTGATGGGTAACATGTACATTAGAGTCCTGGTTTCACCCTGCCTGGCTTATAAGATCTGATCCAGGTGGACACACTGAAATATATACACACATTTTAAAATGCAGTGTCCCTGTGAGGGGACTAGATGCTTAAACGCACACACACACATGTACACACACACGTACACACACACGTACACACACACGTACACACACACGTACACACACACGTACACACACACGTACACACACACACACATAGATGCGAAGACAGAAAAGGAACAAATTACATTTACATTTCTGGCAACATTTCCTATGTCCTACTTTTATGTGTTACGCAATAGCTCCCTCTTCTATGTCTTCCAACAATATATTTGGTCAGTTTGGTATGTATGATATATAGACGCACAAAGACTTAGACCGGTTAGACAACTGTCCAATTACAAACCACAACACCTGTGTTCCTGCATGCAGTCCTTCTTTCTATCTGACGTACTGGTCCATGATACCCACTCACCCATTACTCTACCCATATGGTACTGGGATCAGTAGAGCACTCACTCACCCATTACTCTACCCATCTGCTACTGGGATCAGTAGAGCACTCACTCACCCATTACTCTACCCATCTGCTACTGGGATCAGTAGAGCACTCACTCACCCATTACTCTACCCATCTGCTACTGGGATCAGTAGAGCACTCACTCACCCATTACTCTACCCATCTGCTACTGGGATCAGTAGAGCACCCACTCACCCATTACTCTACCCATCTGCTACTGGGATCAGTAGAGCACTCACTCACCCATTACTCTACCCATCTGCTACTGGGATCAGTAGAGCACTCACTCACACATTACTCTACCCATGTGCTACTGGGATCAGTAGAGCACCCACTCACCCATTACTCTACCCATCTGCTACTGGGATCAGTAGAGCACCCACTCACCCATTACTCTACCCATCTGCTACTGGGATCAGTAGAGCACTCACTCACCCATTACTCTACCCATCTGCTACTGGGATCAGTAGAGCACTCACTCACCCATTACTCTACCCATGTGCTACTGGGATCAGTAGAGCACCCACTCACCCATTACTCTACCCATCTGCTACTGGGATCAGTAGAGCACCCACTCACCCATTACTCTACCCATCTGCTACTGGGATCAGTAGAGCACTCACTCACCCATTACTCTACCCATCTGCTACTGGGATCAGTAGAGCACTCACTCACCCATTACTCTACCCATGTGCTACTGGGATCAGTAGAGCACCCACTCACCCATTACTCTACCCATCTGCTACTGGGATCAGTAGAGCACCCACTCACCCATTACTCTACCCATATGGTACTGGGATCAGTAGAGCACCCACTCACCCATTACTCTACCCATCTGCTACTGGGATCAGTAGAGCACTCACTCACCCATTACTCTACCCATCTGCTACTGGGATCAGTAGAGCACTCACTCACCCATTACTCTACCCATGTGCTACTGGGATCAGTAGAGCACCCACTCACCCATTACTCTACCCCTCTGCTACTGGGATCAGTAGAGCACCCACTCACCCATTACTCTACCCATATGGTACTGGGATCAGTAGAGCACCCACTCACCCATTACTCTACCCATATGGTACTGGGATCAGTAGAGCACTCACTCACCCATTACTCTACCCATCTGCTACTGGGATCAGTAGAGCACCCACTCACCCATTACTCTACCCATATGGTACTGGGATCAGTAGAGCACCCACTCACCCATTACGCTACCCATATGGTCCTGGGATCAGTAGAGCACCCACTCACCCATTACTCTACCCATATGGTACTGGGATCAGTAGAGCACCCACTCACCCATTACTCTACCCATCTGCTACTGGGATCAGTAGAGCACCCACTCACCCATTACTCTACCCATATGGTACTGGGATCAGTAGAGCACCCACTCACCCATTACTCTACCCATATGGTACTGGGATCAGTAGAGCACTCACTCACCCATTACTCTACCCATGTGCTACTGGGATCAGTAGAGCACTCACTCACCCATTACTCTACCCATATGGTACTGGGATCAGTAGAGCACCCACTCACCCATTACTCTACCCATCTGCTACTGGGATCAGTAGAGCACTCACTCACCCATTACTCTACCCATCTGCTACTGGGATCAGTAGAGCACTCACCCACCCATTACTCTACCCATCTGCTACTGGGATCAGTAGAGCACCCACTCACCCATTACTCTACCCATCTGCTACTGGGATCAGTAGAGCACCCACTCACCCATTGCTCTACCCATCTGCTACTGGGATCAGTAGAGCACCCACTCACCCATTACTCTACCCATATGGTATTGGGATCAGTAGAGCACCCACTCACCCATTACTCTACCCATATGGTACTGGGATCAGTAGAGCACCCACTCACCCATTACTCTACCCATCTGCTACTGGGATCAGTAGAGCACCCACTCACCCATTACTCTACCCATATGGTACTGGGATCAGTAGAGCACCCACTCACCCATTACTCTACCCATATGGTACTGGGATCAGTAGAGCATTCACTCACCCATTACTCTACCCATATGGTACTGGGATCAGTAGAGCACTCACTCACCCATTACTCTACCCATCTGCTACTGGGATCAGTAGAGCACCCACTCACCCATTACTCTACCCATCTGCTACTGGGATCAGTAGAGCACCCACTCACCCATTACTCTACCCATCTGCTACTGGGATCAGTAGAGCACCCACTCACCCATTACTCTACCCATCTGCTACTGGGATCAGTAGAGCACCCACTCACCCATTACTCTACCCATCTGCTACTGGGATCAGTAGAGCACCCACTCACCCATTACTCTACCCATCTGCTACTGGGATCAGTAGAGCACCCACTCACCCATTACTCTACCCATATGGTACTGGGATCAGTAGAGCACCCACTCACCCATTACTCTACCCATATGGTACTGGGATCAGTAGAGCACCCACTCACCCATTACTCTACCCATCTGCTACTGGGATCAGTAGAGCACTCACTCACCCATTACTCTACCCATCTGCTACTGGGATCAGTAGAGCACTCACTCACCCATTACTCTACCCATCTGCTACTGGGATCAGTAGAGCACCCACTCACCCATTACTCTACCCATGTGCTACTGGGATCAGTAGAGCACCCACTCACCCATTACTCTACCCATGTGCTACTGGGATCAGTAGAGCACCCACTCACCCATTACTCTACCCATCTGCTACTGGGATCAGTAGAGCACCCACTCACCCATTACTCTACCCATCTGCTACTGGGATCAGTAGAGCACCCACTCACCCATTACTCTACCCATCTGCTACTGGGATCAGTAGAGCACCCACTCACCCATTACTCTACCCATCTGCTACTGGGATCAGTAGAGCACTCACTCACCCATTACTCTACCCATATGGTACTGGGATCAGTAGAGCACCCACTCACCCATTACTCTACCCATATGGTACTGGGATCAGTAGAGCACCCACTCACCCATTACTCTACCCATCTGCTACTGGGATCAGTAGAGCACCCACTCACCCATTACTCTACCCATATGGTACTGGGATCAGTAGAGCACCCACTCACCCATTACTCTACCCATCTGCTACTGGGATCAGTAGAGCACTCACTCACCCATTACTCTACCCATATGGTACTGGGATCAGTAGAGCACCCACTCACCCATTACTCTACCCATGTGCTACTGGGATCAATAGAGCACTCACTCACCCATTACTCTACCCATCTGCTACTGGGATCAGTAGAGCACTCACTCACCCATTACTCTACCCATATGGTACTGAGATCAGTAGAGCACCCACTCACCCATTACTCTACCCATATGGTACTGGGATCAGTAGAGCACCCACTCACCCATTACTCTACCCATCTGCTACTGGGATCAGTAGAGCACCCACTCACCCATTACTCTACCCATCTGCTACTGGGATCAGTAGAGCACTCACTCACCCATTACTCTACCCATATGGTACTGGGATCAGTAGAGCACCCACTCACCCATTACTCTACCCATCTGCTACTGGGATCAGTAGAGCACTCACTCACCCATTACTCTACCCATATGGTACTGGGATCAGTAGAGCACCCACTCACCCATTACTCTACCCATGTGCTACTGGGATCAGTAGAGCACTCACTCACCCATTACTCTACCCATCTGCTACTGGGATCAGTAGAGCACTCACTCACCCATTACTCTACCCATATGGTACTGGGATCAGTAGAGCACCCACTCACCCATTACTCTACCCATGTGCTACTGGGATCAGTAGAGCACCCACTCACCCATTACTCTACCCATGTGCTACTGGGATCAGTAGAGCACCCACTCACCCATTACTCTACCCATATGGTACTGGGATCAGTAGAGCACCCACTCACCCATTACTCTACCCATCTGCTACTGGGATCAGTAGAGCACCCACTCACCCATTACTCTACCCATGTGCTACTGGGATCAGTAGAGCACCCACTCACCCATTACTCTACCCATATGGTACTGGGATCAGTAGAGCACCCACTCACCCATTACTCTACCCATGTGCTACTGGGATCAGTAGAGCACCCACTCACCCATTACTCTACCCATATGATACTGGGATCAGTAGAGCACCCACTCACCCATTACTCTACCCATCTGCTACTGGGATCAGTAGAGCACCCACTCACCCATTACTCTACCCATCTGCTACTGGGATCAGTAGAGCACCCACTCACCCATTACTCTACCCATCTGCTACTGGGATCAGTAGAGCACCCACTCACCCATTACTCTACCCATCTGCTACTGGGATCAGTAGAGCACTCACTCACCCATTACTCTACCCATGTGCTACTGGGATCAGTAGAGCACCCACTCACCCATTACTCTACCCATCTGCTACTGGGATCAGTAGAGCACTCACTCACCCATTACTCTACCCATATGGTACTGGGATCAGTAGAGCACCCACTCACCCATTACTCTACCCATATGGTACTGGGATCAGTAGAGCACCCACTCACCCATTACTCTACCCATATGGTACTGGGATCAGTAGAGCACTCACTCACCCATTACTCTACCCATCTGCTACTGGGATCAGTAGAGCACCCACTCACCCATTACTCTACCCATCTGCTACTGGGATCAGTAGAGCACCCACTCACCCATTACTCTACCCATATGGTACTGGGATCAGTAGAGCACCCACTCACCCATTACTCTACCCATATGGTACTGGGATCAGTAGAGCACTCACTCACCCATTACTCTACCCATGTGCTACTGGGATCAGTAGAGCACCCACTCACCCATTACTCTACCCATATGGTACTGGGATCAGTAGAGCATTCACTCACCCATTACTCTACCCATATGCTACTGGGATCAGTAGAGCACCCACTCACCCATTACTCTACCCATCTGCTACTGGGATCAGTAGAGCACCCACTCACCCATTACTCTACCCATATGGTACTGGGATCAGTAGAGCACCCACTCACCCATTACTCTACCCATCTGCTACTGGGATCAGTAGAGCACCCACTCACCCATTACTCTACCCATCTGCTACTGGGATCAGTAGAGCACCCACTCACCCATTACTCTACCCATCTGCTACTGGGATCAGTAGAGCACCCACTCACCCATTACTCTACCCATCTGCTACTGGGATCAGTAGAGCACCCACTCACCCATTACTCTACCCATATGGTACTGGGATCAGTAGAGCACCCACTCACCCATTACTCTACCCATATGGTACTGGGATCAGTAGAGCACCCACTCACCCATTACTCTACCCATCTGCTACTGGGATCAGTAGAGCACTCACTCACCCATTACTCTACCCATCTGCTACTGGGATCGGTAGAGCACTCACTCACCCATTACTCTACCCATCTGCTACTGGGATCAGTAGAGCACCCACTCACCCATTACTCTACCCATGTGCTACTGGGATCAGTAGAGCACCCACTCACCCATTACTCTACCCATGTGCTACTGGGATCAGTAGAGCACCCACTCACCCATTACTCTACCCATCTGCTACTGGGATCAGTAGAGCACCCACTCACCCATTACTCTACCCATCTGCTACTGGGATCAGTAGAGCACCCACTCACCCATTACTCTACCCATCTGCTACTGGGATCAGTAGAGCACCCACTCACCCATTACTCTACCCATCTGCTACTGGGATCAGTAGAGCACTCACTCACCCATTACTCTACCCATATGGTACTGGGATCAGTAGAGCACCCACTCACCCATTACTCTACCCATATGGTACTGGGATCAGTAGAGCACCCACTCACCCATTACTCTACCCATCTGCTACTGGGATCAGTAGAGCACCCACTCACCCATTACTCTACCCATATGGTACTGGGATCAGTAGAGCACCCACTCACCCATTACTCTACCCATCTGCTACTGGGATCAGTAGAGCACTCACTCACCCATTACTCTACCCATATGGTACTGGGATCAGTAGAGCACTCACTCACCCATTACTCTACCCATATGGTACTGGGATCAGTAGAGCACCCACTCACCCATTACTCTACCCATATGGTACTGGGATCAGTAGAGCACCCACTCACCCATTACTCTACCCATCTGCTACTGGGATCAGTAGAGCACCCACTCACCCATTACTCTACCCATCTGCTACTGGGATCAGTAGAGCACTCACTCACCCATTACTCTACCCATATGGTACTGGGATCAGTAGAGCACCCACTCACCCATTACTCTACCCATCTGCTACTGGGATCAGTAGAGCACTCACTCACCCATTACTCTACCCATATGGTACTGGGATCAGTAGAGCACCCACTCACCCATTACTCTACCCATGTGCTACTGGGATCAGTAGAGCACTCACTCACCCATTACTCTACCCATCTGCTACTGGGATCAGTAGAGCACTCACTCACCCATTACTCTACCCATATGGTACTGGGATCAGTAGAGCACCCACTCACCCATTACTCTACCCATGTGCTACTGGGATCAGTAGAGCACCCACTCACCCATTACTCTACCCATGTGCTACTGGGATCAGTAGAGCACCCACTCACCCATTACTCTACCCATATGGTACTGGGATCAGTAGAGCACCCACTCACCCATTACTCTACCCATCTGCTACTGGGATCAGTAGAGCACCCACTCACCCATTACTCTACCCATGTGCTACTGGGATCAGTAGAGCACCCACTCACCCATTACTCTACCCATATGGTACTGGGATCAGTAGAGCACCCACTCACCCATTACTCTACCCATGTGCTACTGGGATCAGTAGAGCACCCACTCACCCATTACTCTACCCATATGATACTGGGATCAGTAGAGCACCCACTCACCCATTACTCTACCCATCTGCTACTGGGATCAGTAGAGCACCCACTCACCCATTACTCTACCCATCTGCTACTGGGATCAGTAGAGCACCCACTCACCCATTACTCTACCCATCTGCTACTGGGATCAGTAGAGCACCCACTCACCCATTACTCTACCCATCTGCTACTGGGATCAGTAGAGCACTCACTCACCCATTACTCTACCCATATGGTACTGGGATCAGTAGAGCACCCACTCACCCATTACTCTACCCATCTGCTACTGGGATCAGTAGAGCACCCACTCACCCATTACTCTACCCATCTGCTACTGGGATCAGTAGAGCACTCACTCACCCATTACTCTACCCATATGGTACTGGGATCAGTAGAGCACTCACTCACCCATTACTCTACCCATCTGCTACTGGGATCAGTAGAGCACCCACTCACCCATTACTCTACCCATCTGCTACTGGGATCAGTAGAGCACCCACTCACCCATTACTCTACCCATCTGCTACTGGGATCAGTAGAGCACCCACTCACCCATTACTCTACCCATCTGCTACTGGGATCAGTAGAGCACCCACTCACCCATTACTCTACCCATATGGTACTGGGATCAGTAGAGCACCCACTCACCCATTACTCTACCCATATGGTACTGGGATCAGTAGAGCACTCACTCACCCATTACTCTACCCATGTGCTACTGGGATCAGTAGAGCACCCACTCACCCATTACTCTACCCATCTGCTACTGGGATCAGTAGAGCACTCACTCACCCATTACTCTACCCATATGGTACTGGGATCAGTAGAGCACCCACTCACCCATTACTCTACCCATATGGTACTGGGATCAGTAGAGCACCCACTCACCCATTACTCTACCCATATGGTACTGGGATCAGTAGAGCACTCACTCACCCATTACTCTACCCATCTGCTACTGGGATCAGTAGAGCACCCACTCACCCATTACTCTACCCATCTGCTACTGGGATCAGTAGAGCACCCACTCACCCATTACTCTACCCATATGGTACTGGGATCAGTAGAGCACCCACTCACCCATTACTCTACCCATATGGTACTGGGATCAGTAGAGCACTCACTCACCCATTACTCTACCCATGTGCTACTGGGATCAGTAGAGCACCCACTCACCCATTACTCTACCCATCTGCTACTGGGATCAGTAGAGCACTCACTCACCCATTACTCTACCCATATGGTACTGGGATCAGTAGAGCACCCACTCACCCATTACTCTACCCATCTGCTACTGGGATCAGTAGAGCACCCACTCACCCATTACTCTACCCATCTGCTACTGGGATCAGTAGAGCACCCACTCACCCATTACTCTACCCATATGGTACTGGGATCAGTAGAGCACTCACCCACCCATTACTCTACCCATATGGTACTGGGATCAGTAGAGCACTCACTCACCCATTACTCTACCCATGTGCTACTGGGATCAGTAGAGCACCCACTCACCCATTACTCTACCCATCTGCTACTGGGATCAGTAGAGCACTCACTCACCCATTACTCTACCCATATGGTACTGGGATCAGTAGAGCACCCACTCACCCATTACTCTACCCATATGGTACTGGGATCAGTAGAGCACCCACTCACCCATTACTCTACCCATATGGTACTGGGATCAGTAGAGCACTCACTCACCCATTACTCTACCCATCTGCTACTGGGATCAGTAGAGCACCCACTCACCCATTACTCTACCCATCTGCTACTGGGATCAGTAGAGCACCCACTCACCCATTACTCTACCCATATGGTACTGGGATCAGTAGAGCACCCACTCACCCATTACTCTACCCATATGGTACTGGGATCAGTAGAGCACTCACTCACCCATTACTCTACCCATGTGCTACTGGGATCAGTAGAGCACCCACTCACCCATTACTCTACCCATCTGCTACTGGGATCAGTAGAGCACTCACTCACCCATTACTCTACCCATATGGTACTGGGATCAGTAGAGCACCCACTCACCCATTACTCTACCCATCTGCTACTGGGATCAGTAGAGCACCCACTCACCCATTACTCTACCCATCTGCTACTGGGATCAGTAGAGCACCCACTCACCCATTACTCTACCCATATGGTACTGGGATCAGTAGAGCACTCACCCACCCATTACTCTACCCATATGGTACTGGGATCAGTAGAGCACTCACTCACCCATTACTCTACCCATGTGCTACTGGGATCAGTAGAGCACCCACTCACCCATTACTCTACCCATCTGCTACTGGGATCAGTAGAGCACTCACTCACCCATTACTCTACCCATCTGCTACTGGGATCAGTAGAGCACTCACCCACCCATTACTCTACCCATCTGCTACTGGGATCAGTAGAGCACCCACTCACCCATTACTCTACCCATCTGCTACTGGGATCAGTAGAGCACCCACTCACCCATTGCTCTACCCATCTGCTACTGGGATCAGTAGAGCACCCACTCACCCATTACTCTACCCATATGGTACTGGGATCAGTAGAGCACTCACTCACCCATTACTCTACCCATATGGTACTGGGATCAGTAGAGCACCCACTCACCCATTACTCTACCCATATGGTACTGGGATCAGTAGAGCACCCACTCACCCATTACTCTACCCATATGGTACTGGGATCAGTAGAGCACCCACTCACCCATTACTCTACCCATCTGCTACTGGGATCAGTAGAGCACCCACTCACCCATTACTCTACCCATCTGCTACTGGGATCAGTAGAGCACTCACTCACCCATTACTCTACCCATATGGTACTGGGATCAGTAGAGCACCCACTCACCCATTACTCTACCCATATGGTACTGGGATCAGTAGAGCACCCACTCACCCATTACTCTACCCATATGGTACTGGGATCAGTAGAGCACTCACTCACCCATTACTCTACCCATGTGCTACTGGGATCAGTAGAGCACTCACTCACCCATTACTCTACCCATCTGCTACTGGGATCAGTAGAGCACCCACTCACCCATTACTCTACCCATATGGTACTGGGATCAGTAGAGCACCCACTCACCCATTACTCTACCCATCTGCTACTGGGATCAGTAGAGCACCCACTCACCCATTACTCTACCCATCTGCTACTGGGATCAGTAGAGCACCCACTCACCCATTACTCTACCCATATGGTACTGGGATCAGTAGAGCAGAATCAGCAACATACCCAGGGTTCTTTTTCCCTACCTAGGGTGTCCTCAGTGACAGCTACACAGTATTTACTGGCCAGACAGTAGAGAGGAATACAAAGACTGAGAGAGAGATGGAGAAAACGAGAGGGAGAAAGAGAGAGAGATGGAGAGGGAGAAAGAGAGAGTTACTTGTAGAGGGAGTGAGAGAGAGACAGTGTGAGGGAACCATCTGTAATGTTTCTTGTGTTTCTAATTGCCCACACCTTATGTCTTATTAATCCTTTCTGCATATTCTCTGCTTGTTTGGCTGTATAGAGAGGAAGTGGCATAGCTCTCCAGCACATAGAGTTGAAGTCAGATTTTTACATACATCTTATCTTGATACATTTGAAATAAGTTTTTCACAATTTCAGACATTTGATCCTAAACATCCCCTTTTTTAGGTCGGTTAGGATAACCAGTTTATTTTAAGAACGTGAAATGTCAGAATAGAACATGATTAACTTCGGCTTTTATCAAATTCTCAGTGGCTCAAATAGTATTTGGTAGCATCATCTTTAAAATGTCTATCTTTTGTCAAACATTTGAGGTAGCCTTCCACACAAAGTTTGGTGACTTTTGGCCCATTCCATCCCGACAGAACTGGTTAGGTTTGTAGGCCCCCTTACACTCTTTTAGTTCTGCCCACAAATTGTTTGTAGGAATGGTCTGGGTTTTGGTATGGCCACTCCACTACCTTGACTTTTTTGTCTGTAAGGACATTTTGCTAAAACAAGTTTGCTTGGGCTCATAGTTTATTTGGAAGACCCATTTGTGACCACATTTTTACTTCCTGATTGATGGCTTGAGGTGTTGCTTCAGTATCTCCACATAATTTTCCTTCCATATGATGCCATCAGTTTTTGGAAGAGCACCAGTCCCTCCTTCAGCAAAGCACCCCCACAACATGATGCTGGATACAGTATATAATCGATATATATATACTTTTGTACTTGTCTCCTCCTGCATCTTTGCAAGGTCATCGACTTGATTTGCACTAACTTTGGTTCATCTCTAGGAGGCAGAACGCATCTCTTTCCTGAGTGGCATGAAGGCTGTTTGGTCCCATTATGTTTATATGTGCACACTATTGTTTGTACAGGTGGCATTATGGTGTTTATATGTGCACACTGTTGTTTGTACAGGTGGCATTATGTTTATATGTGCACACTATCGTTTGTACAGGTGGCATTATGGTGTTAATATGTGCACACTGTTGTTGGTACAGGTGGCATTATGGTGTTAATATGTGCACACTATTGTTTATACAGGTGGCATTATGGTGTTTATATGTGCACACTATTGTTTATACAGGTGGCATTATGTTTATGTGCACACTATTGTTTGTACATGTGGCATTATGGTGTTTATATGTGCACACTATTGTTTATACAGGTGGCATTATGGTGTTTATATGTGCACACTGTTGTTGGTACAGGTGGCATTATGTTTATATGTGCACACTATTGTTTATACAGGTGGCATTATGGTGTTTATATCTGCACACTATTGTTTATACAGGTGGCATTATGGTGTTTATATGTGCACACTATTGTTTGTACAGGTGGCATTATGGTGTTTATATGTGCACACTGTTGTTTATACAGGTGGCATTATGTTTATATGTGCACACTATTGTTTGTACAGGTGGCATTATGGTGTTTATATGTGCACACTATCGTTTGTACAGGTGGCAATATGGTGTTTATATGTGCACACTATTGTTTATACAGGTGGCATTATGGTGTTTATATGTGCACACTATTGTTTATACAGGTGGCATTATGGTGTTTATATGTGCACACTATTGTTTGTACAGGTGGCATTATGGTGTTTATATGTGCACACTGTTGTTTATACAGGTGGCATTATGTTTATATGTGCACACTATTGTTTGTACAGGTGGCATTATGGTGTTTATATGTGCACACTATCGTTTGTACAGGTGGCATTACGGTGTTTATATCTGCACACTATTGTTTATACAGGTGGCATTATGGTGTTTATGTGCACACTGTTGTTTGTACAGGTGGCATTATGGTGTTTATATGTGCACACTGTTGTTTGTACAGGTGGCATTATGGTGTTAATATGTGCACACTATTGTTTGTACAGGTGGCATTATGGTGTTTATATGTGCACACTATTGTTTGTACAGGTGGCATTATGGTGTTTATATGTGCACACTATTGTTTATACAGGTGGCATTATGGTGTTTATATGTGCACACTATCGTTTGTACAGGTGGCATTATGGTGTTTATATGTGCACACTATTGTTTGTACAGGTGGCATTATGTTTATATGTGCACACTATTGTTTATACAGGTGGCATTATGGTGTTTATATGTGCACACTATTGTTTGTACAGGTGGCATTATGGTGTTTATATGTGCACACTATTGTTTGTACAGGTGGCATTATGGTGTTTATATGTGCACACTATTGTTTGTACAGGTGGCATTATGGTGTTTATATGTGCACACTGTTGTTTGTACAGGTGGCATTATGGTGTTTATATGTGCACACTGTTAATTGTACAGGTGGCATTATGGTGTTTATATGTGCACACTATTGTTTGTACATGTGGCATTATGGTGTTTATATGTGCACACTATTGTTTGTACAGGTGGCATTATGGTGTTTATATGTGCACACTATCGTTTGTACAGGTGGCATTATGGTGTTTATATGTGCACACTATTGTTTGTACAGGTGGCATTATGGTGTTTATATGTGCACACTATTGTTTATACAGGTGGCATTATGGTGTTTATATGTGCACACTATCGTTTGTACAGGTGGCATTATGGTGTTTATATGTGCACACTGTTGTTTGTACAGGTGGCATTATGGTGTTTATATGTGCACACTGTTGTTTGTACAGGTGGCATTATGGTGTTTATATGTGCACACTATTGTTTATACAGGTGGCATTATGGTGTTTATATCTGCACACTATTGTTTGTACAGGTGGCATTATGGTGTTTATATGTGCACACTATCGTTTGTACAGGTGGCATTATGGTGTTTATATGTGCACACTATCGTTTGTACAGGTGGCATTATGGTGTTTATATGTGCACACTATTGTTTGTACAGATGGCATTATGGTGTTTATATGTGCACACTATCGTTTGTACAGGTGGCATTATGGTGTTTATATGTGCACACTATTGTTTGTACAGGTGGCATTATGGTGTTTATATGTGCACACTGTTGTTTGTACAGGTGGCATTATGGTGTTTATATGTGCACACTGTTGTTTGTACAGGTGGCATTATGGTGTTTATATGTGCACACTATCGTTTGTACAGGTGGCATTATGTTTTTATGTGCACACTATTGTTTGTACAGGTGGCATTATGGTGTTTATATGTGCACACTGTTGTTTGTACAGGTGGCATTATGTTTATATGTGCACACTATCGTTTGTACAGGTGGCATTATGTTTATATGTGCACACTATCGTTTGTACAGGTGGCATTATGGTGTTTATATGTGCACACTATTGTTTGTACAGGTGGCATTATGGTGTTTATATGTGCACACTGTTGTTTATACAGGTGGCATTATGGTGTTTATATGTGCACACTGTTGTTTGTACAGGTGGCATTATGGTGTTTATATGTGCACACTGTTGTTTGTACAGGTGGCATTATGGTGTTTATATGTGCACACTATTGTTTGTACAGGTGGCATTATGGTGTTTATATGTGCACACTATTGTTTATACAGGTGGCATTATGGTGTTTATATGTGCACACTATTGTTTGTACAGGTGGCATTATGGTGTTTATATGTGCACACTGTTGTTTGTACAGGTGGCATTATGGTGTTTATATGTGCACACTGTTGTTTATACAGGTGGCATTATGGTGTTTATATGTGCACACTATTGTTTGTACAGGTGGCATTATGGTGTTTATATGTGCACACTATTGTTTATACAGGTGGCATTATGGTGTTTATATGTGCACACTATTGTTTGTACATGTGGCATTATGGTGTTTATATGTGCACACTATTGTTTATACAGGTGGCATTATGGTGTTTATATGTGCACACTATTGTTGGTACAGGTGGCATTATGGTGTTTATATGTGCACACTGTTGTTTGTACAGGTGGCATTATGGTGTTTATATGTGCACACTATTGTTTGTACAGGTGGCATTATGGTGTTTATATGTGCACACTATTGTTGGTACAGGTGGCATTATGGTGTTTATATGTGCACACTATTGTTGGTACAGGTGGCATTATGGTGTTTATATGTGCACACTATTGTTTGTACAGGTGGCATTATGGTGTTTATATGTGCACACTATTGTTTGTACAGGTGGCATTATGGTGTTAATATGTGCACACTATTGTTTGTACAGGTGGCATTATGTTTATATGTGCACACTATTGTTTGTACAGGTGGCATTATGGTGTTTATATGTGCACACTATTGTTTATACAGGTGGCATTATGGTGTTTATATGTGCACACTATTGTTTATACAGGTGGCATTATGGTGTTTATATGTGCACACTATTGTTTGTACAGGTGGCATTATGGTGTTTATATGTGCACACTATTGTTTGTACATGTGGCATTATGTTGTTTATATGTGCACACTATTGTTTATACAGGTGGCATTATGGTGTTTATATGTGCACACTATTGTTTGTACAGGTGGCAATATGGTGTTTATATGTGCACACTATTGTTTATACAGGTGGCATTATGGTGTTTATATGTGCACACTATTGTTTGTACAGGTGGCATTATGGTGTTTATATGTGCACACTATTGTTTGTACAGGTGGCAATATGGTGTTTATATGTGCACACTATTGTTTATACAGGTGGCATTATGGTGTTTATATGTGCACACTATTGTTTGTACATGTGGCATTATGGTGTTTATATGTGCACATTATTGTTGGTACAGGTGGCATTATGTTTATATGTGCACACTATCGTTTGTACAGATGGCATTATGTTTATATGTGCACACTATCGTTTGTACAGGTGGCATTATGGTGTTTATATGTGCACACTGTTGTTTGTACAGGTGGCATTATGGTGTTTATATGTGCACACTATTGTTTGTACAGGTGGCATTATGGTGTTTATATGTGCACACTATTGTTTGTACAGGTGGCATTATGGTGTTTATATGTGCACCCTATTTGTTTGTACAGATAAACATGTTACCTTCAGGTTTTTGTAAATTGCTCCTTACTTGTCACAACATTGGTGCCATGCAAGTTAGGCACTGAGATTTAAGGTTGGCCTTGAAATACCTCTACATGTACACCTCTAATTGACTTAAATTATGCCAATTAGAAGCTAAATTCTAAAGCCATTACATAGTTTTGGAGAATTTCCCAAGCTGTTTTACTGCACAGTCAACAAGTGTATAGTGTACAGTATGTTAACTTTAGACTTTAACCCCTATTTCTGCCAGAACAGAGGTTAATGTAACTGATCCAAGCTATGTCAATAAATAGGTTATCTATTTTGTTTTTGTTTTATGTTTGAATTGGTGCTTCCTGTCCAACTTGATTAGTATCTTGTTCCTGAGTCAGAACCCCCTGACCCCCAGTAGGAGCTACTCTCCCCTTCAGTCGCAGTGTCGCTTGGCAAAATAAATCAGCTAAGTAAAACAAAAGCTATTGTAGACATCCACAAGTCCGCTTCACCCTAAGGAGCAATTTACAAACAACCTTTGTATCATGGTAAAAGTAAATACATTGTTTCTCTATTTAATACCTGCAGTTCCACATAAAATGTATGCAATAGGAGACCTGTACATCTTATATTTTAAACGTATATCAGTATCTAGAGCACGGGTGTCAAACCGGTTCCACGGGGGGCCTAGTGTATGCAGGTTTTGGGGTTTTCATTTCAATTAGTTCCCAGTTCAGACCTAAACAACCAGTAGAGGGTAGAACCTTACCAATTAGTGACCTAATTAATCAATCAAGAACAAGGTGAGAGCAAAAACCTGCATGCACTAGGCCCTCCATGGAACCGGTTTGACATCCCTGATCTAGAGTATCAAAACACGATGTACTGACCTGGGACTATTTCATTCACAGAAGTGAGGTGTCAGAGAGCTGGAGAGAGAGAGAGCGAGAACGAGAGAGTACGAGAGAAGCATGGCGGCAGAGGAGAAGCCTGGGGTGAAGAACAGCAGCTCAATTGTTCCCTGTTTTCTTTTTGTTGAGGTGAGTGGTGAGCTCTTCCTTTTGTTGAGGTGAGTGGTGAGCTCTTCTTTTTGTTGAGGTGAGTGGTGAGCTCTTCTTTTTGTTGAGGTGATTGGTGAGCTCTTCCTTTTGTTGAGGTGAGTGGTGAGCTCTTCTTTTTGTTGAGGTGAGTGGTGAGCTCTTCCTTTTGTTGAGGTGAGTGGTGAGCTCTTCTTTTTGTTGAGGTGAGTGGTGAGCTCTTCCTTTTGTTGAGGTGAGTGGTGAGCTCTTCCTTTTGTTGAGGTGAGTGGTGAGCTCTTCCTTTTGTTGAGGTGAGTGGTGAGCTCTTCCTTTTGTTGAGGTGAGTGGTGAGCTCTTCCTTTTGTTGAGGTGAGTGGTGAGCTCTTCCTTTTGTTGAGGTGAGTGGGGAGCTCTTCCTTTTCTGATTTGCAGTGATTCAATTAAAACCAGAAAAAATGATAATTACAACTTCAAATCCTTAGATTGGTGTTTTTGGTGAATGGATTATTTACAAGATATATACAAATCATCTTACATATGGTTGTTTTCTTTCTAAATGTTAGCATAGTAATATTCCTTATATACAATGAATCAGTGTTCATGAAGTGAATTCTTTGATTTGTGACGAGAGTGCAGTGTTCAGTAGAGTTGTGCCAATGTCCTCATATCTGTATCATGTTATAGTATCTGTTAGTTACACACTCATATTCCCATATTTCTCCATCCCTCAGAGTACTTATCAGTCTAATAAACATGTTCATAGTTTAAATATGATCCTGTCAGCTCAAATGGCCAATGCATATTGCTTATTTGTAGACCCTTATTTTATTCAATCATGTATATGTTTGCTGCTATCATGCTACTATTAGTTTGCCCAGTAGCTGTTGAACTTTATTTTTTAACATCTAGACTATGTAATATAGTAATAATATATCTAGACCATAGAATATAGTAATACGTATACTATATAGTAATAACAGCTCAGATCAAGTCAAGTCAAAAGTCCCAAAATTCCGATTTCAAGTTTTCAAGTCAATGGTACAGAAAAATGTTGTTATATGATGAAGTTGAATACATCTTTTTGTGTTCCATGTTTTTGAATTGCTGAATTGGCCTAATTGGACCTAACATTGTGTAGTATGTTGTATTTATACATAGTCCTTATGTTATTAGATCAAAAATAGATTTTAATTAGGGGTCCACCATATCGACAAAATGTGATATTGCGATATTGATTATGAATATTGCGATATCAATATTACTTTTGATATTCTTTAACGTATGTAAATGAAACTAAAAGATATGGGAAAATGCATCCAATTAGATTAACATATAAAAAAGTGTTCTCACATTGGGTTAATTTCAACTGGCAGTAATATTGGACTGGTACAAGCAAGCAAGCACGTTTATTTATACAGCACAATTCATACAAGCAATTCAATGTCCTTTACAGAGGAAAAAATATATAAAATACATGCATTTTATATTCAAACAACCTGTAATGCTGAAGTGGCGGCATATGCAACCTAGGGCTCCCCTGTGGGAGAACGCTGGGCAGAGAAATCTACAAAAAAACTGTTTACTGGCGAAAGGTCTTTAGAACTGTTCCTGGTCTCTATTACCTGTCCCAACATGAATAAATAAATAAACAGACCATGTCAACAAAACAGGAAATGGTGTACAAGTGGTTCAGTAAAAAAACTATAAATAATGTATAAAGACCATGTCTATTGTCTACAGAGCAGAACAATAAACCATGTTTTTATGTTTATTTCCCCTGTGTCACAATGGTAGAGGACACAGATATGAGTCAAGAAAACTAGCATGTCAAATAAAGCTAGTTTAAGCATGCAATGTTGAGCCTTCCCCCTGTACTAAATATAATCTCACAAGCTTGAAGGGGTACACAAGTATTGTTTTAATACAAGGATGCCTTGTCAATGCGAGCATCATCTCTGATTGCATTTTCCGAAATAAATAGGTCACGACAAAATTATATTTAATATATTGCTTATTTATTACACAAACACTACATAACCACACGAGGCATAAAACACATATTACCTTGTTTTGTTTTCTTTTTTGGTGAATGGATTATTTACAAGATATATACAAATCATCTTACATATGGTTGTTTTCTTTCTAAATGTTAGCATAGTAATATTCCTTATATACAATGAATCAGTGTTCATGAAGTGAATTCTTTGATTTGTGACGAGAGTGCAGTGTTCAGTAGAGTTGTGCCAAACACTACGTAGCCACACGAGGCATAAAACACATATTACCTTGTTTTGTTTTCTTGAAATGTAAAAGTGTGGTATTGTTGTGTTATTATTTATATAAAAATGAAGCTATTGATGTCACGGGTGGGAACTTTTTGTTTGCGCGTCTTGTTTCCGGTGTGTGGGTTTTCTTTTGACACAGCTGTTTTCAGTTGGGTAATTAGCGCAGATGCGCAGTTTCATTTCATCAGTGTATAGTTTTTCCGTACTGTATTGGTCGGGTTTATTAATCCCAATTGTATTGGTACAAGCAGCCGAAAATGGGCCGAAATGGGTTTTCTCAGAAAGGTGGCTGGCCTCTCCCTTAGGGATAGGGTGAGAAGCTCAGTCATCCGAGAGGAACTCGGAGTAGAGCCACTGCTCCTTTGCGTAGAAAGGAGCCAGTTGAGGTGGTTCGGGCATCTTGTACGAATGCCACCTGGGCGCCTCCCTAGAGAGGTGTTCCAGGCACGTCCAGCTGGGAGGAGACCTCGGGGAAGACCCAGGACTAGGTGGAGAGATTATATCTCCACACTTGCCTGGGAACGCCTCGGGATTCCCCAGTCAGAGCTGCATAATGTTGCCCGGGAAAGGGAAGTTTGGGGTCCCCTGCTAGAGCTGCTACCCCCGCGACCCGACCCCGGACAAGCGATTGAAGTTGAGATGAGAGATGTATAGAATACGAGACGTTGTCAAGTTTTGGTTCCATCCCTCCCATGGTTCTATAAAATAAATGTATGATTGTGTACGCATTCAGAAACTATTACTTAATTTAATGTTGCAAACATTATAATATAAGCATTACCAACGGCATTGTGCAGCAGGTGCCGAAAACATTGTCACATTTTCAGTTGTTATAGCGACCGGATGCTGCAGACACAACCCCCATGACTTCTGGGCATCGATTGGGCTAACGGAGATGTTTTTTCCTGAGTGGTCCTCTGGGTCCTCTGAGGCATTTGATGACGAGTTCGCTATCTGCCGTTATATAAAGCAGAGTAAGAGTTATGTAGGGTATTCTATAATAGTGAGGGTTATGTAGGGTATTCTATAATAGTGAGGGTTATGTAGGGTATTCTATAATAGTGAGGGTTATGTAGGGTATTCTATAATAGTGAGGGTTATGTAGGGTATTCTATAATAGTGAGGGTTATGTAGGGTATTCTATAAAAGAATCATCACCTTAACGTGGTGGAGAGGTTTGTGTGCCCCTATGAACCTGAGGGCTGGGTTGTCTGGAGCTTCATGCTCCTGGTAGGGTTTCCCAAGGCAAAGTGGACTCAGGCGAGGGGCCAGACTAAGAAAGGTTCACCAAGACCCCATGAAAGATCGAGGGAAAAGGAGCGAGACCCTGCCTGGAGGAAGCCCAGGGCCCTCGTCTGGAGCCAGGCCCAGACGGCGGGCTCGAAAGCGAGCGTCTGGTGGCCGGGTTTGCCACGGAGCCCGGCCGGGCACAGCCCGAACGAGATACGTGGCATCTCTCTCCTCTTCATTCTGTGGGCCCACCACTCACAGGAACAACTGCAGGGGTCGGGTGCGCTGTCATATGGGTGGCAGTGAAGGTGGGGGGTCTCGACGGATCAGACCCGGGCGGCAGAAGCTTGCTTTGGGGACGTGGAACGTCACCTCACTGGGGGGGAAGGAGCCAGAACTTGTGCGTGAGGTGGAGCGATACCAGTTGGATCTGGTGGGACTTACCTCTACGCACAACCGTGGCTCTGGAACCTTACTCCTGGATAGGGGTTGGACTCTGTTCTTCTCTGGAGTTGCCCAGGGTGAGAGGCGGCGGGCTGGTGTGGGGATACTCACGAGCCCACGTCTGAGCACGGCGGTGTTGGAGTTTACCCCGGTGGATGAGAGGTTTGCCTCCCTACGCCTAAGGGTGGTGGGGGGGAAAACTCTGACTGTTGTTTGTGCTTATGCACCAAACAGCAGTTCGGAGTATTCAGCCTTCTTGGAGACCCTGAAGGGAGTCCTATATAGGGCTCCAGTAGGGGACTCCATCATTCTGCTGGGAGACTTCAACGCACATGTGGGCATCGATGGAGACACCTGGAGAGGCGTGATTGGGAGGAACGGCCTCCCTGATCTAAAGCCGACCGGTCGTTTGTTATTGGACTTCTGTGCTAGTCATGGATTGTCTATAACAAACACCATGTTCGAACATAAGGAGGCGCATAAGTGTACATGGTACCAGAGCACCCTAGGCCGAAGGTCAATGATCGATTTTGTGATCGTATCGGCTGATCTAAGGCCGTATGTTTTGGACACTCGGGTGAAGAGAGGGGCAGAGCTGTCAACTGATCACCATCTGGTAGTGAGTTGGATCAGAGGGTGGGGAAAGACTTTGGACAGACCAGGTAAGCCCAAACGGGTAGTGCGGGTGAACTGGGAACGTCTGGAGGAGGCCCCTGTCCGAAAGATCTTCAACTCACACCTCCGGCGGAGCTTTTCAGGCATCCCTGTGGAGGTTGGGGGCATTGCACCTGAGTGGGCAATGTTCAAAGCTTCTATTGCTGAAGCTGCGGCGGTGAGCTGTGGTCTCAAGGTCCTAGGTGCCTCAAGGGGTGGTAACCCTAGAACACCGTGGTGGACCACGGTGGTCAGGGAAGCTGTCCGACTGAAGAAGGAGGCCTTCAGGGATATGCTAGCCCTGGGGACTCCGGAGGCAGTTGCAGGGTACCGACAGGCCCGAAGGGCTTCAGCCGCTGCCGTGTCAGAGGCAAAGCAGGAGGACCTTCCGGTATTCTATAAGTGAGGGTTATGTAGGGTATTCTATAGTAGTGAGGGTTATGTAGTGTATTATATAATAGTGAGGGTTATGTAGGGTATTCGATAATTGTCAGGGTTATGTAGGGTATTCTATAATAGTGAGGGTTATGTAGGGTATTCTATAAAGCACAGTGAGGGTTATGTAGGGTATTCGATAATTGTCAGGGTTATGTAGGGTATTCTGTAATAGTGAGGGTTATATAGGGTATTCTGTAATAGTGAGGGTTATGTAGGGTTTTCTATAATAGTGAGGGTTATGTAGGGTATTCTATAATAGTGAGGGTTATGTAGGGTATTCGATAATTGTCAGGGTTATGTAGGGTATTCGATAATTGTCAGGGTTATGTAGGGTATTCGATAATTGTCAGGGTTATGTAGGGTGATCTATAATAGTGAGGGTTATGTAGGGTATTCTATAATAGTGAGGGTTATGTAGGGTATTCTATAATAGTGAGGGTTATGTAGGGTATTCTATAATAGTGAGGGTTATGTAGGGTATTCGATAATAGTGAGGGTTATGTAGGGTATTCGATAATAGTGAGGGTTATGTAGGGTATTCTATAATAGTGAGGGTTATGTAGGGTTTTCTATAATAGTGAGGGTTATGTAGGGTATTCGATAATAGTGAGGGTTATGTAGGGTATTCTATAATAGTGAGGGTTATGTAGGGTATTCTATAAAGCACAGTGAGGGTTATGTAGGGTATTCGATAATTGTCAGGGTTATGTAGGGTATTCTATAATAGTGAGGGTTATGTAGGGTATTCTATAATAGTGAGGGTTATGTAGGGTATTCGATAATAGTCAGGGTTATGTAGGGTATTCTATAATAGTGAGGGTTATGTAGGGTATTCGATAATAGTGAGGGTTATGTAGGGTATTCTATAATAGTGAGGGTTATGTAGGGTTTTCTATAATAGTGAGGGTTATGTAGGGTATTCTATAATAGTGAGGGTTATGTAGGGTTTTCTATAATAGTGAGGGTTATGTAGGGTATTCGATAATAGTGAGGGTTATGTAGGGTATTCTATAATAGTGAGGGTTATGTAGGGTATTCGATAATAGTCAGGGTTATGTAGGGTATTCTATAATAGTGAGGGTTATGTAGGGTTTTCTATAATAGTGAGGGTTATGTAGGGTATTCGATAATAGTCAGGGTTATGTAGGGTATTCTATAATAGTGAGGGTTATGTAGGGTATTCGATAATAGTGAGGGTTATGTAGGGTATTCGATAATAGTGAGGGTTATGTAGGGTATTCTATAATAGTGAGGGTTATGTAGGGTATTCTATAATAGTGAGGGTTATGTAGGGTATTCTATAATAGTGAGGGTTATGTAGGGTATTCTATAATAGTGAGGGTTATGTAGGGTATTCTATAATAGTGAGGGTTATGTAGGGTATTCTATAATAGTGAGGGTTATGTAGGGTATTCTATAATAGTGAGGGTTATGTAGGGTATTCTATAATAGTGAGGGTTATGTAGGGTATTCTATAATAGTGAGGGTTATGTAGGGTATTCTATAATAGTGAGGGTTATGTTGGGTGATATTGCGGATATCCCGATAATGGTATTGAGTCAATATATTGTGCACCCCTAGTTTTAATTTTAATGTGAAACCTATGCAAGGATGTTCCAGAAGTTTGTTTAAGCTCTCTAATTTGACATAAATAACCCCCAGGTTGGGGAACCACAGCGAGCATGTATCTCATCAAGTTAGATGCTGTGGTGATCACATCAGTCATTTTAATTTTGCACCATGAACTAAATCTTTCCTCCCCATCAGGACATTGCCCTCCTATCCACACACGTTATGACTTTCAGAACCAATCGTGATATCATGAATGCTATCTTTCTATCAAATCTGAATTAACAACCTAACGTTGACAGCTGAACGACATGCCTAGTTCGAGTGACGTTGGAAAAATAATAACTAAAGTAGAGTATTACTGTTGTTGTACCCAGCCCAAGGATGTTCAGAACATGGAACATGCAACCAAGATCAGACGGAGATGGGAACGGATTAGGGAATACAAGAAAACCCTTGTAACTTGACATTGACTTGAGCATCTGTGACTTAACATGGCCTGGAGCTGTATGATGCAAGAGACTTGTTTAGATTTTCTAAGCACATGTGTCTCCGCAAAATATGTGACTCCTGTCCAAGTCATGTGACTCCTGTCCAAGTCATGTGACTCTAGGCTAAATCTCTGGTGTTGTGTGCCGGTGAATTACTGAGTGTATCCAATTGCGGCTTTAGGATAAATAATCAACCCATCTTGTCTTTAGTGAAAGCAACGTCATCCAATAGAGAGCTTAGCATTCCATACGCCAATAACTATTGTCCTGGGCATTTCCTACAACAATTTTTTTTCCTACAACTAAGTTTAATGTTTTTCTGGCATAAGGGTGGTATTAAAAAGAGATTACAAAGAGGGAATGTGAAGATGCATAAAAATGGTTGCTCATGATATGTGGATTACATTTTGACAAAACAGTGGATATAACGGTAATAGTGTGTCGTAGTTATGTTTTCGCCAGTTTACTGGTACTTAAACACACATTTCCTGGAGATGTTTGGACGCAAAGTGTCCTTAATAGTAAAGTCCCATTGGTCACGTCTTGTCCTGTAACGTCATGCCAACCGGCCAGATGGTCGTGCCATAACAAGTGACTTAGAGTGCGTTGAAGAACACCGTACAGTCTTGTAAATTAGTCAATAGGGTTTTCTCTTTACAATGAACTGTTTTGCCATTGGGACTGTGAATATCTTGCCAATTTTGAATATGCCAATTTTGCAAGCTCACGAGGCAGTTGCAGGGTACCGACAGGCCCGAAGGGCTGCAGCCGCTGCCGTGTCAGAGGCAAAGCAGCGGGTGTGGGAGAAGTTTGGAGAAGCCATGGAGAAGGACTTTCGGTCGCCACCAAAATGCTTCTGGAAAACCGTTCGGCACCTCAGGAGGGGAAAACGGGGAACCATCCAAGCTGTGTACAGTAAGGATGGGACACTGTTGACCTCAACTAATGAGGTGATCGGGCGGTGGAAAGAGCATTTTGAGGAGCTCCTGAATCCGACCTACACGCCCTCTAGTACAGAGGCAGAGCTGGAGGCTGATGGAGGGTCATCGTCAGTTTCCCTGGGGGAAGTCGCGGAGGTAGTCAAACAACTCCACAGTGGCAAAGCCCCAGGGACTGATGAGATTCGTCCAGAAATGCTAAAAGCTTTGGGTGGGGAAGGGCTGTCTTGGTTGACACGCCTCTTCAACATTGCATGGAAGTCTGGGACAGTGCCAGAGGAGTGGCAGACCGGGGTGGTGGTTCCCCTCTTTAAAAAGGGGGACCAGAGAGTGTGTGCCAATTACAGAGGTATCACACTCCTCAGCCTCCCTGGTAAAGTGTACTCCAAAGTGCTGGAAAGGAGGGTTCGGCCAATAGTCGAACCTCAGATTGAAGAGGAACAATGCGGTTTTCGTCCTGGCCGGGGAATCACGGGCCAGCTCTTTACACTCGCAAGGATCCTGGAGGGGGCCTGGGAGTATGCCCATCCAGTCTACATGTGTTTTGTGGATCTGGAGAAGGCGTATGACCGGGTACCCCGGGATCTTTTGTGGGAGGTGCTGCGGGGGTATGGGGTGAGGGGGTCTCTTCTCAGGGCCATCCAATCTCTGTACGCTCAAAGCATGAGCTGTGTCCGTGTCCTCGGCAGTAAGTCGGATTCGTTCCAGGTGGGGGTTGGCCTCCGCCAGGGCTGCGCTTTGTCACCAATCCTGTTTGTAATATTCATGGACAGGATATCAAGGCGTAGTCATGGGGGGGAGGGGTTCCCGTTCGGTGGGCTGATGGTCACATCACTGCTTTTTGCGGATGATGTGGTCCTGATGGCCTCATCGGTCGGTGACCTTCAGCACTCACTGGATCGGTTCGCAGCCGAGTGTGAAGCGGCTGGGATGAGGGTTAGCACCTCTAAATCTGAGGCCATGACTCTCAGCAGGAAACCGGTGGAGTGCCTACTCCGGGTAGGGAATGAGTCCTTACTCCAAGTGAAGGAGTTCAAGTACCTCGGGGTCTTGTTCGCGAGTGAGTGAACAATGGAGCGGGAGATTGGTCGGAGGATCGGAGCAGCGGGGGCGGTGTTGCATTCGCTTCACCGCACCGTTGTGACGAAAAGAGAGCTGAGCCAAAAGGCAAAGCTCTCGATCTACCGGTCAATCTTTGTTCCTACCCTCACCTATGGTCATGAAAGCTGGGTCATGACCGAAAGAACGAGATCGCGGGTACAAGCGGCCGAAATGGGTTTTCTCAGAAAGGTGGCAGGCCTCTCCCTTAGGGATAGGGTGAGAAGCTCAGTCATCCGAGAGGAACTCGGAGTAGAGCCGCTGCTCCTTTGCATAGAAAGGAGCCAGTTGAGGTGGTTCGGGCATCTTGTACGAATGCCACCTGGGCGCCTCCCTAGAGAGGTGTTCCAGGCTCGTCCAGCTGGGCGGAGACCTCGGGGAAGACCCAGGACTAGGTGGAGAGATTATATCTCCACACTGGCCTGGGAACGCCTCGGGATTCCCCAGTCAGAGCTGGCTAATGTTGCCCGGGAAAGGCAAGTTTGGGGTCCCCTGCTAGAGCTGCTACCCCCACGACCCGACCCCGGATAAGCGGTTGAAGATGAGATGAGACGTCATTGTATTAAATATTGTCAGGCAGGAGTTAAGAATCTAGCTCATTTATAAACTATGGATCAATTTGCCCAAATAGGGGCACTATTGGACAGGAAGAAACATCCATGAGTCAGATGGTGGTGGGTACTGTATATGAACCATGCCAGTTGGTGGTGTGTACTGTATATGAACCATGCCAGTTGGTGGTGGGTACTGTATATAAACCATGCCAGTTGGTGGTGGGTACTGTATATAAACCATGCCAGTTGGTGGTGGGTACTGTATATGAACCATGCCAGTTGGTGGGTACTGTATATAAACCATGCCAGTTGGTGGTGGGTACTGTATATAAACCATGCCAGTTGGTGGTGGGTACTGTATATAAACCATGCCAGTTGGTGGTGGGTACTGTATATAAACCATGCCAGTTGTAACTGTATCCTGAAACCCCCCGATGCTTCCTGCAGCTTTATTTGTTACAGTATCTGTTCAGACATATGTAGGCTTCTGCCTGGTTTTCACACCTATATCTGTCTGTTATCTCACTCATTCTATGGGGTTCATTGAAGTATAAACCATGTTTCATTTAGGCAGTGATTTAACATGTATGTGGTCTGGCAGTGACCCACACCTTTAAGCTCTCCTGTTGCTCCTTCAGCACTGTGTGTCAGACTCTCTCTGTCAGACAGACAGTGATAAGCCAGCTGGACTTTAAGACACGCCTCAACAGCCCGTTGCCATGGTAACCAAAAAGTTCTTTCATATTTACTCTTTCTTTATTGGCATATTAGTAGGTATTTTACCTCAGTTAACTATGAGTAATATTTTAGAATATTATCTCGACACGTGGCCAACAATTTTAAATGTGTTGTCTGTTGTGTGGGCAGCAATGTGCAAATAGGTGAAGTATGTATGGCAAAGGATCATAAATGTGGATTACATTTACAATATATATTTTTCTACTTTATTAGAGACATTAAACTGCTGCTATTGCATTTTGTAGTATTTCGTTTTTTAATGTTTGATTAATCCTTTGTGGGTTTGGGAAATCTGTGGGGAAGAATGTGACTCTGAAGTGGTTGTACATTTTGCAGAACTTTTGGAAGTACTGCTGTTTTTCTACATTTATTTGTCTCTAATGTATCCCTGTATGCCTATGGCCGGCCCCATTCAGAAGCAAGGCTATTATGAGAATTATCTGAGTTGTCCAAGCTGTTAAGGTGGCTCTTTCTGTAGATACAGGGCTTTGTTATGGAAGGTTTAAGAACCCCTTTCCTTCAGAAGGTTTCCTTCTTTGGAGTTTGCAATGCTATCTTACAAGACCTTTGCAAAAGTTTGCGTGCACAGTTTCAACTGGCTGTTGGCGTTGGTCCCATTTTGTGAACGCTTTGTTGGTCAGTGGACATCAGACTTTGAAGATTAGGAGCTCCTCAACAGATTACATTTTGAATTGCAAGTATATTAATGTCTCATTTTTATGATATAATTTTCACCCATAATTTGTGCCCACTAATGACCTGCTAGGTACACTTAAACTCTTAAATTCTGTATGTAGACTATCCTTCGTCATTTATATAGTTTGTTATTGCCATACCAATGCTGTTCAACTGACCCACTTATATCTCATCCTGTATTATCTGTATATTGACTCTCCACCGGATCCTGTGTTGCCATGTAGAATCCCAGTGCTCTTTGCAACTCTTGTATTCATTGTGTAACTGTATGTTGTCTTGCATGCTATTTCATTTATCTTTTCCAGGTCGCTGTTGAAAAAAAGTGAAATTAATTTAAAACAAGGCTTCTTATTTCTTTATGAAGCTTTTTATCTGTTGAGATGATTCCCTTTGAACAGCATGCATAATGAAAAAAGTATGTTTCTTGCAGGGAAATATTTTGTGCCTTTGGTAAAGTTAGGTTGTCTGATCTTCATGCTGGAATCTGTGGACCACAGACATTGAATGATCCAGAATGAGTTACAAAAGAGCTCAGCCAAATGAAACTAGCTAATTGATTCTGATGCTAGAGCTTGTCCAGCACTGTACATCAGTGTAATGACTGAATGTTAAGAAATATCTTAAAACTCTTTTTAAATATAGCAATCCTTCTCATGAGGGGATGTTCTGGTCTAGACCGTCTGCCAGAGGGGAGAGTTTCTGAATAGTCTGTTACAAGGATGGGAGCGGTCTGCCTTAATCTTTACTGCCCACCTCAGTGACCTGGCTTTGAACAGATTGTTGAGGGACGGCAGCTAACATCCAATGGTCTGCAAAGCAAACAATGAGTCGCAGTGTGTCCTTGTCCTCGGATGCAGTCAGGACACCAGCCAGTCGATTTCCCCCTGTAGGCGGTCTCCTCCCCATCAGAGATTCAACCAATGAGGGTGGGGTCATCTGCAAACATCAGGAGATTGACAGAGTGGTGACTGGAGGTGCAGTTGTTGGTGTCCAGGGGGGAGAGAAGAGGGGACAGGACGTAAGGGGAGCCAGTGCTGATGGACAGAAGGACTGACAGGTGTTTCCCCAACCTCACAACCTCACACAGTCTGTGATCCATTTACAAGTGGACATGGACACTCCCATGGTGGAGAGCTTATCCTGGAGAAGGGCTTGGATTATGGTGTTGAAAGCAGAGCTGAAGTCCAGAAACAGGGTTCTGGCATAGATCTGTAGCTGTTTTTTCCACCCAGGTTAAAGGGATAGTTTGGAACTTTGGTAAAGCAGTCTTTTATTTGCTTCCTCACAATATGTGTACACCATCTGTGTGTATTTGCTTCCTCACAATGTGTGTGTACACCATCTGTGTGTATTTGCTTCCTCACAATGTGTGTGTACACCATCTGTGTAAATTTGCTTCCTCACAATGTGTGTGTACACCATCTGTGTGTATTTGTTTCCTCACAATGTGTGTGTACACCATCTGTGTGTATTTGCTTCCTCACAATGTGTGTACACCATCTGTGTGTATTTACCCCCCCCTTTTTTTTATCAAAAGAAAATAAAAGTCTGAGTTTGAATGTTTGCGAAATGCTGCTAACCTACCTGTAATATAGGTAGTAGCAGGGCGGGCTGGCCATCTGTGTGATTTGGTACTCCATCACTCACAGTCATCACTTGATATCTCCCACTAATCTGTTTAGAGTTGTGGTTAGTGCGCTCGGCTGTGGAACCGGGCGACGCCGGTTCGATTCCCCCTACCAGATGCCACATTATGTCTTTAGATTTTATTTTCTGAATTCTAATGTTGACCATGTGTATGATGTATTTAAAACAGCTAAACTTCAACATTTTAGCTCTAAATTGCCACATGCAGTAGCTAATATTAAGAAATATGTTGTGCTTTTACGTTTTTAATCCCAGTCCGTCCCTGTGTAGTAGGTATCAGCTGGCTTTTTTAAAGACCCATTCATTAAAGCTGTATAGTATTGCAATCGAAGTTCGCACTAATTCTACAATTCGAAATTCTAGTGAAATGCACCTAGTCGTTATCTAAGGGATTATGTTCAACAAATACTGAATATCATCCATGGGCCATGTCTGTCTCATTCCGCACACAAGAATACAAAGGTATAGGGAAAACATGACATGGATTTCAGGAGAAATAACTTTTGTTAATGTGTAAGGCAAGTCAAATGGATTTGGGAAATGGACCGACCGGGAGAGATGTTATGTTTTAGCAGTCACATCGATATTGCCCGCATAATCATACAGTAGCCTATGATCAATATGGGGGGGACCAATTGTCCTTCTTTGAATATTGGGGGGACGTGTCCCCCACTCCCCCTGCCCCCCCATAGGATTACGCCTATGTGTACAAATATATATTAGACTACAGCCGACTGTGACTACAGCCAACAATTTTTGTTTTGACTGACAAGACAAGTAGGCTACGTGTCCGTGACGACGATCCATAGACTTCTCGACTCGTCGGCTATTTTGCATTCACAATGAAATTACTCAAAAAATATATATCACAGAAAAAAATACCGAGGACATGACCTCGGTGTCCTCAATGGTAGTTACGGCACTGTGTGTACACCCTCTGTGTGTATTTGCTTCCAGTATGAGGCAATACTATTTGCATCTCATTTATCTGAGAGAATGTAGTTATTTGAACTACAAATGTCCTAGTAATCAAGATGAAGGCAAGACAGCTATTTCACATTGGCATTCGTTTCATAGCCCATTTATTTAAAGTTGCATCAAACATGGCTTTAATTAGGTTGGAATATACTGTCGGTTTTTACTTGTTTTGTTGATCATTAAAAGCTTGCAGGGGGTGTTCATGTATTTGGCATTAGCCTTACTCCTAATTGTGTTAGTGTGTGTGTTGATGCATCATCTTAAACCAGTTTGATTAATAATTTGCCTCTGCGCCATACAGGGAGACCTTACCCACCAGAGGGCGCTGTTGATATAATTGTACCTGTTTACAGCTGTTTTGGGAAGATCAGTACAAGGACTTGCTGCTAGATGGGCAGTTTTGCCTTTTTTATCAGATTTCATGTGTAAGAGTCTTTCTGTGTGTTATATTCAGCCAATAGGGTTTTTGTGTTTTTAGTTTTCTAGGCAGCACATATTCGGGGTGATATCTATATTAGTTATTCCCATTGATTTCAAAATTTTTAAACCAGGCCACATTCACATTTATTAAAAGTGATATAAATTACTAACCACCTAAATCTCATTTTCGTACCTCCATTTCTTATTTTCCACTGTCCTAACAACCAGGAATTATAATAAGAGATATCGTTTTTAACCTCTTTTTTAAAATAACATCAATAGCAGCAACAACAAAATAATGATACAAAAAATAAATACAAATATAATAGTATTACAAAAACATGTAATGACACAGAGGGAGTATCAGCTACAATGTGCAGAAAGAGAGAGAACTACAAGGCAGCAATTATTTAGCCAGCAGCTCAATGTGTTTCCATTTCTAGATCATGTTGTCAGAAATTTGGTTTGACATATGAAACCCTAAAATGGCTTTGATGTTGAGGACTCCAAAAACGAGATGTGCAATACTATAGCTAAGCAACAGCTAGCAGGGTTCCAATGCTAAAGTTGAGTTCAGAAGGACACACCATCACCTGACACACGCAATCACCTGACACACACAAACACACACAATCACCTGATACACACAAAATCACCTGACACACACACAATCACCTGACACACACACAATCACCTGACACCCAGAATCACCTGACACACACAGAATCACTTGACACACACAGAATCACCTGACACACACACAATTACCTGACACACGCAATCACCTGACACACACACAATCACCTGACACACACACAATCACCTGACACACACACAATCACCTGACACACACACACACACAATCACCTGACACACACAATCACCTGACACACACACAATCACCTCACACACACAATCACCTGACACACACAATCACCTGACACACACAATCACCTGACACACACAATCACCTGACACACACAATCACCTGACACACACACACACACGCAATCACCTGACACACACGCAATCACCTGACACACACGCAATCACCTGACACACACAATCTCCTGACACACACAAATCACCTGGCACACACAAACACACTAAATCACCTGACTCACACACAATCACCTGACACACACAAACACACTCAATCACCTGACACACACACACAATCACCTGACACACACATAATCACCTGACACACACACAATCACCTGACACACACAAACACACTCAATCACCTGACACACACAATCACCTGACACACACACAATGACCTGACACACACGTAATCACCTGATACACACAAACACACTCAATCACCTGACACACACACAATCACCTGACACACACACATAATCACCTGACACACACACACAATCACCTGACACACACAATCACCTGACACACACAATCACCTGACACACACACAATCACCTGACACACACACACACACAATCACCTGACACACACAATCACCTCACACACACACAATCACCTGACACACACAATCACCTGACACACACAATCACCTGACACACACAATCACCTGACACACACAATCACCTGACACACACAATCACCTGACACACACACACACACGCAATCACCTGACACACACGCAATCACCTGACACACACGCAATCACCTGACACACACAATCTCCTGACACACACACAATCACCTGGCACACACAAACACACTAAATCACCTGACTCACACACAATCACCTGACACACACAAACACACTCAATCACCTGACACACACACACAATCACCTGACACACACATAATCACCTGACACACACACAATCACCTGACACACACAAACACACTCAATCACCTGACACACACAATCACCTGACACACACACAATGACCTGACACACACGTAATCACCTGATACACACAAACACACTCAATCACCTGACACACACACAATCACCTGACACACACACATAATCACCTGACACACACACAATCACCTGACACACACACAATCACCTGACACACACAATCACCTGACACACACACAATCACCTGACACACACAATCACCTGACACACACAAACACCTGACACACACAATCACCTGACACACACAATCACCTGACACACACAATCACCTGACACACACAATCACCTGACACACACACACGCAATCACCTGACAAACACGCAATCACCTGACACACACGCAATCACCTGACACACACAATCTCCTGACACACACACAATCACCTGGCACACACAAACACACTAAATCACCTGACTCACACACAATCACCTGACACACACAAACACACTCAATCACCTGACACACACACAATCACCTGACACACACATAATCACCTGACACACACACAATCACCTGACACACACAAACACACTCAATCACCTGACACACACAATCACCTGACACACACACAATGACCTGACACACACGTAATCACCTGATACACACAAACACACTCAATCACCTGACACACACACAATCACCTGACACACACACATAATCACCTGACACACACACACAATCACCTGACACACACAATCACCTGACACACACAATCAATTGACACACATAATCACCTGACACACACACACAATCACCTGACACACACAATCAATTGACACACACAATTACCTGACACACACAAACACACAAAATCACCTGACACACACACAATCACCTGACACGCACAATCACCTCACACACACAAACACACACAATCACCTGACACACACACAATCACCTGACACACACACACAATCACCTGACACACACACAATCACCTGACATGCACAATCACCTGACATGCACAATCACCTGACACACACACGATCACCTGACACACACACAATCACCTGACACACACACAATCACCTGACACACACAATCACCTGACACACACAATCACCTGACACACACAATCACCTGACACCCAGAATCACCTGACACACACAGAATCACTTGACACACACAGAATCACCTGACACACACACAATCACCTGACACACACACAATCACCTGACACGCACACCATCACCTGACACACACAATCACCGGACACACACACAATCACCTGACACACACACAATCACCTGACACACACACACACACACACAAACACACTCAATCACCTGACACACACACCATCACCTGACACACACACCATCACCTGACACACACAATCACCTGACACACACACAATCACCTGACACACACACACACACACAAACACACTCAATCACCTGACACACACACAATCACCTGACACACACACACAATCACCAGACACACACAATCACATGACACACACAATCACCTGACACACACACAATCACCTGATACACACAAACACACTCAATCACCTGACACACACACAATCACCTGATACACACATAATCACCTGACACACACACAATCACCTGACACACACAAACACACTCAATCACCTGACACACACAAACACACTCAATCACCTGACACACACACAATCACATGACACACACACAATCACCTGACACAGACAAACACACACAATCACCTGACACACACACAATCACCTGACACACACAATCACCTGACACACACATAATCACCTGACACACACACAATCACCTGACACACACAAACACACTCAATCACCTGACACACACAATCACCTGACACACACAAACGCACTCAATCACCTGACACACACATAATCACCTGACACACACACAATCACCTGACACACACAAACACACTTAATCACCTGACACACACACACACAGGCACACACACACACACAATCACCTGACAAACGCAATCACCTGACACACACACGCAATCACCTGACACACACAATCACCTGACAAACGCAATCACCTGACACACACAAACACCTGACAAACGCAATCACCTGACACACACACAATCACCTGACACACACATAATCTCCTGACACACACACATTCTCCTAGGCAGACAAAAACACACGGTCTCCTTAACACTTGGAAACGGAGAGAAAACACCACCACCATCTCTAAAAATAAACCAAGTAACACTTGTGTGATCACACCTGTTGAAATACTTATTTGGAGTGAGGCGCACAAACCCCCACCCCACCCCCCTACACACACAACATTTACGGAGAGTGCCATGATCAGTCAGAGAGCAAAAACACAAAGACAGACAGAGATGCTTTTCTTTGGTTGCCATCTGCTAAACAATAATCTAAGAACTGATCCTGCTACATTTCTTGGGCTCTGAATCATAGCAGGGAAATGCACTCCGTTTTCCTGCCAGCATAAAGTAGGGCACACAGTAGAGCAGTTCTGCGCGTATAAAAGACCTTGAGATTCACGACTGCTGGCACTCTTGATTGGATCATTGACCTGTAGGAACTGCTGGTACTGTAGTCAGTCGTCAATCAATCTCCTATACATTATTTTTTGTTTATTTGTTATTTGTGTCGATAATAGGGGGCTGTTAGCTACATTTGATTTTAAATATGATAGTTCATGCATTTGATTATTGTAGAGGTCAACGACGTTCTCTATGTCAGAAATACATTTTACAATGCATTATAATAAACACAGCCTCATGTTTTCATCTTTGATCAGCTTAAAACGCGTCACACAGCTTTTAAATGCCTTCGTCAGCAGTGCTCATTGCAATATGTATGTTGTGCACTGCTGTTTCTGACTTCATGCTTACACATTTCAGAGATAGAGACAGAGAGATGGAGACACAGAGATGGAGAGATAGAGACACGGAGATGGGGACACAGAGATAGAGAGATGTAGACAGAGAGATGGAGACACAGAGATGGAGACACAGAGATGGAATAACAGCGTGAAGTTCAGCAGCAGAAACAGGGCCACCGAAAACTGGGTACTGTATGTAAACTGGGTACTGTATGTGAACTGGGTACTGTATGTAAACTGGGTACTGTATGTAAACTGGGTACTGTATGTAAACTGGGTACTGTATGTAAACTGGGTACTGTATGTAAACTGGGTACTGTATGTAAACTGGGTACTGTATGTAAACTGGGTACTGTATGTAAACTGGGTACTGTATGTAAACTGGGTACTGTATGTAAACTGGGTACTGTATGTAAACTGGGTACTGTATGTAAACTGGGTACTGTATGTAAATAGGGTGCTTTAGAGAGGTTTTCTGGAAGATGATCAAAGCACATCTTCCCTTACTCCCACAGATACAGTCATCTGTTTTGTCTTTCTACCTATATTTCAATTCAAATCCACACACACACACACACACACACACACACACACACACACAGCCCCTAAAGCACTCTCACCCCCCTCTCACCCTTTCAGTATTCCCTCCACTCCCCCTCTGTCCTCTCCTCTCTCCCCAATCCCTGTACCACCTCGCTCCTCTGCTTTCTTTTCTTCCTCCCACCACTGGGATCTCTACAGCCCCCACAATGCATAGTTAGATATTCTCCTTGTTCATTTAATCTCCCATCCCTTCTGGTGTATTTTTATTTCTCCGTCTCCATCTCTGGTGCTTTCATACTTGCTCTCTCTGTCTCTCACAGACACACTAATCAGAATCACTTTACCGCAACCTCTCAGAGTTTCCTAAATTTGAGAAACGTATGAATATTAGTTAATTTATTATTATTATTTCTGCACTTGTATCCGTGACCTCTTTGATGACCAGGCATCATCTGCCACCTTAATTCTTCAATATCTATTTATTACCATCAGCTCCTTCAAAAAACAACATGATCAGATTATGGTTTATTTCGTTATTCTTAATGTGACTGTGAGAGACACAAAGTGCCAAAGCGAGGGCATTTTCCATTTAGCTGAATCTATGTTTGGAAAATGCAACCAGGTGATCTTGCATATTTCTATAGAGATCCAGCATCCCTCCCCAAGCTCACCTGTTTTGGTCTGGCACAGATCTTAGATCAGGTTTTGACCAAGTCCATCTGAAGCTATAAATACCTTCAACCTGCTGTCAGAATCATGGATGACATCGCCTGCCTTGGCGAGATTTGGTTGATGACCAGGGGAAGCCTCCTGTAACAGAGTATGTGTGGTGGCAGCTTGTGTCTGTCCCATGGACGGGTGGGTGGGGGTTTATAGGTTATGAAACATCCGTTTCAGTCCCTCTACAAGCAGCTTTAGAAGGTTTTACCGAAGAGCCTTTCAGGTTATGATTCAGCAAGGATTTTCAACTATGAACACACATGCGTGGAAGGGAAAGTGCACTAGTGCTCTGTATAGTGGTGCTGTGGATCATACACTAGTGCACTGTGTAGAGCACACCCCTACACCTGCACCCTCCCCCTCTATACCCACACTCCTACACCTGTACCCTCCCCCTCTACCCACACCCCTACACCTGCACCCTCCCCCTCTATACCCACACCCCTACACCTGTTCCCCTCCCACCTCTCTACCCACACCCCTACACCTGTACCCTCACCCCTCTCTACCCACACCCCAACACCTGCACCCCCCTCTACCCACACCTCTACACCTGTACCCTCCCCCTCTACCCACACCCCTACACCTGTTCCCCTCCCACCTCTCTACCCACACCCCTACACCTGTACCCTCACCCCTCTCTACCCACACCCCAACACCTGCACCCCCTCTACCCACACCTCTACACCTGTACCCTCCCCCTCTACCCACACCCCTACGCCTGTACCCCTCCCCCCTACCCACACCCCTACACCTGTACCCTCCCCCTCTACCCACACCCCTACACCTGCACCCTCCCCCTCTCCACCCACACCCCTACACCTGTACCCTCCCCCTCTCTACCCACACCCCTACACCTGTACCCTCCCCCCTCTCTACCCACACCCCAACACCTGCACCCCCCCTCTACCCACACCTCTACACCTGTACCCTCCCCCTCTACCCACACCCCTGCACCTGTTCCCCTCCCCCTCTCTACCCACACCCCTACACGTGCACCCTCCCCCTCTATACCCACACCCCTACACCTGTTCCCCTCCCACCTCTCTACCCACACCCCTACACCTGTACCCTCACCCTCTACCCACACCCCAACACCTGCACCCCCCTCTACCCACACCTCTACACCTGTACCCTCCCCCTCTACCCACACCCCTACACCTGCACCCTCCCCTCTCTACCCACACCCCTACACCTGCACCCTCCCCTCTCTACCCACACCCCTACACCTGCACCCTCCCCCTCTCTACCCACACCCCTACACCTGTACCCTCCCTCCTCTCTACCCACACCCCTACACCTGCACCCTCCCCTCTCTACCCACACCCCTACACCTGCACCCTCCCCCTCTCTACCCACACCCCTACACCTGTACCCTCCCTCCTCTCTACCCACACCCCTACACCTGCACCCTCCCCCTCTCTACCCACACCCCTACACCTGCACCCTCCCCCCTCTCTACCCACACCCCTACACCTGCACCCTCCCCCCTCTCTACCCACACCCCTACACCTGTACCCTCCCCCTCACTACCCACACTTCTACACCTGTCCCCCCCGCTCTACCCACACCCCTACACCTGTACCCTCCCCCTCTCTACCCACACCCCTAAGCCTGTACCCTCCCCCCTCTCTACCCACACCCTTACACCTGTACCCTCCCCCTCTCTACCCACACCCCTACACCTGTTCTCCCCCCTCTCCCCCGCTCTCCCCAGGTCAGTGTAGCGTGTGATGGAATCAGAGTGGAAGGCTGTCCGGGGCTTAATGGACGACATGTGGGCTCTTGTGTCAAGCTCTCCATTTTAATCTGCCCACACTAGCAAGGATAACACAAAACTGCTCTTACAGAGAACCTGGCGGCAGTAACACAGGTTACTGTCCAGAACATAATCATTACGTTCTTTTGATATGAAATTATTATTACAAATTTACATTTTCCAAAGTTTCTTCTACTCCTCCTTTCTTTACCCAGCCATACACTACAACAAGATCTGATTTTAACATCTGTAACACTTGACCCTGTCTTCATGCTAATGCTTGCTGCCAAAGATAGAAAGCATCCTTTAGATCTGTCAATATCCTTTGGATCTCTCTGTTGGTCTTCAGTAGCATCTGAGGACAGCGCCACACAGTCCTAAGCAAATAGCCTACAAGTGTCGATGTCCAACATGCTAAACCAGCAGAAAAATTATTACATCTTGTTTTAATTAAATCGTACTGTGTGCCATGAGGTTTTACTCAATACATGTCTTGACAGCACTATCAGCGCAGTCCATGGTTTAGAATCGGCAAAAACAGCGTTATGTTTCAGAACCATGTTTGAATGCTGTTGGCACAGTGGAAAAGCAATCGGATAACAAGCTGCAAAAACTATCATTAATGTCCTCTATGACACCTGTATTTCAGCCGAAAGTTTAGTTGTTTTTGCAATTTTTAACTCATTAGGCAGAAAGTATAACTCAGCTCCCTCCCTGGTGGCGCCGGGCCTGCTTCAGGAGTCCACACTTCTCCGGGTTGGCGCTGTTTAGGCTGGATTCTGAGGACCAGCAGCATATTGGGCTGATAGTCCAAATGTTTAGTATTATATCACACTACACTACACTACTCTACTCTACTCTACACTACACTACACTACACTACTCTACTCTACACTACACTACACTACACTACTCTACTCTACTCTACACTACACTACACTACACTACACTACTCTACACTACACTACACTACTCTACTCTACTCTACTCTACACTACACTACACTACTCTACTCTACTCTACTCTACACATGCCAGTTCCATTTGGTATTATATCACTCTACACTACACATGTGCCAGTTCCATTTGGTATTATATCACTCTACACTACACATGTGCCAGTACCATTTGGTATTATATCACTCTACACTACACATGTGCCAGTTCCATTTGGTATTATATCACTCTACACTACACATGTGCCAGTTCCATTTGGTATTATATCACTCTACACTACACATGTGCCAGTTCCATTTGGTATTATATCACTCTACACTACACTACACTACTCTACACTACACTACACTACACTCTACTCTACTCTACACTACACTACACTACACTACACTACTCTACACTACACTACACTACACTACACTACTCTACTCTACACTACACTACACTACACTACACTACACTACTCTACACTACACTACACTACTCTACACTACACTACACTACACTACACTACACTACTCTACTCTACTCTACTCTACTCTACACATGCCAGTTCCATTTGGTATTATATCACTCTACACTACACATGTGCCAGTTCCATTTGGTATTATATCACTCTACACTACACTACACATGTGCCAGTTCCATTTGGTATTATATCACTCTACACTACACTACACATGTGCCAGTTCCATTTGGTATTATATCACTCTACACTACACATGTGCCAGTTCCATTTGGTACTATATCACTCTACACTACAAGTGCCAGTTCCATTTGGTATTGTATCACTCTACACTACATGTGCCAGTTCCATTTGGTATTATATCACTCTACACTACATGTGCCAGTTCCATTTGGTATTATATGACTCTACACTACACATGTGCCAGTTCCATTTGGTATTATATCACTCTACACTACACATGTGCCAGTTCCATTTGGTATTATATCACTCTACACTACACATGTGCCAGTTCCATTTGGTATTATATCACTCTACACTACACATGTGCCAGTTCCATTTGGTATTATATCACTCTACACTACACTACACATGTGCCAGTTCCATTTGGTATTATATCACTCTACACTACATGTGCCAGTTCCATTTGGTATTGTATCACTCTACACTACATGTGCCAGTTCCATTTGGTATTGTATCACTCTACACTACATGTGCCAGTTCCATTTGGTATTATATCGCTCTACACTACATGTGCCAGTTCCATTTGGTATTATATCACTCTAGACTACACTACACATGTGCCACTTCCATTTGGTATTATATCACTCTAGACTACACTACACATGTGCCACTTCCATTTTGGTATTATATCACTCTACACTACACTACACATGTGCCAGTTCCATTTGGTATTATATCACTCTACACTACACTGCACATGTGCCAGTTCCATTTGGTATTATATCACTCTACACTACATGTGCCAGTTCCATTTGGTATTATATCACTCTACACTACACTACACTACATGTGCCAGTTCTATTTGGTATTATATCCAGAGCTGTGCTCGAGACCACCTAAAGCGAGACCGAGACGAGACCGAGACCGAAGGGGGCCGAGACCGAGACGAGACCAAGACCGAAGGGGACCGAGACGAGACCGAGACCGATACCGAAGGGGGCCGAGACACTTGACCAACAACATCAGATCATCTACTGTGTTGTCATACTGAATGAAATGAATTACATTTTATTAAAATAGTATGTAGGCCTATTTATTGTCTTATGTAACCATAAAATACAAAAATAAAACCATGATTTTAAAAAGCACAGGCTATGATATTAATTTTTTTTTTAAATCGAATAAATGAAAATCCATCAAACTGTATGTCCTATGTTGATGTAGTAAATGCTAACACATTTTAGATCACAAGCGACTTGCAATCAAATGATTTGCGCATGATTGGCCGATAAACAAATCTATTTATAATTATTTATCCGTCCACAGGCACGCAGCTTCAGTTGTTTGTCTGCTTGAGCAGGACACGCAAACGAACCGGTTGCACTACGCACAGTGTTCATTAGTATTGTTACGAGTGCACATGAGACAGCAGCAAACTAACCCGGTTGAACTGCGCACAGTGTTCATATAGATCAGACCAAAACCCTTCCAGTTTAATAAAGATCGGACCAAAACGGGTCCAGTTCCATATAGATTGGACCATAACCGGTCCAGTTTTATGCTCTTTCTGCCGTATGCCCCCCGGACTTATGTATGTCCCACGTCCTTCTGTGTGCATGAGTCATTTCATTTATCGCCCATTTGTAGTAAGCCTATTAATAATTATTGTTTATATTCATTTCATTTCGATACAAAACAATATTTTGTTGAAGTCTCTTGTAGGCTATATGAATACACTGTGGTTCATTCGTTATTAATTATTGAGTGCAATAGGCGCATGACACATGAATGGGGCTGTATGTATTTGGCGGAATTCGTTCTGTTTATTTAGTGAAACATATTTCTTTATAAACGTACCTCTTTTTTGTAGTTCAACCAAGCCAATCAGACTCTTGTCTATATGTGTTCTCGTAGTATTTGTCTGTGTATCGCCCATTCAACCATTGCCATCATAGGCTCAGTGTGATCGGCGGGGGATTTTGGCGACAGGAAGGTATCAAAAAACATGTAAATAGTAGTTTTATATATTGTTCGGTTTGTGATTTTGCAATTCTGAAAACGGGAAAAGGTAAAATGCACGTATTTAGGAAAAGTCATGGAAGGACGTCGGCTGTAGCTTTTCAACATTATGTATGTATTTTAATTACTAACTACTGTGTGTTTTCGGACGAATTATTTATTTGTGCTCAATGTGCTGAATATAGGCAAAACGAATATAATGTCAGATTGTGCAGACATGATCGAGCATATGTTTATGTATTTATGTTTAAGTATTTACGTGAATGGGTGCACGCTCTAGCGACGCTGGGGGTGGGCTTTTCTTCAAAAGTAGATAGCCATTGGCGGGATAAGCCACATCAGAAAAAAACAGTCTGACTCTGGACGAAATACAGCCAATGGAAATACAGCCTCTACATGTCATACTTAAATATTTTGCTAGAAAAATTTGTGGGCGATAATTTCTACGCTGGTCTCGACTGGTCTCGGAAGAATTAACGAGTCCTTTCTGTCCGAGACCGAGTCGAGACCGAGTCCAAATGTAACCGAGACCGAGACGAGACCGAGACCTTAAAAAAGTGGTCTCGAGACCGGTCTCGAGTACTACAGCTCTGATTATATCACTCTACACTACATGTGCCAGTTCCATTTGGTATTATATCACTCTACACTACATGTGCCAGTTCCATTTGGTATTATATCACTCTACACTACACTACATGTGCCAGTTCCATTTGGTATTATATCGCTCTACACTACATGTGCCAGTTCCATTTGGTATTATATCACTCTAGACTACACTACACATGTGCCACTTCCATTTGGTATTATATCACTCTAGACTACACTACACATGTGCCACTTCCATTTTGGTATTATATCACTCTACACTACACTACACATGTGCCAGTTCCATTTGGTATTATATCACTCTACACTACACTGCACATGTGCCAGTTCCATTTGGTATTATATCACTCTACACTACATGTGCCAGTTCCATTTGGTATTATATCACTCTACACTACACTACACTACATGTGCCAGTTCTATTTGGTATTATATCCAGAGCTGTGCTCGAGACCACCTAAAGCGAGACCGAGACGAGACCGAGACCGAAGGGGGCCGAGACCGAGACGAGACCAAGACCGAAGGGGACCGAGACGAGACCGAGACCGATACCGAAGGGGGCCGAGACACTTGACCAACAACATCAGATCATCTACTGTGTTGTCATACTGAATGAAATGAATTACATTTTATTAAAATAGTATGTAGGCCTATTTATTGTCTTATGTAACCATAAAATACAAAAATAAAACCATGATTTTAAAAAGCACAGGCTATGATATAAATTTTTTTTTTTAAATCGAATAAATGAAAATCCATCAAACTGTATGTCCTATGTTGATGTAGTAAATGCTAACACATTTTAGATCACAAGCGACTTGCAATCAAATGATTTGCGCATGATTGGCCGATAAACAAATCTATTTATAATTATTTATCCGTCCACAGGCACGCAGCTTCAGTTGTTTGTCTGCTTGAGCAGGACACGCAAACGAACCGGTTGCACTACGCACAGTGTTCATTAGTATTGTTACGAGTGCACATGAGACAGCAGCAAACTAACCCGGTTGAACTGCGCACAGTGTTCATATAGATCAGACCAAAACCCTTCCAGTTTAATAAAGATCGGACCAAAACGGGTCCAGTTCCATATAGATTGGACCATAACCGGTCCAGTTTTATGCTCTTTCTGCCGTATGCCCCCCGGACTTATGTATGTCCCACGTCCTTCTGTGTGCATGAGTCATTTCATTTATCGCCCATTTGTAGTAAGCCTATTAATAATTATTGTTTATATTCATTTCATTTCGATACAAAACAATATTTTGTTGAAGTCTCTTGTAGGCTATATGAATACACTGTGGTTCATTCGTTATTAATTATTGAGTGCAATAGGCGCATGACACATGAATGGGGCTGTATGTATTTGGCGGAATTCGTTCTGTTTATTTAGTGAAACATATTTCTTTATAAACGTACCTCTTTTTTGTAGTTCAACCAAGCCAATCAGACTCTTGTCTATATGTGTTCTCGTAGTATTTGTCTGTGTATCGCCCATTCAACCATTGCCATCATAGGCTCAGTGTGATCGGCGGGGGATTTTGGCGACAGGAAGGTATCAAAAAACATGTAAATAGTAGTTTTATATATTGTTCGGTTTGTGATTTTGCAATTCTGAAAACGGGAAAAGGTAAAATGCACGTATTTAGGAAAAGTCATGGAAGGACGTCGGCTGTAGCTTTTCAACATTATGTATGTATTTTAATTACTAACTACTGTGTGTTTTCGGACGAATTATTTATTTGTGCTCAATGTGCTGAATATAGGCAAAACGAATATAATGTCAGATTGTGCAGACATGATCGAGCATATGTTTATGTATTTATGTTTAAGTATTTACGTGAATGGGTGCACGCTCTAGCGACGCTGGGGGTGGGCTTTTCTTCAAAAGTAGATAGCCATTGGCGGGATAAGCCACATCAGAAAAAAACAGTCTGACTCTGGACGAAATACAGCCAATGGAAATACAGCCTCTACATGTCATACTTAAATATTTTGCTAGAAAAATTTGTGGGCGATAATTTCTACGCTGGTCTCGACTGGTCTCGGAAGAATTAACGAGTCCTTTCTGTCCGAGACCGAGTCGAGACCGAGTCCAAATGTAACCGAGACCGAGACGAGACCGAGACCTTAAAAAAGTGGTCTCGAGACCGGTCTCGAGTACTACAGCTCTGATTATATCACTCTACACTACACTACATGTGCCAGTTCCATTTGGTATTATATCACTCTACACTACATGTGCCAGTTCCATTTGGTATTATATCACTCTACACTACACTACATGTGCCAGTTCCATTTGGTATTATATCACTCTACACTACACTACACATGTGCCAGTTCCATTTGGTATTATATCACTCTACACTACACTACACATGTGCCAGTTCCATTTGGTATTATATCACTCTAGACTACACTACACATGTGCCAGTTCCATTTGGTATTATATCACTCTACACTACACTACACATGTGCCAGTTCCATTTGGTATTATATCACTCTACACTACATGTGCCAGTTCCATTTGGTATTATATCACTCTACACTACATGTGCCAGTTCCATTTTGGTATTATATCACTCTACACTACACTACACATGTGCCAGTTCCATTTGGTATTATATCACTACACTACACTACACATGTGCCAGTTCTATTTGGTATTATATCACTCTACAATACACTGCATGTGCCAGTACCATTTGGTATTATTTCACTACACTACACTACACTACACATGTGCCAGTTCTATTTGGTATTATATCACTCTACACTACACTGCATGTGCCAGTACCATTTGGTATTATATCAATCTACACTACATGTGCCAATTCCATTTGGTATTATATCACTACACTACACTACATGTGCCAGTTCCATTTGGTATTATATCACTCTACACTACACTACATGTGCCAGTTCCATTTGGTATTATATCACTCTACACTACACTACACTACACAACACATGTGCCAGTTCCATTTGGTATTATATCACTCTACTCTACACTGCATGTGCCAGTACCATTTGGTATTATATCACTCTACACTACACTACATGTGCCAGTTCCATTTGGTATTATATCACTCTACACTACACTACACTACACATGTGCCAGTTCCATTTGGTATTATATCACTCTACACTACACTACACATGTGCCAGTTCCATTTGGTATTATATCACTCTACACTACACTACACATGTGCCAGTTCCATTTGGTATTATATCACTCTACACTACACTACATGTGCCAGTTCCATTTGGTATTATATCACTCTACACTACACTACACTACACATGTGCCAGTTCCATTTGGTATTATATCACTCTACACTACACTACATGTGCCAGTTTCATAGTTCCACAAATAGGATTAGCTAACTTATAGGCCAGTGGGTTTTGTTCAATTAAACAAATAACCGTAAGGGTACAGGTTTTAACAAAAACATATATTGTCAAAGATATGCGAAGTGTTATTATGTTAAATTGTAGTTGTATGGTACTGTACATTGTTGCTGCCAGCATTTTTGAGCTAACAGTGGCTCCATATCTAACCATGACATCACCCACTTTCCCCTATCAGAGATGTAGGAACATTAACAAGCCATGGACAACTCTTCTATCTAGAGAAAATTTTCTAGCTCATCTCTACCTCCCTACTGACAGACCACCCTAGAGACAATTCCCTAGCTCCTCTCTACCTCCTTACTGACAGACCACCCTAGAGACAATTCCCAAGCTCCTCTCTACCTCCTTACTGACAGTCCACCCTAGAGACAATTCCCAAGCTCCTCTCTACCTCCTTACTGACAGACCACCCTAGAGATAATTCCCTAGCTCCTCTCTACCTCCTTACTGACAGACCACCCTAGAGACAATTCCCTAGCTCCACTCTACCTCCTTACTGACAGACCACCCTAGAGCCACTACTGGTGAATTCTGATCACTGCTTTTACCCTGATAGCCCACAACAGAACCCTGGGTCTTAAAACCTCCCTTTGTAATTGGTCTTGTTGAGCAGACCCCAGGTGGTGAGAATGGTCAACATCACCTCCACCACACAGACCCTGAGCACCTCAGGGCTGCGTACCTTGTCCCCTTCTGTTTGCTCTATACATGTAGGTCTGTGTGGCCACTCTTCCACAAGTTTGAAGGCAACAATCCAGGGTCAAATCTCCAACAACAAGTTTAGCATCTTCCCCATTTTTACAATTGCTACAATTGCTACTGGTTTATTATAACGTTTTATGTATATTTTTCGATATTACTCTTGCTTTATATTTTGTTAAATGACTTCTGCGTAGATGTCGCGTGCCATGTCACAAGAATGTCCTTGTTCAGAACGCTGCTATGTTATTAGCTGCATTTGACAAATAAAATACTTCGACTTGCCTTTTGAGAGAGCAAGGGCGAGAGAGACTGCAATAAATCAATGTTCTTCCGTTGCATAACAGACCACTGTTATGACTCAGACTTGACATACTCTAAGAACAGGAACGTTTCAAGCGGAAAACTGCTCGCAGAAGCTTTTCACTACATAATGTGCAGAGATTGTCTTCTGGCTGAGGGACTTTCCGGCAGTTATCCTATGTTTTCAATGTGACCATTCATTCAGGTACCAGCGTCCTCCCCCACGCCGCTGCGATCTCTAAGGTTACAGGTGCCTTTTGAAAAAGTGATTCATCTTTAAGAGACAACCTGTGTGAATAAGGTTGTACAAAAAAAATCACCGGTGAAAAATAATGACACTTGAAGAATTAGTTTGCAGGTGTATCAACAGCAGGCTATCTGGACCAGTGAGATCCAAACCAGCATGTTGTGTGTGAAAAAGGTTCTGACAGTGTTATAGAGTGTGTGAGTGTGTGAGAGAGTGGGAAAGAGACAAAAACAATCTGTGTGAAAGCTCCTGAGAAAAGAGGTGTAATTGTACAAATAACGTATACTAAAATAACTGGTCCAACAAGTCGGATAAAAGTACGATTGGCACCAAAAACAACGAACCAGATAAATAGAAATGGCACCCAGATGAAACTCCTCCCACTATATTTGACAGGTTTTTTAAATTAAATTCATGTCTATATGTCTAGTGAATTCATGGCTCTGTCACACGCATGTGAAAATATAAATGTTTTTAAGCTGGCTTGACACTACACTGTAAACTCCTCTGTCAGTATTCTCCAGTTACATGCAGCGTAACTACTGAATACAGCTTCACCATGTTTAGTTCGGACTCTGGACACCAGACCATTGATTTTGGCTGTATATATAAGATGACAGAATGCTGTTGAACGCTTTGATATGACTGGTGAGTCTATCTTTACACCTAGATTACACACTTGGTCTCTGGTTTTTAGAATATAACATTAGCCAGAGCTACGAGTTAGTATAAGTTGATAAACTAATAAGTCCATGTCATTAGTTCTCCTTTAACTTCCTGTTCTATCCCTGACATCATTCTGAATGACGACCAGGTCAGTAAGCTAACTATACCTCCATTTCCTGTATAATCATAAGAGTGAACGGAATTGAATGTTGGGAACCCTTTTCTACCATTCTATTTTTCACCATGACAACGGCACATGGCGTATCATGTCTCACTCTCTCTCAGGGGAGGAGCGAGAGAAAGACAGGAAGAAAGACAGGAAGAAAGACAGGAAGAAAGACAGGAAGAAAGACAGAAATTAGGTTTCTGAAAAAAGCAAATTTGAAAAACAGCGCTGTGTTCATAAATATCTGAGTAGACTGTTATGCGTGCATGTGCATACTATATGTGAGTGTGTGTGTGTGTGTGTGTGTCTGTGTGTGTGTGTGTGTGTCTGTGTGTGTGTGTGTGTGTGTGTGTGTGTGTGTGTGTCTGTGTGTGTGTGTCTGTGTGTGTGTGTGTGCGTGTGACAGATGTCTGTGGTCAGAGGGAGATTGAGCATAAATAACATCCTAAGGGAGTGTGAAGCTGAAACATCTTTCCCTAAGCTCTGTTCCTACTTAAGGCTCTAACTTATGTTTCCTTATCATGGAATAAAAGCAGACATTAGTTACCCTTCACCTCCCTGAAGGAGCGCTTGTTTACAAGTTCAAATGCATGTCTATTCTACTATACTATATATCTGTACTAGGTGTCATACAGAGAACTCTACTACTGGACTGTTTGCAGTTGTATTCCTTATTCTCTATCAACTGGTCTGGAGGATGCTAATGATAGCTGGTTTGTAGGATGCTAATGATCACTGGTTTGGAGGATGCTAATGATAACTGGTCTGGAGGATGCTAATGATAACTGGTTTGGAGGATGCTAATGATAGCTGGTTTGTAGGATGCTAATGATCATTGGTCTGGAGGATGCTAATGATAACTGGTCTGGAGGATGCTAATGATCACTGGTTTGGAGGATGCTAATGATAGCTGGTTTGGAGGATGCTAATGATAACTGGTCTGGAGGATGCTAATGATAGCTGGTTTGGAGGATGCTAATGATAACTGGTTTGGAGGATGCTAACGATCACATGCATCCACACTACTCTTCACACACAGATCATCCAAAAATACACCCACCGCTCCTCTCCGTAGTAGCCTCATCCGCGCCAGCACCAATGCCAATGCTAGTTTGCATCCAACCCTCCTCCTCTCCTCCTCCTCCTCTCCTCCTCCTCCCTCATGCTCACTCATTCTTTGTTTTCTCTCCTCGTTGTGCAGCAGAAATCCTATATTTCCTTTTTTCTTCCCTCGTTTCACTCTCTCCAGTAGATGATCTTTTCTCTCCTCCTCCTACTCCGGATTTCCATCTCTCTGTTTCTTCTTACACCAGCAGCAGCTCTCTCCCTGTATTGATCCGTTCAGCGGACCTCTAGCTCGCTCCTTCTCTCTCGCTCCTCTCTCGCTCCTTCTCTCCTATGCCTCTCTCCGTTGATGAGGGGAACCGGGACTTGACTCTCCCTCCTCCCTCACCTCCTGCGTCTCCCTCCTTTTTCCGGTTCTTCCTAACACGGGGATCATGTTCTATTTCCAGCTGGTGATCATGGCAGGAACGGTTCTCCTGGCGTACTACTTTGAGTACACAGACACGTTCCCTGTCCACGTCCAGGGCTTCTTCTGCTACGACAAGAGCTTCTCCAAGCCCTACCCAGGCCCGGATGAAACCAGCAAGATCCCCCCACTGCTAGTCTACTCACTGGTCGCCGGCATCCCCAGTTTCACGGTAGGAACAGGTGGCAGTTATGGTGTGTGTGTGTGTGTGTGTGTGTTTGTGTGTGTTTGTGTGTGTGTGTGTGTGTGTGTATATGTTTGCTTGCATGTTAGTCTGTTTGGTGAGTAAGTGTGTGTGTGTGTGTGTGTGTATATGTGTGTGTGTGTTTGTGTGTTTGTGTATGTTTTGATATGTGTAGTATATGTGTGTGTGTGTGTGCATGTGCGTGTGCGTGTGTATATGTTTGCTTTTATGTTGGTCTGTTTGGTCAGTGTGTGTGTGTGTGTGTATGTTGGTCTGTTTGGTCAGTGTGGGTGTGAGGGCATGTGTATTGTGTAGTATTGCACATGTTGAAGTGTATTCTGTATGTTTGTCCAACCCAATTTATTTGTCATGGGTTCTTTAATGCCCATGTAGCACTTGTATGAATGTTGGGACATAGATGTCATTTTGTGAGTCAAACTATCTTTGGTATGGGTGTGTTTTTGGTTGAACAGATTGGTGAACCACGTGAAACCCACTCCCCTCCATTACAGAGCCTGTCGCAAAAAGATATGTGCGAGCGCTAATGTGTGCGTGTGTGTGTGTGTGTGTGTGCGCGGTCAGCCAGAAAGAGGGATCAGGCCTGTGGAGAACGCTGTGTGTGGAGAGAGAGAGATGGAGGGTGAAGATGGTAACACCATGTAGAGATGCAATGAAAACAGACAAGGATAAGCGACAGACAGAGCTGGGTAACAGACAGAGATATGGGACAAACAGAGCTGGGGAACAGACAGGGATATGGGACAGACAGAGCTGAGGAACAGACAGAGCTGAGGAACAGACAGAGATATGGGACAGACAGAGATATGGGACAGACAGAGATATGGGACAGACAGAGATATGGGACAGACAGAGATATGGGACAGACAGAGATATGGGACAGACAGAGATATGGGACAGACAGAGATATGGGACAGACAGAGATATGGGACAGACAGAGATATGGGAGAGACAGAGATATGGGACAGACAGAGATATGGGACAGACAGAGATATGGGAGAGACAGAGATATGGGACAGACAGAGATATGGGACAGACAGAGATATGGGAGAGACAGAGATATGGGAGAGACAGAGATATGGGACAGACAGAGATATGGGAGAGACAGAGATATGGGAGAGACAGAGATATGGGACAGACAGAGATATGGGACAGACAGAGATATGGGACAGACAGAGATATGGGACAAACAGAGATATGGGACAGACAGTGTGTGTTACTCAAAAGGGACACAGTTTACACATGAATATAAATGCAGGTGAAAGAGAGACAATAAAGGAGGACAACAACAGAGAAAGATTTAGAAAAGACAACGTGTTGTAATAAATCATATTGTAGACTAGAGATAGTAATGTACAAGAAGAAAAAACATTACTGTGCTCTTCTGCTACATTTTGTATTTTTATTACAAAAAATGATGGAGATGTAGAAAAAATGACGGTAATTTAGAAGAAATTGTAGCTGTTGGACTAGTAGCAGTGTTGTGTCTCTGTAATAGATTCAGTATGTGTGATCACATTGAACATGTGCTGCTGACAACACAGACAACTCGGATTTCCTGTTTTTACAACGAACTGAAAACCAACTCACTCACACTGCTGAAAAGTGCATTGGTCAAAATGTTCCCTGGATCAAGATGTACTATGCTGCATTAGACACCAGCCAGAACCTGACTTCACCTTTAATGGTGGGGCCAAACATCAAGTTGTACCAAACAACTGCAGTGCGCCAGTCACTTGTACGGGCTGGAGGTGGATTTGGGTCAGGGCACTAGGTGGTACTCCTGGTACTCCTGGTACTACTGGCACTCCTGGTACTCCTGGTACTCTTGGTACTCCTGGTACTCATGGTACTCATGGTACTCCTGGTACTACTGGTACTCCTGGTACTTTTGGTACTCCTGGTACTTCCGGTACTCTTGGTACTCATGGTACTACTGGTACTCCTGGTACTCCTGGTAATCCTAGTTCTCCTCACTCATCTCTCAATGGGTTTCCTCTTTCCTAATTAAACTAGTCAGTCAGTGTTGGAAACCTCCCCTCTGCATTAGCTAGCGATCCCTCTCTTGGAGACATACAGTAGGGACACATACCAAAAAGAGACTATCATGAATAATGGACACGGTCACCACCACACGGTCACCACCACCACACCGTCACCACCACGCGGTCACCACCACGCGGTCACCACCACACGGTCACCACCACACGGTCACCACCACACGGTCACCACCACGCGGTCAACCCCAACACACAGTCACCACCACGCGGTCACCACCACGCGGTCACCACCACGCGGTCACCACCACGCGGTCACCACCACGCGGTCACCACCACACGGTCACCACTAACACATGGTCACCACCACCACACGGTCACCACCACCACACGGTCACCACCACCACACGGTCACCTCCACCACACGGTCACCACCACGCGGTCACCACCAAACATTCACCACCACACGGTCACCACCATGCGGTCACCACCATGCGGTCACCACCACACAGTCACCACCACACGGTCACCACCACGCGGTCATCACCGCGCAGTCACCACCACGCGGTCACCACCACACATTCACCACCACACATTCACCACCACGCGGTCATCACCACACGGTCAACACCACGCGGTCACCACCACATATTCACCACCACACGGTCACAACCACACGGTCACCACCACCACACGGTCACCACCACGCGGTCACCACCAAACATTCACCACCACGCGGTCACCACCACACGGTCACCACCACACGGTCACCACCACACGGTCACCACCACACGGTCACAACCAAACGTCCACCACCACGCGGTCACCACCACACGGTCACCACCACACATTCACCACCACACGGTCACCACCACACGGTCAACACCACGTGGTCACCACCACGCGGTCACCACCACGCGGTCACCACCACGCGGTCACCACCACGCGGTAAACACCACGCGGTCACCACCACACGGTCACCACCACACATTCACCACCACACGGTCACCACCACACGGTCAACACCACGCGGTCACCACCACGCGGTCACCACCACGCGGTCAACACCACGTGGTCACCACCACCCGGTCACCACCACGCGGTCACCACCACCACGCATTTATTTATTCATATCTTCTGTTCGGGGAACATAACAACTTTGTGAACATTATTGTCAGCATCCTGTGGGCTCCATAAATATGACTGATTTCCATATTGACCTAGAAACCTCCTGAAAGTAGTGAGAAGGCATGGATGGTCACTGATCAGCAGTTAATGGTGCAGTAATAACAGGATGGTGACTGATCAGCAGTTAATGGTGCAGTAATGACAGGATGGTGACTGATCAGCAGTTAATGGTGCAGTAATGACAGGATGGTGACTGATCAGCAGTTAATGGTGCAGTAATAACAGGATGGTGACTGATCAGCAGTTAATGGTGCAGTAATAACAGGATGGTGACTGATCAGCAGTTAATGGTGCAGTAATGACAGGATGGTGACTGATCAGCAGTTAATGGTGCAGTAATGACAGGATGGTGACTGATCAGCAGTTAATGGTGCAGTAATGACAGGATGGTGACTGATCAGCAGTTAATGGTGCAGTAATGACAGGATGGTGACTGATCAGCAGTTAATGGTGCAGTAATGACAGGATGGTGACTGATCAGCAGTTAATGGTGCAGTAATAACAGGATGGTGACTGATCAGCAGTTAATGGTGCAGTAATAACAGGATGGTGACTGATCAGCAGTTAATGGTGCAGTAATGACAGGATGGTGACTGATCAGCAGTTAATGGTGCAGTAATGACAGGATGGTGACTGATCAGCAGTTAATGGTGCAGTAATAACAGGATGGTGACTGATCAGCAGTTAATGGTGCAGTAATGACAGGATGGTGACTGATCAGCAGTTAATGGTGCAGTAATAACAGGATGGTGACTGATCAGCAGTTAATGTTGCAGTAATGACAGGATGGTCACTGATCAGCAGTTAATGGTGCAGTAATAACAGGATGGTGACTGATCAGCAGTTAATGGTGCAGTAATGACAGGATGGTCACTGATCAGCAGTTAATGGTGCAGTAATGACAGGATGGTGACTGATCAGCAGTTAATGGTGCAGTAATGACAGGATGGTGACTGATCAGCAGTTAATGGTGCAGTAATGACAGGATGGTGACTGATCAGCAGTTAATGGTGCAGTAATGACAGGATGGTGACTGATCAGCAGTTAATGGTGCAGTAATGACAGGATGGTGACTGATCAGCAGTTAATGGTGCAGTAATGACAGGATGGTCACTGATCAGCAGTTAATGGTGCAGTAATAACAGGATGGTGACTGATCAGCAGTTAATGGTGCAGTAATGACAGGATGGTGACTGATCAGCAGTTAATGGTGCAGTAATAACAGGATGGTGACTGATCAGCAGTTAATGGTGCAGTAATGACAGGATGGTGACTGATCAGCAGTTAATGGTGCAGTAATAACAGGATGGTGACTGATCAGCAGTTAATGGTGCAGTAATGACAGGATGGTGACTGATCAGCAGTTAATGGTGCAGTAATAACAGGATGGTGACTGATCAGCAGTTAATGGTGCAGTAATAACAGGATGGTGACTGATCAGCAGTTAATGGTGCAGTAATGACAGGATGGTCACTGATCAGCAGTTAATGGTGCAGTAATAACAGGATGGTGACTGATCAGCAGTTAATGGTGCAGAAATAACAGGATGGTGACTGATCAGCAGTTAATGGTGCAGTAATGACAGGATGGTGACTGATCAGCAGTTAATGGTGCAGTAATAACAGGATGGTCACTGATCAGCAGTTAATGGTGCAGTAATAACAGGATGGTGACTGATCAGCAGTTAATGGTGCAGTAATGACAGGATGGTGACTGATCAGCAGTTAATGGTGCAGTAATAACAGGATGGTGACTGATCAGCAGTTAATGGTGCAGTAATGACAGGATGGTGACTGATCAGCAGTTAATGGTGCAGTAATGACAGGATGGTGACTGATCAGCAGTTAATGGTGCAGTAATAACAGGATGGTGACTGATCAGCAGTTAATGGTGCAGTAATAACAGGATGGTGACTGATCAGCAGTTAATGGTGCAGTAATGACAGGATGGTGACTGATCAGCAGTTAATGGTGCAGTAATAACAGGATGGTCACTGATCAGCAGTTAATGGTGCAGTAATGACAGGATGGTGACTGATCAGCAGTTAATGGTGCAGTAATAACAGGATGGTGACTGATCAGCAGTTAATGGTGCAGTAATAACAGGATGGTGACTGATCAGCAGTTAATGGTGCAGTAATAACAGGATGGTGACTGATCAGCAGTTAATGGTGCAGTAATAACAGGATGGTGACTGATCAGCAGTTAATGGTGCAGTAATGACAGGATGGTCACTGATCAGCAGTTAATGGTGCAGTAATGACAGGATGGTCACTGATCAGCAGTTAATGGTGCAGTAATGACAGGATGGTCACTGATCAGCAGTTAATGGTGCAGTAATGACAGGATGGTCACTGATCAGCAGTTAATGGTGCAGTAATGACAGGATGGTCACTGATCAGCAGTTAATGGTGCAGTGTTTTTTGTTTTCAGATTTACAACGACACCATTTTTGTCTGAAATGCCAGCGCATATCTTGTTTTGTGCTTTATGATTCTTCAGAATTAGGTTTCATCGCCAAGTCTGTTTACGCATACAAGAAATGTGTTCTGACTCATGGTTGCAGCATTCAGGACACACATTTTTAAACGTACATGAACAGTGCAATTAGAGCAAATGTCCCACAACAAACATATTTATAATAGATAAATATAGGATGTGTCATATATGTCAGAGTCGTGCAAAAGGAGCAATGGCTAGATGTGAGAGGAGATTTCAAAAAGGGCAAAGAGCCGTATGTAGAGCAACATGTAATTGTATACAGTTAGAGCAATGTCCAGTTATAGTTCCGGATGTGCACCAATGTCTATTGTATCAGAGCTGATAGTGTCCAGGGGGGTTAATGGGGGTGGGTGTTTACAACAGTGGGTTAATGGGGGTGGGTGTTTAAAACAGGGGGTTTGTTTCTTGAGGTTTGTAAGTGAAAAGTGGGCCTTCTGCACTGTAACCAATACGTTTATTGGTACTGTTATTACCAACGCCATTGGTCGGACACGTGTGTGTGTGTGTGTGTGTGTGCGTGTGTGTGTGTGTGAATGTGTTTGCGTGTGTGTGTGTGTGCGTGTGTGTGTGTGTGTGTGTGTGTGTGTGTGTGTGTGGTTTTGTTTGTGCACTGTTAGGTAGAGATACTTAATAAGATGTGATGCATCGTCATCAAAGTCTTCGTTCAGTGACTGAATGTGCATTTCAGTGGGCTCATCATAATATAGCACATCTGCCCATCATGTTTCAGTTGGCTCATCATAATATAGCACACCTGCCCATCATGTTTCAGTAGGCTCATCATAATATAGCACATCTGCCCATCATGTTTCAGTTGGCTCATTATAATATAGCACACCTGCCCATCATGTTTCAGTGGGCTCATCATAATATAGCACACCTGCCCATCATGTTTCAGTGGGCTCATCATAATATAGCACACCTGCCCATCATGTTTCAGTGGGCTCATCATAATATAGCACACCTGCCCATCATGTTTCAGTTGGCTCATCATAATATAGCACATCTGCCCCTCATGTTTCAGTAGGGTCATCATAATATAGCACATCTGCCCATCATGTTTCAGTGGGCTCATCATAATATAGCACACCTGCCCATCATGTTTCAGTGGGCTCATCATAATATAGCACACCTGCCCATCATGTTTCAGTTGGCTCATCATAATATAGCACATCTGCCCCTCATGTTTCAGTAGGGTCATCATAATATAGCACATCTGCCCATCATGTTTCAGTGGGCTCATCATAATATAGCACACCTGCCCATCATGTTTCAGTGGGCTCATCATAATATAGCACACCTGCCCATCATGTTTCAGTTGGCTCATCATAATATAGCACATCTGCCCATCATGTTTCAGTTGGCTCATCATAATATAGCACATCTGCCCATCATGTTTCAGTGGGCTCATCATAATATAGCACATCTGCCCATCATGTTTCAGTGGGCTCATCATAATATAGCACATCTGCCCATCATGTTTCAGTGGGCACATCATAATATAGCACATCTGCCCATCATGTTTCAGTGGGCTCATCATAATATAGCACATCTGCCCATCATGTTTCAGTTGGCTCATCATAATATAGCACATCTGCCCATCATGTTTCAGTTGGCTCATCATAATATAGCACACCTGCCCATCATGTTTCAGTGGGCTCATCATAATATAGCACATCTGCCCATCAAGTTTCAGTAGGGTCATCATAATATAGCACATCTGCCCATCATGTTTCAGTGGGCTCATCATAATATAGCACATCTGCCCATCATGTTTCAGTAGGGTCATCATAATATAGCACATCTGCCCATCATGTTTCAGTTGGCTCATCATAATATAGCACACCTGCCCATCATGTTTCAGTTGGCTCATCATAATATAGCACATCTGCCCATCATGTTTCAGTTGGCTCATCATAATATAGCACATCTGCCCATCATGTTTCAGTTGGCTCATCATAATATAGCACATCTGCCCATCATGTTTCAGTGGGCTCATCATATTATAGCACATCTGCCCATCATGTTTCAGTTGGCTCATCATAATATAGCACACCTGCCCATCATGTTTCAGTTGGCTCATCATAATATAGCACACCTGCCCATCATGTTTCAGTTGGCTCATTATAATATAGCACATCTGCCCATCATGTTTCAGTGGGCTCATCATATTATAGCACATCTGCCCATCATGTCTGTTCGGAGGCATCTGGGCTGACAGCTAGTGTCTATAGAGAGACACATCAGTTTAGTATGTGCTTAAAACAGACAGTAGACCATTATCTCTACAGTACTGTAACACTTTGTCATTTCATATCTATTCCTGAACCTTAGTGACAGGCCAAGCCAAAGAGAGATCTTATGCATGTGCTCCGACTGTCAGACAGATGTGTTTTTATAGGTGTCTAATATCCTGTCAGATGACTTCGCTCTCCGCCATCCTCACCCCAACTCACCCCTCCTCACCTTCTATCTCTCGTCTCCCAATTAACACCTTCCATCTCAGAGCTGACAGTTTTCACTCGTTAGCTAGCGTGCTAATTACCACACTAACACTTGGCAATGAAATTCAAGTCACAATCATTTCTCCCCATGCGTCTCCGAATTGCAAACCGACGTTACCGCCACCTAAGAAAACCAGATTAGACTTTTTACTCCTTTAGTTGTTAACATAGTCACAGTTATAATCAACTTTATTGAGTCTTGGATGTCATTCTTCACATGTGTTTGTGTATGAAAACATGCAGATATCAACGTGGATATTATATTTTGTGAGGTACCAGGTGTTGCCCAGTTATAGGTGGCCTGGCCTTGTGTGGCATTATCTGCTCCCTGGGGACCACACAGTGTGCCAACGGATTCTGAATGTGGACAACCCAGTCGGCAACATCTGGCAGACTTGGCAAGCTCTTCAGGTTTGCTCTGCCACCTCCAGCCTCTTCATTGTTTTCTTGTAAGCACAGGGGCTTGTTAGCACTTTAGTTTGGGTTTGCACTTCGCTTCTCAGTGTTTCTATGTCACATTGATCTGTAGGCGTCGCTGAACTATATTTGGGATTGCTGTGTTTTTGATGTTCGGAATAAGTCTTTTATTTTTATTCCAGTAAAGGTTGGTTTTTCCGTTCGTTATGTGTTTTTCCTTGTGTGTTAATTAAACACCACGAACGTAATTAACCCGCTCTGCGTCTGGCTCAATGCTACACTTCACCTTAACTGTTCGTGCCAGACATTCACTCACTCTGGACTGTGCTATGAATTGTGATTAGGCTATAGACAATTCAGTGTTCTCCCGTTATGCTAGTCACGAAACAAGACCACCCTATGACTTTCCACACAGCAACATCCTCACAGGATCTATTGGTTAGTCCTGTGGGAGTAGGATTTAAACTCTGGTCTTCCAATGACACATCGATTTTACTGCTGCACCGTATCCCAGCCACTCATGTCAGTGTATTTTAGGAGAAGCTTTTAATCCTGGGTGGTAAAATGTAATTCATCATGTTTTCGTTTCTTGTTGATAAGACGGCCGTTGGCCTAATTCGATAACTTTGACTGAGGGATTTCCATTTGTTAGAGGCATCTACTGCCTCTATTCTGCACCAATGTTTCTATAAGGAAATACATGAAGTGCGACACTGGAGAGATTAGGGTCGTGTCAATCAGAGAAAAGATACGGTTGAATAAGACGCAACAAGAGGGCAACGCAAAAAAACTCTTTAATTGTAACGTTTACGTAACAAACAGGTAACATTATTTGTGATGCTACAAAGGCAAATCTGTTCAAGAACATAACAGTCCATACTTGTTACCAAATATTTACAGAATTTTGTAAATCCTGTCTGATAGGAGTCACTGAAATAGCCCCGAAAATGTCATCTATTGCTTCCTTCACATTTGTGCTTGGCTCTTATCGCGTCACACACCCAGTGCAGCACCTTGTAAAAGCCCTCTGCTGGTGATATGATGGTACACACACTCACGATATTAGCGTTGTTTCAGCACATTGTTTTGGGCTCCACAGGCAGAAGTTGCGGATGAGGACACAGATGGCGGTGGAGGCTTCAGGGAAGTGCGTCGGATATGTGTCTCTGTGTCTCTGTGCCATGGGACCTTATGTTGATGTCATACACTGTTGTGGCTTGGGAAAGCTTTAGGGAAGGATGGGAAAAGGAGTGCTGGGAGGAGGAAAGAAGGTGGGGGAGGAGGAGGAGGTAAATGGGAGAAAGGAGGAGTGCTGGGGGGCGAGAGGAGGGAAGGAGCAAGGGGGAGATGCAGAAGGGGAAACAAATTCATGAAGGAAGATGGAAAGTAACACGGGACTGACAGTTGGGTGGGGAGAAATAGATGCATGAAAAGACTCTATGGTTTCGGCACCTTTGGTAGAAACGGGCAATGCTTTGACAAATTATGTGACTGTTGTATATAAGCTTTTTTTCCAATCAAAATACGATGTCTTAATAGTTTTTACATAGTAATTTGCTCCCTTGCATATACTACTTTGCGCACTCTCTTTAAGATACCAGCAGGTGATCTTCTGATACCATTTATCCATGAATTATCTCTTCATATCCTTCAGTCATTAAAACTTGCTTTTGGGCAACTCTTAAAGCTTACAATGTATGTATGGCCATTGCAAAAGCTAGATTACTCAGTCATTGAGTCATTTTGGGTGAATTTGGAGTAATGCTTTAAATCGGTTTGGCTGGACGATATCATAACAACCTCGTTTTTTGTTTCCTAGCAGATGTAGACAGATTTTTTGCAGAAAAAATCTCTTAGTAACAAAATCTCGCCTTAACAATCCAATTGTTGACAGTGTGGAGTTGGTTATATTCTGCATGAACCTGTTTTTTTTTTCATCAAACCAAATCACCATGATTGTGACTCATCAAACCATCCACGGGACCCTGGTCCAGACAAAGCTCCAAAGACGCTAGCAAACTCCAGCTGTATGTTTTGATGAGCCTGTCTGTCAAGACATTCAAACAGTTGGTTGCCATTGAGGTGCAATCACAACGTAGATTTGGAGATGTCAATATTAAAACAAGTTGTGCATTTCTCAAACTTCAGTCGTGTTGGAATTCATGACTAAGGGAGTTTTTTTCACGTGTGCCAACCTATATTTATACCCCAGTGAAAGAGCAAGTCATGATAACTATTAGAGAGAACACTTTTTATCTTGATTTACAATAAGTTGTTTTTAATACGGAGTAAAGGAGACAGTTTGCTCATTTACGATAAAACAGATAAATAAACAAAATTTGGATATATTTTTTAAATGTTTACCAAGGTTCGTCATTATTTGTGGAGGGCAGTTTGAGCGAAAACAAATATAGTAGCCTGTCAGTTCGAATTCCATTTCTAGTTTACCCCCTCCCGGCACTGTGAAGTGGTTACCATGGCTGTGCACAGCATCAGAGCGGTGCTGCGTCTGTTGTTTGAAATCCGTGCAGGAGACCAATTTATTGGCGGCCTCACAGTTCCACTCTGCCTGAGCAAAATCACACTCATTATCTGTTTGATCACAATCACTTGCCTGAGCTTGATCAGCCCTGTCACAGTGATCGCATCATCAAATGAATTAACCCAAACCTGACCTTACTACTTTATCACTCTTCTCCTATTCTTTGGTTCCACTGTTTACTCTCACTTTTACTCGGTCTATTTCTGTGTGCTGCTTTCTCTCTGATGGTGGGTATACTGTAATTTGCAGCTGAGCTTTACCTCTATTAGCTCTACAATCTATAGCATTAAATTGGTTTGCCTGAAGCGGTTGTGTCGCAAACCTGATTGGTCATGGACCCCAAATAAACCTGCATGATGTGTGCTGTTTATATTCCAGTATTGGTTACAAGTAACATCTAATGACCTACAAACACTTGGGTAACGGGAACGTATTTGTCAGTTACAGCTCCTGGCCAGCGCTGACAAATCATCCAATTTCTCTCAGGCAATTGCAGAGGTCATATAGAGCGCTCCACTGTCTGGCAAAACGGGAACATTCCACCAAACACACCCGAGGCCAAAGACCAGAACCCTCTTGTTTATTTTTCCACAAATTCTTCTCTCTTGACTTCTTCCTCCATGTTTTCTTTCTTATTTTTGCGTGTCTGTATTTTTCACACAAACAGACCCTCTTCCTCACCTGGGACACAGCGGTTTAACTAGCAACAAGGAGTTTATAGAGATTTAACAGAAAAGATTTAGGGAAAAGAGAGCATGAAATATAAGGAGACAGGTATGTAGCGGAAGGACAAAGAGTGAAGGGAAGAGAGAAATCCTTCCCTGGTGGGAACTGAGAGGGGGAAGAGAAGAGAGACATAAACACAAGGCATTATGGTTGGATACGACTGTATATGAAGCTTATTTAATCACAATAAACCCATCACATCCGGAATTGGAACTACACCCCACAAACACATCTGAACCAATGAGGTTAGGTATGTGGAGTTGTTTGCAAGGAAATCGGTGTGTACAAAATTGTTATTTTATATTGTTATATGTGGACTATGCTTCCAAAAAGTGCAATTTCAGATTTTTTAAAAAGCAAACTAAAATTTGCTCCCTAGGCCAGTGTTCTTTCCATAATAATTTGGCTCTGGTGGAATTCGCTCAAGTCTTCACTCCAGGCCGATTCTCTTACATCCAAGACCAACACACTGACTACGAGAAATGATTGTTCACTTACCATCCAATTTACCCTGAGCATTACGGACACTTCCTAGTTAAGTTTGCATAGTACTGGTTAGCGAATTGATCAGATAAATGCTTGTTAATTGATCAGTCTAATACTTGTTAATTGATCAGTCTAATACTTGTTAATTGATCAGTCTAATACTTGTTAATTGATCAGTCTAATACTTGTTAACTGATCAGTCTAATACTTGTTAACTGATCAGTCTAATACTTGTTAATTGATCAGTCTAATACTTGTTAATTGATCAGTCTAATACTTGTTAATTGATCAGTCTAATACTTGTTAATTGATCAGTCTAATGCTTGTTAATTGATCAGTCTAATACTTGTTAATTGATCAGTCTACTACTTGTTAATTGATCAGTCTAATGCTTGTTAATGCATTAGTCTAATACTTGTTAACTGATCAGTCTAATACTTGTTAACTGATCAGTCTAATACTTGTTAATTGATCAGTCTAATACTTGTTAATTGATCAGTCTAATACTTGTTAATTGATCAGTCTAATACTTGTTAATTGATCAGTCTAATGCTTGTTAATTGATCAGTCTAATACTTGTTAATTGATCAGTCTAATACTTGTTAATTGATCAGTCTAATATGTGTTAGTTAGTCTAATACTTGTGTGGTGTGGATATTATTTGTAACCATCTATGGGCCTGTTCTAGTTTTTGTGGTGCTGGGGTTGCCTTTTGTGGTGAATTCCATGTGTGAATAAAAGCCACTTGGGCTTTTTGGACCTCAAGTTAAGCCACCCACCGCTACAATCAGCTACTTGACACCCCCTCACACTTCTGTGTGTGTGTGTGTGTGTGTGTGTGTGTGTGTGTGTGTGTGTGTGTGTGTGTGTGTGTGTGTGTGTGTGTGTGTGTGTGTGTGTGTGTGTGTGTGTGTGTGTGTGTGTGTGTGTGTGTGTGTGTGTGTGTGTGTGTGTGTGTGTGTGTGTGTGGGCGTGTGTGTGTGTTTGATGGCTTGTGTTTGTGGGCTTGTGCATGTCAGTGTGTGTGTTTGTGGGCGTGTGTTTGTGGGCGTGTGCATGTGTGTGTGTGCATGTGTGTGTGTGTGGGCGTGTACGTGTGTATGTGTGTGTGTGTGTGTGTGTGTGTGTGTGTGTGTGTGTGTGTGTGTGTGTGTGTGTGTGTGTGTGGGCGTGTGTGTGTGTGGGCGTGTGCATGTGTGTGTGCACGCGCTGAGTGTTTGTCCATTTAGGTTTGCACAAGAATGTTACTAACTCCGATCTAAGGACTCGGCACCCTGCTGTTCTTAGTCTAATCAGTTATAACACTATAATTAACAGTGTGATTCAATCAGGCAAAGTCAAGTTGGCCCTTTTTGTTTTAAGGTCATCCACAAAAAAATTAACATTTCAATATTTTAGCATTCATTAGATAGAGTTTATGTGCAGTTTTTGGTTTAAATTAGCATATTCTCTAAGTTGAATTGCAGTCATACCAACTAGCCAGAAATGTCAACGCTTAAAAGTGAGACAGTAAACCTTTCTGAGGATGCAACAAATGTCCCATTTACAACCCTGTGTCATCTGGGTGTGTGTGTTGTCAAATCTAGTTTGTCCCCAAACATATACCGAGTATTTCTTTATTTAAAATGATGTCTAGTTGATTCGATTGTGCTGCAGGAGCCATGAGCACATGTTCTTTGCAAACGGCTGCCGCTCAATCCAATGTTTGTTCTCAAATGTATTGAGCGGACGCTCAATGATATGTTTTGGCTTCACAAAGATGTGTTACTTATCACATTTAATTATGAATACACGCTATTAAATCCCTGCACCGTGTGTCCAATTATCAGTACTCTGTGTTGTCCCTATATCCCCACCTGCCTATAAATGAACATCAATCCAGAACATTCTAGAATGCACTACAACGATAAACATTACTTTGTGAGTAAAAAGTCCTTAAGTCACCACTATACATGTTTGTATTTCCTTTTATTATGTATTCTAATTGTGAAAATTGTGGGTTTATAGTCTCCACAAATGTAGTAAAACACAAACGCACACATGCAGGGTCCAATCTCTCCTACTTGTCAGAGCCGATCTCTGATTCAGAGTCAGATGAGAGTGAAGGACATGTACTTTCTCCACTCTGTATCCGTGCAGTGCATGTATGACATGTCACAGCACAGGCACGTGATTGTTAAGATACTATTCTTAGTCTGTGGAGGACCTACTGCCAGTCTGCCAGTCCGCCAATCTGCCAGTGTTAGGTAAAATAAAATATTCCACACGATCCAGGTAGCCTGCTAACATTGCAATTGCCTTCAATGCTTCTCACTAAAGCACAGAGGAAAAAAATCAATTTTATTAACTAAATTGCCTGGAATTGAAATGGAACTGAGCCCAACTCTGCCTGTTTCGTTTTCGCTCTTTTCCTACCTTGAGGAAAAGGTGGAAAGGTGTGTCTAATAGCACTGGGAGCAGGACACTTCCTGTAATTGCCTCTGGCTTTAACATTACACAGGTTGGTAATATAATAACATCGACATTTCTTGTAGTCCACAAAGGTGTTCTACAGGGTTCAATTTAAGGTCCTATATTATTCACACTTTTTAATAATTAAATATGTAACTCAATAAGATATTGTGCATTTTATTTGTATGCCGACGACTCAGTACTTAGCTATAGTTCCCAGTTTTGATAAAGCTGTTTTCAACTTTTACAAAAACAATTTATAGACAGTAGGTTGCTATTACATGCAAAAATAACTAGTGCATTACATTTAAAAATAACCAACTCTAACTTTTTGGAGTCCCGGCAAAATTTTTTAAGTGGGTCAAATGACACACTTTCGGCACTGCTGGTGTTAAATAGCCCTCCTGATCACCCAACTGGTGTACAAAGCCCAAACAGAAACTAAAAGGTGGCCAACCAAAATAATTTCGGAGTGAGTACCTGTTTTCCTCACTCGTTACAATACGTGTCTCAGCATCTACACTTTAATCGCTGAATGCAATCTATCATTCGGCCTTGTGTTTAATCACTGGTGCAAACCTGTGTACTCACCACTGTCTGTTATTTTCTTCAGTTGGTTGGGATTCACTGACTTCTAAAAGGTCCAGACATTGGTTGATGTTTCTATAGAGGACAATCAGGCAAAAAATATACAGATTATGTAACAAAAATGTATTTGAAGAACAGCAGTAACCAAACACACTGTCCATACTGGATGATACTGGTGTGATTCCACTGGCCTTTTAGGAACTGGGTGAAACTGCTTTTGTAATATTTTTCTACCAACTCAATGAATCATTTGATTTAACTGTCTAATTAAAGATAAATAAATCGATGACAACTTTAAACAGCAGTGAGGTGTGAGCCAGACAAGCTCTAAATGGTAAATGCTAGCGCTTTAATCCAAAGCGCTTGACAGATCCTGCGTCACATTCACCCATTCATTCACTCACTCATACACTGATGACCGCCTCTACCATGTAAGGCCACTGCAGGCTCGCCAGGAGCAGCTGGGGTTAGGTGTCTTGCTCAATTTCCCAGGAGGATCGAACCACCAACCTTCCGATTGATAGACAACCGACTCAACCCACTGAGCCACTGCTCTAGCGTGATGGAGCTGGCTAATTTAAAAGATGTCAGTTAAAATAATGTGCAACATTGTCCAGGCATATTTATAAATAATTTATTTCTACGGTTTGTTCTCTCTCTTTATTCCTTCGCTCTCTTTCTGTGTTCGTCTCCTTTCACTATTTCCCTATACCTTTCGACAGATATCCACTTCTCAATACTGATTGCATCTCCAGCGTCTATCCAATCACTTCAGTTCTAGAGCCAAGTTGAGACTAATTGTGGTGAATTGTTTGAAGAGGGAAGATTGTGCCCAACTGACTATGTGATCATGATCACCTGTTTAACAGCTTTTAGCAGACTGAGTGTTATTGAGTACTGATCTGAGAAGACAGTAGATAAGACCCCACATTATATGGGATGTGAGACCTCTGCCATAGCCAGTAGACACCGCACTATATGGGATGTGAGACCTCAGCCATAGCCAGTAGATACCACACTATATGGGATGTGAGACCTCAGCCATAGCCAGTAGATACCACACTATATGGGATGTGAGACCTCAGCCATAGCCAGTAGATACCACACTATATGGGATGTGAGACCTCAGCCATAGCCAGTAGATACCACACTATATGGGATGTGACACCTCTGCCATAGCCTGTAGACAGCACATATGGGTTGTGACACCCCGGCCTAGCCAGTAGACACCACATATGGGTTGTGACACCCCGGCCTAGCCAGTAGACAGCACATATGGGTTGTGACACCCCGGCCTAGCCAGTAGACACCACATATGGGTTGTGACACCCCGGCCTAGCCAGTAGACAGCACATATGGGTTGTGACACCCCGGCCTAGCCAGTAGACACCACATATGGGTTGTGACACCCCGGCCTAGCCAGTAGACACCACATATGGGTTGTGACACCCCGGCCTAGCCAGTAGACAGCACATATGGGTTGTGACACCCCGGCCTAGCCAGTAGACACCACATATGGGTTGTGACACCCCGGCCTAGCCAGTAGACAGCACATATGGGTTGTGACACCCCGGCCTAGCCAGTAGACAGCACATATGGGTTGTGACACCCCGGCCTAGCCAGTAGACACCACATATGGGTTGTGACACCCGGCCTAGCCAGTAGACACCACATATGGGTTGTGACACCCCGGCCTAGCCAGTAGACACCACATATGGGTTGTGACACCCCGGCCTAGCCAGTAGACACCACATATGGGTTGTGACACCCCGGCCTAGCCAGTAGACACCACATATGGGTTGTGACACCCCGGCCTAGCCAGTAGACAGCACACTCCATGGTCAAACTCCCATTCATCCAGAAAGCAGTGGCCAGACAAAGACTGTATAATCAAGGGCCACAGACATCTCAGTTACACAACATTCATTCACTTATGGTCAAACAGAATGGGTTTGTCTCGGAGCATGACAATAAATGAATGACATTTTCAAGCCATTAGACTGCTACTAAAACGGCGACCTGACCAAGATAAGGTGAAAAAAATCTGCTTTAGGGATTGAGTTTTAGGGATTTTTGTAAATCGCTGTTCCAATCAATGATCAGGTCGTCGTTGCAACCATTGGCTGCTGCGAAGCAATGTACCTACTGGAGCGTAGACTGCAGGTGGATAGAGCTATGGTGACTAGAGAGCTTAGGTACAGTGGGACTTTGCCAAGTAGAGACTTGTACATAAGTTGGTATTAGTGAGAGAAACGCCATTTAGTTAATGACGGCCAGCCGACTAATGCATAAAGCAGTGTTGGGTGTTTCAAGGGGCAGTTTCAGCAGAGAGTTTGAGGCTGTTCTATAAATGACAAAGTCGAACATTGGGATAATAGTCATTTGGCACACATACACACAGACACACAGACTTTTTAAGAACATGTGCCTATTTAATTATTGTTATTCTTACTGTTATGTAAATAAATGAAGTTCACATTCCCAGACTTTCTCTCTATAGGTACAGGGCCCTTAGGTAACTTCTCTATCTCTCTCTCTTTCTCTCTCTCTCTCTCCAGATCCTGGTGGGGGAGCTGGTGGCATTCTTTCTGAAGGCTGAGGGGACACAGGAGAAGACCATAGTAACCGCAGACTGCTGCTACTTCAATCCTCTCCTGCGACGCATCGTCCGTTTCCTAGGTAACCACTGATGCCTCTGGATAGACACCACGATGCTATGAATGATCACGAGACATAAATGGGACAAGCAGGAGATTGCCTTGTGAACTTTGGGCTTTTGATATCCTGATTCTGTCCTCTGCCTGTCTGACAACCCTTCTCCTTCCCTACTCGTGTTGTGTTCGACAAAAGTGCTTTTCAATAATCCAAAGTTGCTTTACGAATATGGCTGAGGAGCAGAAAACTCTTGATGAGGAGGTTGGATTGAAAGATAGTGAGGAAGTCAGATTCATGGATGCCTTGAGGTAGGGAATTCCAGATCTTAGGACCAACTCAAGAGAATACAACCATAGGGCTGGCGAGATGACCAGCTGGAGTGAAGTGAGCATCTGTGTTGGTGGTTCTGAGAGGTAGGAATATACGGCGAGGAAGGGGTTTCATCTGCCCGAAGGAGAATATTGTAATGAATGCGTTTGGAGTCAGCGAAATACACAGAGGACCGGAGTCTGCCAAGATTTTGTCCGGGTGAGGAGTCAGGTAGACTTGTGGCAGTGGTGTGAAGGTGTGAGAAGGACAAAGAGGGTGGAGGATAATGCCAAGACTGTGTGGTTGTGGAGGTGGAGACATAAGTATGTCATCAATGGTGAGGTTACCTGCCTTAGCATGGGTGGATTTGGTGCCTACCAGCACTACGAGCATGAGGAGGTTGAGATACATCCATGTTTTTGTTGCAGAAAGGCAGAATTCAATGTGGGTCAGTTGTGTGTTGAGGATGGATTTGGTGCTGATGTAGACCTTGCTGTCGTCTGCATAACAGTGAAAGTCAGGATTCAAGTGGATCTAACCAACAGGGAAGATTTTAATGAAAATAGGGGAGATCCCAGCACAGAGCCCTGGGGGTCACCCTGTGTAACAACAGTTGATTCAGAGGTTAAGCCTTTGAGGGAGATGTAATGGGTACGGTTTGTGAGATACGAATGTAACCAACCCAATGCAGTGCCCTCAACTACACAAAGCTGCATGCCTGGTGAGGAGGATGTTTTGGCTCACTGGGTCAAAGGCAGCACTCAGGACAAGGAGATTGAGGATATTGAGGGCATCAGCAGAGATAAGGGGGCCATTTATGACTTTAAATAGTGCAGTTTTTGTACCGTGAACAAATGGAGCTTGGAGACTATGCGGAAGTTGCTGATTATATTGGTCTCAAGTCCAGGATTTTTTGAAGATGGGGTGACTGCTTCAGTATTGTAGTTCGCAGGGACAGTTCAATGGGTCAGGGGACGGTTCTATACTGTTTGTGATCTATGGACAGAGAGCAGGCAGGCAGGATGGCATTGATGAGAACCGTCGGTAGAGGATCCAGAGATCAGATAGTAGTCAGTGAGTGTATAATCATATTGTCAGACAGTTGAAACATGGAGACGGAGATATCTCTGATCAGAGAGCAATGGTGAGTAGTTCAGGCTGATCAGAGAGCAATGGTGAGTAGTTCAGGCTGATCAGAGAGCAATGGTGAGTAGTTCAGGCTGATCAGAGAGCAATGGTGAGTAGTTCAGGCTGATCAGAGAGCAATGGTGAGTAGTTCAGGCTGATCAGAGAGCAATGGTGAGTAGTTCAGGCTGATCAGAGAGCAATGGTGAGTAGTTCAGGCTGATCAGAGAGCAATGGTGAGTAGCTTAAACGGTAAACAAGGATAATAGTGGTAGAGCTGGATGATTCTGTACTCTAATTTGCAAAGCGTACGGACAAAGACAACGGTGCGTGAACGCTTTCTTCCTCCACCTCAATCATCGTGTGAGCTAGGTAATGGAGCTCTCGGCAGGCTCAAAACATGTTTGACCATAAAAGTAGGGTTTTGTTTCTGTTCAGGTGCATGTGCATGTTCCACTAGATGTGAGTGACCCATCAAAACAGGCACAGACAGATATTCATCACATGTCTTATTGCTAATCGTAGTTACTTGAGAATTTCAAAACAACTCTTGTCTCATTTTTTCCGTCTCTCTCTCCACCTCTCAGGTGTGTTCACCTTTGGACTGTTCACCACCACCATTTTTGCCAACGCGGGTCAGGTTGTAACAGGAAACCAGACGCCTCACTTCCTGTCGGCCTGCAGGCCCAACTACACTGCCCTCGGGTGCACGTCGACCATGCAGTATATCACCCAGCCTCGCGCGTGCACGGGAAACCCATTGATCGTGGCGTCGGCACGCAAATCCTTCCCGTCTAAAGATGCAGCTCTTAGTGTTTACTCAGCAGTCTACACTGTGGTAGGTTTTGGTGCACTACAGGCACTTTGGTGGTTTGGTGACAGCGGAAGCTTTATTCTGGCAAATGATTCATATTGTCACGAAGTCAGTGAGGTGTGGAAGTTGGAAAGACGGAGTCAGGCGCAGGAACTAATGACGTTTGTGGGTTTTTATTGATAGCCACAAACATGCAGGCAAAAGCCTCCCACAATAGTACACACAGGTACTAAGTACGTTAATCCCAAAATAACAAACTACACGACGTAGCGCAGGAATATCAAACTCACTTCACAAAGGAAGAATATATTCAAACAATGCAACGATGAACAATTCCACAGAAAGACATGACCAAACACAGGGAACCTAAATACGCTACTAATGAGGAAATGGACACCAGGTGTTTGTGATGACAAGACCGGACAATCAGTGGGGGGACGAGGAACGATGGCAGCTTAAAATACCGGGGAGGACGAACACCAAAGCCGGCCTGCAGGTGGCAATAGACTGGCTTCCGAGGGAGCTCTGACACATATTCAGTTGAAGTCTGACATTTACATACACTTAAGCAAAATACATTCAAACTCAGTTCATCACAATTCCCAACATTTAATTTTAGGTCAGTTAGGCTTACAACTTCATTTTAAGAATGGGAAATGTCACAACAATTGTGTAATGATTTATTTCAGCTTCTAAACATTCCCAGTTGTTCAGAAGTTCAAATACATTAAATTAGTATTTGGAAGCATTGCTCTAGCTGTTTTACTTGTCTCAATTATTGCCTTTATTTTGGTGATGGGAATTTTCATGCGTTTAAGTTTTAGAAAGTTCAATTCTAATATGAATTCACTTCAATTACATTTTGTTCAGAATAACCAGGAGTATTAAATACTATGTTGTCCCGTTTCTCTGATAGTACACCTGGTTTCCTCTCTGTCGTTTCCAGATGTACGTGACACTTGTTTTCCGGACTAAAGGCACACGACTGACCAAGCCTACGGTCAGCCTGACCCTGCTCTGTCTGGCCATGCTGGTGGGAGTGGTCAGGGTGGCAGAGTACCGAAACCACTGGGCCGACGTTCTGGCTGGCTTCTTCACCGGAGGAGCCATTGCAGTGTTTCTGGTGAGACCATGAGATGGATACTGTGGGCAAGAATGTGCCTGCTTAGGTACTGTGTCCGTGGGCAAGACACACAAGACCACTGCCGTGACAACCGCCATGACTATTGACGTGACTACCACCTGATTACCACCGTGACTGCCGCTTGATTACCACCGTGACTGCCGCTTGATTACCACCTGACTACCACCTGATTACCACCTGACTACCACCTGATTACCACCGTGACTACCACCTGATTACCACCTGACTACCACCTGATTACCACCGTGACTTCCACCTGACTACCACCTGACTACCACCTGACTACCACCTGACTACCACCTGATTACCACCTGACTACCGCCTGACTACCGCCTGACTACCGCTTCTTCTGTATCTGTTGCATAACAACTGACAGAAGGCACTGTCAGTTCCCCCTGATCAAATCATCTTCCTTGATGTGAGAGATAAGGGGGGTTGAAGAAACAAGTTATTCTATTCACAGAGATAATAATACAATGATGTAAATATTACATTAAGTTCATAACAAGAGCAGCAGTTAATCCTGCTACTTCCACATGGCACGAAGTAATGTCCCTATAATTTCCAATATATAGCTTTCATTTCAGTTCTGTAATTGGTTTATTTTTATTACCGAACTATTTTCAGTTTCTCGTCTCATATCTCTCCCATTTGCCTTTTCTCGCTCACTTCTATGTCTCCCCAGGTGACGTGTGTGATCAACAACTTCCAGCAGGCGCTGCCCCCTCCTCCTCCCCCGCGGCCCCAGCGCCCAGAGTCGGTCCTGGGGATGCCCATGGTGGCACTGCCCTGTGTGGAGAGTCCACTAGAAAAGTTAAGTGGCACTCAGGTAAGGGATGAGGGTGGGTGAATGGCAGGACAGCTGAAGGATGGACACATGTAGCTCTTCTATTTCCCTTCTGTCTAACACCCCAAAGTGAATTACCCCTCAACACACATAACCCACGTCCCCCCTAACCCAGGTCCCCCTAACCCAGGTCCCCCTAACCCAGGTCCCCTCTAACCCAGGTCCCCCTAACCCAGGTCCCCCTAACCCAGGTCCCCCTAACCCAGGTCCCCCTAACCCAGGTCCCCTCTAACCCAGGTCCCCTCCTAACCCAGGTCCCCTCTAACCCAGGTCCCCCCTAACCCACGTCCCCCCTAACCCAGGTCCCCCCTAACCCAGGTCCCCTCTAACCCAGGTCCCCCCTAACCCAGGTCCCCCCTAACCCACGTCCCCCTAACCCAGGTCCCCTCTAACCCAGGTCCCCCCTAACCCAGGTCCCCCCTAACCCAGGTCCCCCCTAACCCAGGTCCCCCTAACCCAGGTCCCCCTAACCCACGTCCCCCTAACCCAGGTCCCCCTAACCCAGGTCCCCCTAACCCACGTCCCCCTAACCCACGTCCCCCTAACCCAGGTCCCCTCTAACCCAGGTCCCCCTAACCCAGGTCCCCCTAACCCAGGTCCCCCCTAACCCACGTGCCCCCTAACCCAGGTCCCCTCTAACCCAGGTCCCCTCTAACCCACGTCCCCTCTAACCCAGGTCCCCCCTAACCCAGGTCCCCTCTAACCCAGGTCCCCCCTAACCCAGGTCCCCCCTAACCCAGGTCCCCTCTAACCCACGTCCCCCCTAACCCAGGTCCCCTCTAACCCAGGTCCCCTCTAACCCACGTCCCCTCTAACCCAGGTCCCCTCTAACCCACGTCCCCTCTAACCCAGGTCCCCCTAACCCAGGTCCCCCTAACCCACGTCCCCCTAACCCAGGTCCCCCTAACCCAGGTCCCCTCTAACCCACGTCCCCCTAACCCAGGTCCCCCTAACCCAGGTCCCCCTAACCCACGCCCCCTAACCCAGGTCCCCCTAACCCAGGTCCCCCTAACCCACGTCCCCCTAACCCACGTCCCCCTAACCCAGGTCCCCTCTAACCCAGGTCCCCCTAACCCAGGTCCCCCTAACCCAGGTCCCCTCTAACCCACGTCCCCCTAACCCAGGTCCCCCTAACCCAGGTCCCCCTAACCCAGGTCCCCCTAACCCAGGTCCCCCTAACCCAGGTCCCCTCTAACCCAGGTCCCCCTAACCCAGGTCCCCCTAACCCAGGTCCCCTCTAACCCACGTCCCCCCTAACCCAGGTCCCCTCTAACCCAGGTCCCCTCTAACCCACGTCCCCTCTAACCCAGGTCCCCCTAACCCAGGTCCCCTCTAACCCAGGTCCCCCTAACCCAGGTCCCCTCTAACCCAGGTCCCCTCTAACCCACGTCCCCCTAACCCAGGTCCCCTCTAACCCAGGTCCCCTCTAACCCAGGTCCCCTCTAACCCAGGTCCCCTCTAACCCACGTCCCCTCTAACCCAGGTCCCCCCTAACCCAGGTCCCCCCTAACCCACGTCCCCCCTAACCCAGGTCCCCCTAACCCAGGTCCCCTCTAACCCACGTCCCCCTAACCCAGGTCCCCCTAACCCAGGTCCCCCTAACCCACGCCCCCTAACCCAGGTCCCCCTAACCCAGGTCCCCCTAACCCACGTCCCCCTAACCCACGTCCCCTAACCCAGGTCCCCTCTAACCCAGGTCCCCCTAACCCAGGTCCCCCTAACCCAGGTCCCCTCTAACCCACGTCCCCCTAACCCAGGTCCCCCTAACCCAGGTCCCCCTAACCCAGGTCCCCCTAACCCAGGTCCCCCTAACCCAGGTCCCCTCTAACCCACGTCCCCCTAACCCAGGTCCCCCTAACCCAGGTCCCCCTAACCCACGTCCCCCTAACCCAGGTCCCCCTAACCCAGGTCCCCCTAACCCACGTCCCCCTAACCCACGTCCCCCTAACCCAGGTCCCCTCTAACCCAGGTCCCCCTAACCCAGGTCCCCCCTAACCCAGGTCCCCTCTAACCCACGTCCCCCCTAACCCAGGTCCCCTCTAACCCAGGTCCCCTCTAACCCACGTCCCCTCTAACCCAGGTCCCCCTAACCCAGGTCCCCTCTAACCCAGGTCCCCTCTAACCCAGGTCCCCTCTAACCCACGTCCCCTCTAACCCAGGTCCCCCCTAACCCACGTCCCCTCTAACCCAGGTCCCCCTAACCCAGGTCCCCCTAACCCAGGTCCCCTCTAACCCAGGTCCCCCTAACCCAGGTCCCCTCTAACCCAGGTCCCCCCTAACCCACGTCCCCCCTAACCTCCTCCAAAATACCAGTACGCATTCTTTGGATTCAAATTTGTGATCCTCTTCTATGGCATTGTATTCGAGTCAGAGTGATAGAGAGAGAGAGTGGTTAGCAGTAGTAATGTAGTAGTAATGATTCTTCCATTCTCCCCCGCTGGTCTGCGAGGTAAAGAGCGACTGTGTAGCTGTTCAGATCTAATGATGGCACATTTTCACCATGTGCTCTTATAAGATCAGGACAGCAGAAGGCACCAGCTGCAGGCAACCTGTTGGAAGTGCCGCTCAGTGGAGTTGCTTTGTATCTCCTGTTGTCTGTCACATTCACTAACCCTCACCTGTCATCTCTCCGTTATCTCCCATCTGGTTCTCCTCCCTTCTCCCATCTGGTTCTCTATCCTTCTATCTCTGTCATCAGCATTCTGCCCTCTCCTCCGCCTGTCCTCCTTACAACCCCTACGTTCACCATCCATTCTGACCAACCTTCCCACGCTCCGCATTTTATTCCTTCTTCCCTTTATCTGTGTTCATCTCTTTTCACTCGTTCTTTTTCTCTCTCTATCTCGTTCACCCCTGCTTTCTCTCTCTCTCTCTCTCTCTCTCTCTTCGTCCTATTTTTCTTCTCTTCTGTCTCTCTCTCTCTCTCTCTCTCCCTCTCTCTCTCTCTCTCTCTCTTCGTCCTATTTTTCTTCACTTCTCTCTCTCTCTCTCTCTCTCTCTCTCTCTCTCTCTCTCTCTCTCTCTCTCTCTCTCTCTCCCTCTCTCTCTCTCTCTCTCTTCGTCCTATTTTTCTTCTCTTCTGTCTCTCTCTCTCTCTCTCTTTCTCACTCCTCTCTTTCCTCTGCAGACTCCGAGGGGATCTCCTTTTACCGAGATCACATGACCATCAGCCCTACCAGTTCCCCGTCACCCCAGATGTCCTCATACCGTCTCGCTCCATTTCCAGCGATGTCTAGATCAGCCACGCCCACATGAACACGAGCGCCGCTGCACCGCCCACTCCACAGGCCACTCCTCCACCCTCTACAGGTCTTATTCCACGCAGGTCTAGACCGCCAAAACACTCACACGTACAGAACACACACAAGACAGGCGGCAGAAACTAGGACCTCGGTCAGTCAGTCTCCCCGCACCTCGCCCACGTCCAACTCCCTGGAGAAACGGCCGGTGGTCTTTTGAAGTGAGGCTCACGAACACTTAAAAGGCGTCCAACGTCACCTTCAGAACGGTGTCAGGTACAGGTCCGCATCGCGTTGTTTTGACTCGGTCGTGAAAAGTGCGATGCTCACCGAGGTCACGACGTGATTTCTAATCTTTGACTGTTTTTGAAGGTTCAGAATGCATGGAAGTGTATGGGTTTAGGCGCTGTGCTCGTTGGTGTTGTCCACTGTCTGCTGGGGGTTTCCTCCTGGCCAGGCATGCTGAAACACATCAGTCCTTTGTATTGCTGTGTGCTTTTAAGATAAATGAAACCAACCGCTCTACCAACCCAGATTTCCAGTTCTCTAGAACAAGGCGATCATTTTGAACCAAACAACTGCTGCAGTTTTTAACCACTGGGTGAGAAAACATTAAGGGATCCATCACTTTATGCGATACATTTGGTAATGAGTTAGTTATACTTTGGAGTAACCGCAAAAACAACATATAAACGGACACACAGATGAGGTGCACAATAAGCCTACTCACGCTGACATAAAAAGGTCTGGCAGTCCTTTTGTTAACTCTGTATAACATCTGATCAGAGAATATTTTCAACCGACAGGATGAAATTGCTTAAGGTTTATGTCTCTAGGAGCTTTGTATAACACAACATTGTTTCTTTTGCACACAACGTGTCGGAACAGGGAACCTTGGGTACTAAAGCGTTGTCACTGTTATTTAATCAAAAGTGTTATAGAACGCCAAACTGGGACAATAACAAGATACCCGTTCTCTGTGATGTACAGAGACATGATCTGCAATGGACTGTCCCATTAGATTCTTTAATTTAATCATCAGTTTATTTACTACTGTGTAAATAGTGTGTTGTTGCTACAGAGAACAGTTTTGCTGGTTTTGATTTGCACATCCCAGTCACATCCCAATCATATCGTACCATGCATTTCTACTACTGCTGTTTGGTTCTTCTCTCTGTCTTTGTTGTATCTTGACTATACCGTCTCACGGCTGTGAAATGTCTCCCCCTGCTGGACAACACACACATATAAACATATGCTGATAAACATATCTGAATACATCCCCTACAGACAGGCACACAGATATGCATACAGAAACGCATAGACACCCACCCAAGCAAACACAGAATCACACTCACCCATCCTATCTTCAGACCCCCCTCTTTTCCACTTTCGTACACAAAAAATAATTTGTATAGTTTTGTAAATATCTCTTTTTTGTAATAAGAATGTGATTTTTACACAGACACCCCACTGCACTCCCTGCACATTAACTTGTTGTGGAGAGACTGGACAATTAATCAGATCAAATACATATTGTACAAGCGTGTATATTATGGTGTGTGTTATGGTCAATGGTCCAGACTAAAGCCTTGTCCTCTGTGGTAACATCAGTATCCTGCCATGGTTTGGGGTTTTTCTCCAATATCTCACCTTCCGCCCATTCCGTAGAAACCACAGTCTGTAAATGATGGAAGATGGTTTCAGACTTGATGGTGTGTGTTTATATTTTAGCGCCAAATAAACATTACAAATTTGAAATTAAACAATGGAGTAACATGTGAATAAAATGGAAGCACCATTTCATTTTGAGGTGTTCTGAGTTTAAACATTTTTTTTCATCTTGTTACTATTTACCCTCTGTTTTGTAAAGATTTGTCTGATGAGAAAAATAAATGGTTATTTCAAATTGAATGCTGAGTGTGAGCTCTTTGTTTACCTGTGGTGGATTTTATTATTTGACCAATCACAATACTTCAAGACCAGACCCGGGTTGTGGATCATCCAATAGAATTTTGCTACAGCTTACTTTGTATTTTATCTATCGGGCAGATTATGCACTGAAGACTACTGTCTATATAATTACATATGTGTGTGTGATACAGGATAATATGTACATTCTGCAACTGAAGTCCCAACAAAGTTAAACCTGAAAAATCCAGGTTTTCTAGAATGTGTCTAATAGGGAAAATGTATGTGGGGTTTGTGTTAATATTTGGTTAGGATTGGGTTAATATTAGGTTAGTATTGGATTAATATTGGTTTAATATTGGATTAGGATTGGGTTAATATTGGATTAGCATTGGGTTAATATTGGGTTAGGATTGGGTTAATATTCGGTTAGGATTGGGTTAACATTGGGTTAGGATTGGGTTAATATTCGGTTAGGATTGGGTTAATATTCAGTTAGGATTATGTTAATATTGGGTTAGGATTGGGTTAATATCCGGTTAGGATTGGGTTAATATTCAGTTAGGATTGGGTTAATATTCAGTTAGGATTGGGTTAATATTCAGTTAGGATTGGGTTAATATTCAGTTAGGATTGGGTTAATATTCAGTTAGGATTGGGTTAATATTCGGTTGGGATTGGGTTAATATTCAGTTAGGATTGGGTTAATATTCAGTTAGGATTGGGTTAATATTCAGTTAGGATTGGGTTAATATTCAGTTAGGATTGGGTTAATATCCGGTTAGGATTGGGTTAATATTCGGTTGGGATTGGGTTAATATTTGGTTGGAATTGGGTTAATATTGGGTTAGGATTGTATTAATATTCGGTTGGGATTGGGTACGGGCTATTTTAGTTTTTGCCACAAGGTCAGAAATACCGAACTCTATGTTTATATGTAGGAGAGGGATCACAAACTAAGAGCTGAGTTGTCTAAATCTAATAACACAAGATTGTGTATAAAACTCAGACCAAATGGATCATATTCAGAACCATGGAACGTTTTGAAATTCAGTCACAGAGGAAGCAATCCCTGAACCTCACATAAGCACTGGCTGGCTAGCCTGGTGCTAGATGGCTAATTAGCGTGTTTGTAAAGGCAGAGCATGGCTGCAAGCCGAGATCACTTGACAACCACCACAAAAAGAGAGAGAGAGAGAAAGAGAGAGAGAGAGCAAACTTACTGTCAACAATGCTATTAGCCTATACAGCAGCATGTGCTGACAAATCATACTGCATTAAACCCACAAAGTGAAAAAATGAAAAGAGACTTCTAAACATAAGAGTTTCAATAACGAGCGCCTCTTACAAAAGCAGCTGAGAGCTCTTCAGTCAGAATGGTTCCAGTGCTACTCAGCTATCCAATAAAGTGGACTCATTTATCACCCACCAAAACACAGATCTCCAGAACACATTCAATGTCATCAAATGCAGGTGCATTTTATGGTGTCATTGTGGAATCATTTTTCCGAGTTGCCAACAGGAGTACCACAGGAAGTGATCACAAACAGATGAGACAGCCATCTGTGATTTACAGCCACACGAAGAAAAACATGATTGAATTTATCATGTTTGGATACATTACCTAAAATGTGTATTTTATTATATGTCATATTCTATGGTTATATCAAAAAAGTATGAAATGCAATCTATTTTCACCCTGTTGTAAAACCATCCAATTTAATCCACCCAAATCACAGAATACAGGCCTGGGTGTTCTGTAAACGTGAGCAGTGTGAACGACGGAGTTACGTTGACTCACCACTAGAGGGGGCAAATGCTCTATCAGCTGTCAGTTCAGAGCTGTAACATACAAACATAGAAATGCCATTAAATCTTCACTGTGATCGTATCAATTACCTTCAGTGGTCTGCCTAGTGGAAATATAAAATAAATACTTACTGAACAAGTAAACACAGAATTTTCTGTCAGCACATTCTTAGCATTATAACTTGTAAAGGTGTAAAAATGAAATGGGGAGGGGGGCATTTGTAATGTATATTTTAGATAACAATAGCCAAGGGGCAGGTTTACAAAAAAATGTATTTACCTATACTGCACCTTTCAGGTAGAATGAAATAGAACATAACACAATGGAGGAAATAAGTAAGTGATTTGATTAGGGATTGTTCTGTTTATTGTATTTCTAAGTATATCATCTTTACCAATTAGAAATATAATCTGGACCTGGCTTAACTGAACACATCCTTTTTATAATTCAGTGACAGTTTAAGGCCACAAGATGGAAATGTATATAAATCAATTCCACAAGTGTGTTCATTTGAGAGGCAAAGGTGTGCTACATTACCTGAAAGAATGTATTAGTCATTTGTGTTTGTTTTGTTTGTGTCTTTCCAATTCCAAAGCTGTGAAAATGTTACAATATTCCAATGACACAAATCTACAAGCTCAGTCCAGTTTGCCTCATTGCTTAGGCAGCTGTTTTATTGTCATAGTGTCTGAATTGAACATTCACTGTATATTACTCACTCATTTAGTCCTGCTTTGGTAAGCAACTACAGTATAGATCTGACCATTTCAGGTTCTAGTTCTGCCGGAAGGTAAATTCGACTTTCAGTGTTTAAAGGCATAACATGAAAATGTTACAGTTGATTCGGGTATTGCTCTGAGATGTTCTCTGTGATTATCTCAATTGCGTCTTTTCATGATAAATGACATATACATATTCCGTCCCAAAAAAACGCATACACTTAAACTGTTGCAACGCATGCTTTAAAAAAACAGTAATGCCTGGGTGTATTCATATATTATCTGAAGACTCATATGCCTGGGTGTATTCATATATTATCTGAAGACTCATATGCCTGGGTGTATTCATATATTATCTGAAGACTCTTATGCCTGGGTGTATTTATACATTACTTAAAGACTCATATGCCTGGGTGTATTCATATATTATCTGAAGACTCTTATGCCTGGGTGTATTCATACATTACCTAAAGACTCATATGCCTGGGTGTATTCATATATTATCTGAAGACTCTTATGCCTGGGTGTATTCATACATTACCTAAAGACTCATATGCCTGGGTGTATTCATATATTATCTGAAGACTCTTATGCCTGGGTGTATTCATACATTACCTAAAGACTCATATGCCTGGGTGTATTCATATATTATCTGAAGACTCTTATGCCTGGGTGTATTCATACATTACCTAAAGACTCATATGCCTGGGTGTATTTATACATTACTTAAAGACTCATATGCCTGGGTGTATTCATACATTATCTGAAGACTCATATGCCT
>CM055752.1:10817903-10841505 GCA_029465975.1 Dallia pectoralis | reverse complement strand
AGAGTGCACACATCAACAAGAGGAACCAGGCCCCAAGGGATGCCAAGTCCTCTTCTGGCCGTGCTGGGTGAACTTATAATAGTTTAATAATTATTAAATGCATATCTCTAAATGCAGAGTGTCTTATAAAATAGTCCTGGTCAAATACACGACCGGTCAAGAGAGGTACAACCGGGAGGGTTTAGGGTTAAACAGATTGGAAGCCCAAACTGTCAGGTAGCTACCCGCCCCCTACCTCAACCAACCAAATCTTGCCAAGTTACCGTAGCAGCCAGAACGTTGTTATTCATATCACATATGAGTACATATTTACAATGTTTCTATACTCTCTACATAATAATCCCTACATTTTCATTCACTTCTGTACGCTTGTTTGGAAACAGACGCTTAAGCTAAACTATTAGTTTTACTGCTCGCTGTTAAACAACGCGTGTGACCTTAACTGTGCAATGTGATCCGGAAGGGAAAAAATGTAGGTGTTTCTCGACTCATCACAATCCTAACCTTTACTGTGTACGACAGAACAAGCGGAGACGTTGCCCCCGACAACCACGGTCAACTGTCAGAGGGATTGGCTCCGGTTTAACAACAGCTGCTATTACATCTCCACCAGGAGTAAAAGCTGGCCGGATAGCCAGGCCTGGTGCAAGGAGAAAGGAGGCCATTTGGCTATCATACTCACGGCTGAAGAACAGGTAGGGGGAAAAACGCGACCGAGTGTGTGTGTGTGACGCTGTGCTTGTACAAACAAGTAGAGTGGCCGGAAGAGGAGGGCAAACGAGGAATGGTGGAAAACAGAGTGAGTGGCCGAGAGAGACAGGAGTGAGACGGTTGAACAGAGGGTATCACTGTGCTCATATCTGACAAGGCTGGAAATAACAGATCAATAGGCAAGATAAATAATGTACGTCCAATGTTCACCAGTATTGACACTGGAATCTTGTTTTTGTAATGTTTGTGATACTGTAATGTACAACAGATTTTTATGGTTTGATCGGTTGAGTCGAGTTCTAAGCAATTTATAACTACAGTGGGGTAGGCCTGTAACAAAGGGGTAGGTCTATAACAATGATGTAGGCCTGTAACAATGATGTAGGTCTATAATAACAAAGGGGTAGGTCTATAACAATGGGGTAGGTCTTTAACAAAGGGGTAGGCCTATACCAATGGGGTAGGCCTATTACAATGGGGTAGACCTATAACAATGGGGTAGGTCTATAACAATGATGTAGGCCTGTAACAAAGGGGTAGGCCTATAACAATGATGTAGGCCTGTAACAATGATGTAGGTTTATAACAACAGTGGGGTAGGTCTATAACAATGGGGTAGGCCTATTACAATGGGGTAGACCTATAACAATGGGGTATGCCTGTAACAATGGGGTAGGCCTATAACAATAAGGTAGGCCTATAATAATGAGATAGGCCTATAACAGTGATGTAGGCCTGTAACAATAATGTAGGTCTATAACAACAATGGGGTAGGGCTATGAAATGGGGTAGGTCTATAACAATGGGGTAGGCCTGTAACAATGGGTTAGGTATATAACAATGGAGTAGGCCTGTAACAATGGGGTAGGCATATAACAATAGGGTAGGCCTATAATAATGAGATAGGCCTATTACAATGGGGTAGGTCTATAACAATGGGGTAGGCCTATAACAATGGGGTAGGTCTATAACAATGGGTTAGGGCTATAACAATAGGGTAGGTCTATAACAATGGGGTAGGTCTATAACAATAGGGTAGGTCTATAACAATAGGGTAGGTCTATAACAATGGGGTAGGCCTATAACAATAGGGTAGGTCTATACCAATGGGGTAGGTCTATAACAATAGGGTAGGCCTATAACAATAGGGTAGGTCTATAACAATGGGGTAGGTCAATAACAAAGGGGTAGGCCTATAACAATAAGGTAGGTCTATAACAAAGGGGTAGGCCTATAACAATAAGGTAGGTCAATAACAATAGGGTAGGTCTATAACTAAATAAATCCTCATATCTTGATAACAGTAATTCATCTTTCTTTAGAATGATCCTTTGGCTAGACTATGTAAATCCTGTTGTGTGTACCTACTGGACAAGCAACATTAAAGCACTAAATTCACCACAGCAAAGACCACAGTCACAGTGCCCATCTGAATACCTGCTCAATCCTAATAGAAACTGGTTTCTGAATTCCTGGACGTGGTTTGGGAATGCCTGCACATTATCCCACCTTATATTAGAAACTCCTTCATTTCAGGTTTTAGACAGGAATACTTATTATCTATCCGTACTAGAGACCAAGCATACTGACATTCCCATATATAATTATGTTTTTTTGTTGCTTTAGACATTTCTGTGGAATCAGTTACCTCGGGGACACTGGAACGCTTACTGGTTTGGAATCACAGACAAGACGAAAGAGACAGACTGGGTTTGGGTCGACGGAACCACACTAATTGGGGGGTACGTTTTCGCTTTGTTGTTGTAGGGTTCAAAACCGCTGGACGCTGATTAATCAGGATATTTTATATATTTTTTATATAACCAAAGCAGGACAATAATATTGAATCTTTGAATCGTACATTTTTACATGTTTTCAGTTTTATCGAAAATAAATAAATAGAATAAAAAAAAATTTTTTAAAAAGAACTGTAAGAACTTTGGTCCTCTAAAGGCTCCTCTCCAGTGGATCTGTGTCATACGGAAGTTGTCATGTTGTCCAAAAGTATCGCATAAATTCGACACTGATATCTGTGCTGCTCGTACAGCGTGTTCCAACACAAAAATAAGTGGATGTGCGTAGCAGGGCCTTACATCTGAGCAACGTCTTGTAGTAGTGTACTCTGGACTAAAAGATCAAGGACAATGGGCCATATACTTCAACCGTTCTTAAGAAGAAATTCGTTCTTAAAACCCACTTACGCAGTTTCCACGAAGATTCTGACATTCACCAATGTTTACTTATCTGGAATTTGTTCTTACGAAAGAACAGAATCTACGCACAGTGAAAAGCAATCTTATGCAGATTTGCACGCTGACATTTTCGTGACAAATCATTAGTCTCTGCGTTTTCATCAATTGTACATTGATTACAATATTATGAAGAATAACATTATAAACTAGATAGCGTACAATTTCTGCTGAAATTGTGATGATGTGCGCTTGCGGCCACCCGTAGTCGACTGTGTACTGATATCAACTGCCAAACTGAGGTGACACTGCTGCTGCTGCACCATAGTATACAATGTGTTAAACCTATCAATCATTACTCATGAATACACACTGCTGCAACAAGCACCATAGTATGCAATGTGTTAAACCTATCAGTCATTACTCATGAATACACATTGCTGCTGCATGCACCATAGTATGCAATGTGTTAAACCTATCAGTCATTACTCATGAATACACACTGCTGCTGCATGCACCATAGTATGCAATGTGTTAAACCTATCAGTCATTACTCCTGAATACACACTGCTGCAACATGCACCATAGTATGCAATGGGTTAAACCTATCAGTCAATACTCATGAATACACACTGCTGCTGCATGCAAGATAGTATGCAATGTGTTAAACCTATCAGTCATTACACATCAATACACACTGCTTCTACATGCACCATAGTATGCAATGTGTTAAACCTATCAGTCATTACTCATGAATACACACTGCTGCTGCATGCACCATAGTATACAATGTGTTAAACCTATCAGTCATTACTCATGAATACACACTGCTGCAACATGCACCATAGTATACAATGTGTTAAACCTATCAGTCATTACACATGAATACACACTGCTGCTACATGCACCATAGTATACAATGTGTTAAACCTATCAGTCATTACTCATGAATACAACTACTGCTGCAAGCACCATAGTATACAATGTGTTAAACCTATCAGTCATTACACATGAATAAACACTGCTGCTACATGCACCATAGTATGCAATGTGTTAAACCTATCAGTCAATACTCATGAATACACACTGCTGCTACATGCACCATAGTATACAATGTGTTAAACCTATCAGTCATTACTCATGAATACACACTGCTGCTGCTGCGCCATAGTATGCAATGTGTTAAACCCATCAGTCATTGCTCATGAATACAGACTGCTGCAAGCACCATAGTATACAATGTGTTAAACCTATCAGTCATTACACATGAATACACACTGCTGCTACATGCACCATAGTATACAATGTGTTAAACCTATCAGTCATTACACATGAATACACACTGCTGCTACATGCACCATAGTATGCTATGTGTTAAACCTATCAGTCAATACTCATGAATACACACTGCTGCTACATGCACCATAGTATACATTGTGTTAAACCTATCAGTCATTACTCATGAATACACACTGCTGCTGCTGCGCCATAGAATACAATGTGTTAAACCTATCAGTCATGACACAAGAATACACACTGCTGCTAAATGCACCATAGTATGCAATGTGTTAAATCTATCAGTCATTACTCATGAATACAGATTGCTGCAAGCACCATAGTATACAATGTGTTAAACCTATCAGTCATTACACATGAATACACACTGCTGCTACATGCACCATAGAATACAATGTGTTAAACCTATCAGTCATTACACATGAATACACACTGCTGCTACATGCACCATAGAATACAATGTGTTAAACCTATCAGTCATTACACATGAATACACACTGCTGCTAAATGCACCATAGTATGCAATGTGTTAAACCTATCAGTCAATACTCATGAATACACACTGCTGCTACATGCACCATAGTATACAATGTGTTAAACCTATCATTCATTACTCATGAATACACACTACTGCTGCAAGCACCATAGTATACAATGTGTTAAACCTATCAGTCATTACTCATTACTACAGTAGTAGCTAACGCTAGCTAGCGCGCTAACGCTAGCTAACATGCTAACGCTAGCTAGCGCGCTAACGCTAGCTAACATGCTAACGTGTAAACAGAGACCCAGAGAAAGAACTTACCCATCCATTCATTGCTGCAGGCTGTCTGAATGTATGCATACACTTACAGTAGTAGCTAACGCTAGCTAACGCGCTAACGCTAGCTAACATGCTAACATGTAAACAGAGACCCAGAGAAATAACTTACCCATTCATTCATTCATTCATTGCTGCAGGCAGAGTCTTTGTCTGTAACCAGGCAACTATGCCTTTGTCAGGAGGAACACCTGTCCTCATCGATATCAGAGAGCCCGGCCTCCTCCCCCCCGCCCCTTCCAGAATGTTCTTTCATTAATGCAGCTTGTCTGTCTGTGATTCAGGCATGGTCGTATACTTTTAGCTCTACTAACCAGAGTTTTACTCAGACAATGTGTTAAAGCTATCAGTCATTACTCATGAATACACACTGCTGCAACATGCACCATAGCATGCAATGTGTTAAACCTATCAGTCATTACTCATGAATACACACTACTGCTGCATGCACCATAGTATACAATGTGTTAAACCTATCAGTCATTACTCATGAATACACACTGCTGCAACATGCACCATAGTATGCAATGTGTTAAACCTATCAGTCATTACTCATGAATACACACTGCTGCTACATGCACCATAGTATACATTGTGTTAAACCTATCAGTCATTACTCATGAATACACACTGCTGCTGCTGCGCCATAGAATACAATGTGTTAAACCTATCAGTCATTACACATGAATACACACTGCTGCTAAATGCACCATAGTATGCAATGTGTTAAACCTATCAGTCATTACTCATGAATACAGATTGCTGCAAGCACCATAGTATACAATGTGTTAAACCTATCAGTCATTACACATGAATACACACTGCTGCTACATGCACCATAGAATACAATGTGTTAAACCTATCAGTCATTACACATGAATACACACTGCTGCTACATGCACCATAGAATACAATGTGTTAAACCTATCAGTCATTACACATGAATACACACTGCTGCTAAATGCACCATAGTATGCAATGTGTTAAACCTATCAGTCAATACTCATGAATACACACTGCTGCTACATGCACCATAGTATACAATGTGTTAAACCTATCATTCATTACTCATGAATACACACTACTGCTGCAAGCACCATAGTATACAATGTGTTAAACCTATCAGTCATTACTCATTACTACAGTAGTAGCTAACGCTAGCTAGCGCGCTAACGCTAGCTAACATGCTAACGCTAGCTAGCGCGCTAACGCTAGCTAACATGCTAACGTGTAAACAGAGACCCAGAGAAAGAACTTACCCATCCATTCATTGCTGCAGGCTGTCTGAATGTATGCATACACATACAGTAGTAGCTAACGCTAGCTAGCGCGCTAACGCGCTAACGCTAGCTAACATGCTAACATGTAAACAGAGACCCAGAGAAATAACTTACCCATTCATTCATTCATTCATTGCTGCAGGCAGAGTCTTTGTCTGTAACCAGGCAACTATGCCTTTGTCAGGAGGAACACCTGTCCTCATCGATATCAGAGAGCCCGGCCTCCTCCCCCCCGCCCCTTCCAGAATGTTCTTTCATTAATGCAGCTTGTCTGTCTGTGATTCAGGCATGGTCGTATACTTTTAGCTCTACTAACCAGAGTTTTACTCAGACAATGTGTTAAACCTATCAGTCATTACTCATGAATACACACTGCTGCAACATGCACCATAGCATGCAATGTGTTAAACCTATCAGTCATTACTCATGAATACACACTACTGCTGCATGCACCATAGTATACAATGTGTTAAACCTATCAGTCATTACTCATGAATACACACTGCTGCAACATGCACCATAGTATGCAATGTGTTAAACCTATCAGTCATTACTCATGAATACACACTGCTGCTACATGCACCATAGTATGCAATGTGTTAAACCTATCAGTCATTACTCATGAATACACACTGCTGCAGCATGCACCATAGTATGCAATGTGTTAAACCTATCAGTCATTACTCATGAATACACACTACTGCTGCAAGCACCATAGTATACAATGTGTTAAACCTATCAGTCATTACTCATTACTACAGTAGTAGCTAACGCTAGCTAGCGCGCTAACGCTAGCTAACATGCTAACGTGTAAACAGAGACCCAGAGAAAGAAGTTACCCATCCATTCATTGCTGCAGGCTGTCTGAATGTATGCATAAACTTACAGTAGTAGCTAACGCTAGCTAGCGCGCTAACGCTAGCTAACATGCAAACATGTAAACAGAGACCCAGAGAAAGAACTTACCCATTCATTCATTCATTGCTGCAGGCAGAGTCTTTGTCTGTAACCAGGCAACTATGCCTTTGTCAGGAGGAACACCTGTCCTCATCGATATCAGAGAGCGTGGCCTCCTCCCCCCCGCCCCTTCCAGAATGTTCTTTCATTAATGCAGCTTGTCTGTCTGTGATTCAGGCATGGTCGTATACTTTTAGCTCTACTAACCAGAGTTTTACTCACACAGTTTAAACAATTACATCATGAGAATCCTAAGAACCAGACGGACATTTTGATGTATAACATGTATCTGTAACCCCGGAAATGTAGGCGCTATCACAATTTACAAACGAACAAAAAAACACAAAAAATCGCTTTCAAATTAGAGTGGAGAAAATCACCGTTTCTATGGATGTCTATGGGGAGGCGCAAGTTGGAAACAAAAGGACATAATGAAATAAATATATATGTTACAGGTTATATTTGAACATTTTGAGTGACAGCACAAATAGATGAACGTTTTGATATGCCATTTGTGTGTAAAGGGTTGAAACTCAGGCAGCAGTAGCAGTTTACAAATGTTCTCTCACACTCTAGTTTTGAAGATTCCGTCAATGTATTTCAATGGGGATTAATTAGCGACATTATCGTTAATATTTCGTAAACTACATAACGAAACCTTCTACAAAACAATGCCAACTAAATAGAGTTCGGGACGCACATTTTGACACCTTTTTTGTCCATCTAGTGCAAAAACTGTGGGAGGAGTAGGGGTGGACAAAATTGATATAATAATAATAATAACTAGATAGCGTACAATTTCTCCTGAAATTGTGATGTGTGCTTGCGGCCACCCGTAGTCGACTGTGTAATAATATCAACTGCCAGACTGAGGTGACACTGCTGCTGCTGCGCCATAGTATGCAATGTGTTAAACCTATCAGTCATTACTCATGAATACACACTACTGCTGCAAGCACCATAGTATGTGATGTGTTAAACCTATCAGTCAACACTCATGAATACACACTGCTGCTGCATGTACAATAGTATACAATGTGTTAAACCTATCAGTCATTACTCATGAATACACACTGCTGCTACATGCACCATAGTATGCAATGTGTTAAACCTATCAGTCATTACTCATGAATACACACTGCTGCTACATGCACCATAGTATGCAATGTGTTAAACCTATCAGTCATTACTCATGAATACACACTGCTGCAGCATGCACCATAGTATGCAATGTGTTAAACCTATCAGTCATTACTCATGAATACACACTACTGCTGCAAGCACCATAGTATACAATGTGTTAAACCTATCAGTCATTACTCATTACTACAGTAGTAGCTAACGCTAGCTAACATGCTAACGTGCAAACAGAGACCCAGAGAAAGAAGTTACCCATCCATTCATTGCTGCAGGCTGTCTGAATGTATGCATAAACTTACAGTAGTAGCTAACGCTAGCTAGCGCGCTAACGCTAGCTAACATGCTAACATGTAAACAGAGACCCAGAGAAATAACTTACCCATTCATTCATTCATTGCTGCAGGCAGAGTCTTTGTCTGTAACCAGGCAACTATGCCTTTGTCAGGAGGAACACCTGTCCTCATTGATATCAGAGAGCGTGGCCTCCTCCCCCCCGCCCCTTCCAGAATGTTCTTTCATTAATGCAGCTTGTCTGTCTGTGATTCAGGCATGGTCGTATACTTTTAGCTCTACTAACCAGAGTTTTACTCACACAGTTTAAACAATTACATCATGAGAATCCTAAGAACCAGACGGACATTTTGATGTATAACATGTATCTGTAACCCCGGAAATGTAGGCGCTATCACAATTTACAATCGAACAAAAAAACACAAAAAATCGCTTTCAAATTAGAGTGGAGAAAATCACCGTTTCTATGGATGTCTATGGGGAGGCGCAAGTTGGAAACAAAAGGACATAATGAAATAAATATATATGTTACAGGTTATATTTGAACATTTTGAGTGACAGCACAAATAGATGAACGTTTTGATATGCCATTTGTGTGTAAAGGGTTGAAACTCAGGCAGCAGTAGCAGTTTACAAATGTTCTCTCACACTCTAGTTTTGAAGATTCCGTCAATGTATTTCAATGGGGATTAATTAGCGACATTATCGTTAATATTTCGTAAACTACATAACGAAACCTTCTACAAAACAATGCCAACTAAATAGAGTTCGGGACGCACATTTTGACACCTTTTTTGTCCATCTAGTGCAAAAACTGTGGGAGGAGTAGGGGTGGACAAAAGTGATATAATAATAATAATAATAATAATGATAATAATAATAATATATATGTGAGATTACAATATGTGTCCTTGACCATAGTCAAGCACACATAATAATAATATATATGTGAGATTACAATATGTGTCCTTGACCATAGTCAAGCACACATAACTAGATAACGTACAATTTCTGCAGAAATTGTGATGATGTGTGCTTGCGGCCACCCGTAGTCGACTGTTTACTGATGTCAACTGGCAAACTGAGGTGACACTGCTGCTACATGCACCATAGTATACAATGTGTTAAACCTATCAGTCATTACTCATGAATACACACTGCTGCTGCATGCACCATAGTATGCAATGTGTTAAACCTATCAGTCATTACTCATGAATACACACTGCTGCAACATGCACCATAGTATGCAATGTGTTAAACCTATCAGTCAATACACATGAATACACACTACTGCAGCATGCAAGAAAGTATGCAATGTGTTAAACCTATCAGTCATTACTCATCAATACACACTGCTGCTACATGCACCATAGTATGCAATGTGTTAAACCTATCAGTCATTACTCATGAATACACACTACTGCTGCATGCACCATAGTATGCAATGTGTTAAGCCTATCAGTCATTACCCATGAATACACACTGCTGCTACATGCACCATAGTATACAATGTGTTAAACCTATCAGTCATTACTCATTACTACAGTAGTAGCTAACGCTAGCTAGCGCGCTAACGCTAGCTAACATGCTAACGCTAGCTAGCGCGCTAACGCTAGCTAACATGCTAACGTGTAAACAGAGACCCAGAGAAATAACTTACCTATCCATTCATTGCTGCAGGCTGTCTGAATGTATGCATACACTTAAAGTAGTAGCTAACGCTAGCTAGCGCGCTAACGCTAGCTAACATGCTAACGTTAGCTAGCGCGCTAACGCTAGCTAACATGCTAACATGTAAACAGAGACCCAGAGAAAGAACTTACCCATTCATTCATTCATTCTTTGCTGCATTGCAGGCAGAGTCTTTGTCTGTAACCAGGCAACTATGCCTTTGTCAGGAGGACCAGCTGTTCTCATCGATATCAGAGCGCGCTGCCTCCTTCCCCCCCCCCTTCCAGAATGTTCCTACTATTTAGCCAATCAACAACCAGAAAATGCTGCTTCACTGTCTATCATTTCAAAAGATTCAGACATGGTCGTATACTTTTAGCTCTACTAACCAGAGTTTTACTCACACAGTTTAAACAATTATATCATGAGAATCCTAAGAACCAGGCGGACATTTTGATGTATAACATGTATATGTAACCCCGGAAATGTAGGCGCTATTACAATTTACAAACGAACAAAAAAACACCAAAAATCGCTTTCAAATTAGAGTGGAGAAAATCACCGTTTCTATGGATGTCTATGGGGAGGCGCAAGTTGGAAACAAAAAGACATAACGAAATAAATATATATGTTACAGCTTATATTTGAACATTTTGAGTGACAGCAAAAATAGATGAACGTTTTGATATGCCATTTGTGTGTAAAGGGTTGAAACTCAGGCAGCAGTAGCAGTTTACAAATGTTCTCTACATTTTCTGCTGAATGGGCTCTCACACTCTAGTTTTGAAGATTCCGTCAATGTATTTCAATGGGGATTAATTAGCGACAATTTCGTTAATATTTCGTAAACTACATAACGAAACCTTCTACAAAACAATGCCAACTAAATAGAGTTCGGGACGCACATTTTGACACCTTTTTTGTCCATCTAGTGCAAAAACTGTGGGAGGAGTAGGCGGGGACAAAATTGATATAATAATAATAATAATAATAATAATAATAATAATATATATGTGAGATTACAATATGTGTCCTTGACCATAGTCAAGCACACATAATAATAATAATATATATGTGAGATTACAATATGTGTCCTTGACCATAGTCAAGCACACATAATAATATATATGTGAGATTACAATATGTGTCCTTGACCATAGTCAAGCACACATAATAACTAGATAGCGTACAATTTCTGCAGAAATTGTGATGATGTGTGCTTGCGGCCACCCGTAGTCGACTGTGTACTGATATCAACTGCCAAACTGAGGTGACACTGCTGCTGCTGCGCCATAGTATGCAATGTGTTAAACCTATCAGTCATTACTCATGAATACACACTACTGCTGCAAGCACCATAGTATGCAATGGGGGGATGCCTAAAGGGAGGGAGAGCAAGCAGCAACAATTCACATGCTTTAGTATTGTATAAACGTAGTTAGTATTAACCTGGCAGTCAAGCTCAACAGGAAGTTACCATACAGGCCCCCTGTCTCATATCACTTTCCTGCCAGCCCTGACGCAGTGACTTTTGATTTGTTATAGAATAAACATGGACTCATCAGGTAGCCTTCTTTAAAGAAGGGAAACCCTCAACAGTTTACATTAAATTACCAGTAATAGTTCATTGGTGGGGGGGGCAAGGTTTGCTTCACACCGGCTTCAAATGTTTTTCCTGGGCCTTTCCATCCTATCCTATCACCGTGACATCTGTGAAAAAGAGAAGACAGTACAATGGACAGGAGTTTAGCACATGTTTAAATCTTCTCAGTTAATATGTACTTATTTTTATTAACTGGTTCATACCTCCCTGTCAAGTATACAATGTATAAAAACCAATCAGTCATTACTCATGAATACACACTGCTGCTACATGCACCATAGTATACAATGTGTTAAACCACCATAGTATACAATGTGTTAAACCTATCAGTCATTACTCATGAATACACACTACTGCTGCAAGCACCATAGTATGCAATGTGTTAAACCTATCAGTCATTACTCATGAATACACACTACAGCTACATGCACCATAGTATGCAATGGGTTAAACCTATCAGTCATTACTCATGAATACACACTGCTGCTACATGCACCATAGTATACAATGTGTTAAACCTATCAGTCATTAATCATGAATACACACTGCTGCTACATGCACCATAGTATACAATGTGTTAAACATATCAGTCATTACTCATGAATACACACTACTGCTGCATGCACCATAGTAGCATATGAAACAGCATTATAAACTGCTAACGCTAGCTAGCGCGCTAACGCTAGGTAACATGCTAACGTGTAAACAGAGACCCAGAGAAAGAACTTACCAATTCATTCATGCTGCAGCTGTAGCTAACGCTAGCTAATAACGCTAACGCTAGCTAACATGCTAACGTTAGCTAACATGCTAACGCTAGCTAGCGCGCTAACGCTAGCTAACATGCTAACATGCTGTAAACAGAGACCCAGAGAAAGAACTTACCCATTCATTCTTTCATCGCTGCAGGATATGTCTGTGGCTGTTAATTGCAGTGTCTGTGGCTGTTGCCTGGCAGCCATGCCTTTGTCAGGAGGACCAGCTGTTCTCATCGATATCAGAGCGCGCTGCCTCCTTCCCCCCGCCCCTTCCAGAATGTTCCTACTATTTAGCCAATCAACAACCAGAAAATGCTGCTTCACTGTCTATCATTTCAAAAGATTCAGACATGGTCGTATACTTTTAGCTCTACTAACCAGAGTTTTACTCACACAGTTTAAACAATTACATCATGAGAATCCTAAGAACCAGACGGACATTTTGATGTATAACATGTATCTGTAACCCCAGAAATGTAGGCGCTATCACAATTTACAAACGAACAAAAAAACACCAAAAATCGCAGCAGGATATGTCTGTGGCTGTTGATTGCAGTGTCTGTGGCTGTTGCCTGGCAGCTATGCCTTTGTAAGGAGGACCAGCTGTTCTCATCGATATCAGAGCGCGCTGCCTCCTTCCCCCCGCCCCTTCCAGAATGTTCCTACTATTTAGCCAATCAACAACCAGAAAATGCTGCTTCACTGTCTATCATTTCAAAAGATTCAGACATGGTCGTATACATTTAGCTCTACTAACCAGAGTTTTATTCACACAGTTTAAACAATTACATCATGAGAATCCTAAGAACCAGGCGGACATTTTGATGTATAACATGTATCTGTAACCCCGGAAATGTAGGCGCTATCACAATTTACAAACGAACAAAAAAACACCAAAAATCGCTTTCAGATTAGAGTGGAGAAAATCACCGTTTCTATGGATGTCTATGGTGAGGCGCAAGTTGGAAACAAAAGGACATAACGAAATAAATATATATGTTACAGCTTATATTTGAACATTTTGAGTGACAGCACAAATAGATGAACGTTTTGATATGCCATTTGTGTGTAAAGGGTTGAAACTCAGGCAGCAGTAGCAGTTTACAAATGTTCTCTACATTTTCTGCTGAATGGGCTCTCACACTCTAGTTTTGAAGATTCCGTCAATGTATTTCAATGGGGATTAATTAGCGACATTATCGTTAATATTTCGTAAACTACATAACGAAACCTTCTACAAAACAATGCCAACTAAATAGAGTTCGGGGCGCACATTTTGACACCTTTTTTGTCCATCTAGTGCAAAAACTGTGGGAGGAGTAGGGGTGGACAAAAGTGATATAATAATAATAATAACTAGATAGCGTACAATTTCTGCAGAAATTGTGATGTGTGCTTGCGGCCACCCGTAGTCGACTGTGTACTGATATCAACTGCCAAACTGAGGTGACACTGCTGTACCATAGAATGCAATGTGTTAAACCTATCAGTCATTACTCATGATTACACACTGCTGCAAGCACCATAGTATACAATTTGTTAAACCTATCAGTCATTACTCATGAATACACACTGCTGCAACATGCACCATAGTATGCAATGTGTTAAACCTATCAGTCATTACTCATGAATACACACTGCTGCAAGCACCATAGTATACAATGTGTTGAACCTATCAGTCATTACTCATGAATACACACTACTGCAACATGCACCATAGTATGCAATGGGTTAAACCTATCAGTCAATACTCATGAATACGCAATGCTGCTGCATGCAAGATAGTATCCAATGTGTTAAACCTATCAGTCATTGCTCATGACTACACACTACAGCTGCAAGCACCATAGTATACAATGTGTTAAACCTATCAGTCATTACTCATACATACACACTGCTGCAAGCACCATAGTATACAATGTGTTAAACCTATCAGTCATTACACATGAATACACACTGCTGCTGCAAGCACCATAGTATACAATGTGTTAAACCTATCAGTCATTACTCATTACTACAGTAGTAGCTAACGCTAGCTAGCGCGCTAACGCTAGCTAACATGCTAACGCTAGTTGCGCGCTAACGCTAGCTAACATGCTAACGTGTAAACAGAGACCCAGAGAAATAACTTACCTATACATTCATTGCTAAATAACTTACCTATACATTCATTGCTGCAGGCTGTCTGAATGTATGCATACACTTAAAGTAGTAGCTAACGCTAGCTAGCGCGCTAACGCTAGCTAACATGCTAACGTTAGCTAGCGCGCTAACGCTAGCTAACATGCTAACATGTAAACAGAGACCCAGAGAAAGAACTTACCCATTCATTCATTCGTTCATTGGTGCAGGCAGAGTCTTTGTCTGTAACCAGGCAACTATGCCTTTGTCAGGAGGAACACCTGTCCTCATCGATATCAGAGCGCGCTGCCTCCTCCCCCCGCCCCTTCCAGAATGTTCCTAGTTATTAGTGTGTGTCAAAATGAATAGGAATCAGGCATGGTCGTATACTTTTAGCTCTACTAACCAGAGTTTTAATCACACAGTTTAAACAATTACACCATGAGAATCATAAGACCCAGGCGGACATTTTGATGTATAACATGTATCTGTAACCCCGGAAATGCAGGCGCTATCACAATTTACAAACGAACAAAGAAACACCAAAAATCGCTTTCAAATTAGAGTGGAGAAAATCACCGTTTCTATGGATGTCTATGGGGAGGCGCAAGTTGGAAACAAAAGGACATAACGAAATAAATATATATGTTACAGCTTATATTTGAACATTTTGAGTGACAGCACAAATAGATGAACGTTTTGATATGCCATTTGTGTGTAAAGGGTTGAAACTCAGGCAGCAGTAGCAGTTTACAAATGTTCTCTACATTTTCTGCTGAATGGGCTCTCACACTCTAGTTTTGAAGATTCCGTCAATGTATTTCAATGGGGATTAATTAGCGACATTATCGTTAATATTTCGTAAACTACATAACGAAACCTTCTACAAAACAATGCCAACTAAATAGAGTTCGGGACGCACATTTTGACACCTTTTTTGTCCATCTAGTGCAAAAACTGTGGGAGGAGTAGGCGGGGACAAAATTGATATAATAATAATAATAATAATAATAATAATAATAATATATATGTGAGATTACAATATGTGTCCTTGACCATAGTCAAGCACACATAATAACTAGATAGCGTACAATTTCTGCTGAAATTGTGATGATGTGTGCTTGCGGCCACCCGTAGTCGACTGTGTACTGATATCAACTGCCAAACTGAGGTGACACTGCTGCTGCTGCGCCATAGTATGCAATGTGTTAAACCTATCAGTCATTACTCATGAATACACACTACTGCTGCAAGCACCATAGTATGCAATGGGGGGATGCCTAAAGTGAGGGAGAGCAAGCAGCAACAATTCACATGCTTTAGTATTGTATTGACGTACAGTTAGTATTAACCTGGCAGTCAAGCTCAACAGGAAGTTACCATACAGGCCCCCTGTCTCATATCACTTTCCTGCCAGCCCTGACGCAGTTACTTTTGATTTGTTATAGAATAAACATGGACTCATCAGGTAGCCTTCTTTAAAGAAGGGAAACCCTCAACAGTTTACATTAAATTACCAGTACTAGTTCATTGGTGGGGGGGGCAAGGTTTGCTTCACACCGGCTTCTAATGTTTTTCCTGGGCCTTTCCATCCTATCCTATCACCGTGACCTCTGTGAAAAAGAGAAGACAGTACAATGGACAGGAGTTTAGCACATGTTTAAATCTTCTCAGTTAATATGTACTTATTTTTATTGACTGGTTCATACCTCCCTGTCAAGTATACAATGTATAAAAACCTATCAGTCATTACTCATGAATACACACTGCTGCTACATGCACCATAGTATACAATGTGTTAAACCACCATAGTATACAATGTGTTAAACCTATCAGTCATTACTCATGAATACACACTGCTGCAACATGCACCATAGTATGCAATGGGTTAAACCTATCAGTCAATACTCATGAATACACACTGCTGCTGCATGCAAGATAGTATGCAATGTGTTAAACCTATCAGTCATTACTCATTACTACAGTAGTAGCTAACGCTAGCTAGCAGGCTAACGCTAGCTAACATGCTAACGCTAGCTAGCGCGCTAACGCTAGCTAACTTGCTAACGTGTAAACAGAGACCCAGAGAAAGAAGTTACCCATCCATTCATTGCTGCAGGCTGTCTGAATGTATGCATAAACTTACAGTAGTAGCTAACGCTAGCTAGCGCGCTAACGCTAGCTAACATGCTAACGTGTAAACAGAGACCCAGAGAAAGAAGTTACCCTTCCATTCATTGCTGCAGGCTGTCTGAATGTATGCATAAACTTACAGTAGTACAATATATATGTGAGATTACAATATGTGTCCTTGACCATAGTCAAGCACACATAATAATAATAATAATATATATGTGAGATTACAATATGTGTCCTTGACCATAGTCAAGCACACATAACTAAGGACATAATGAACATACTTTATACAGAATAGTACAGCATTACATTTTATACAACTGAGGACATAATGAACATACTTTATACAGAATAGTACAGCATTACATTATATACAACTGAGGACATAATGAACATACTTTATACAGAACTGTAAAGCTTTATATTACATTATATACAACTGAGGACATAATGAACATACTTTATACAGAAGGGTACAGCATTACATTATATACAACTGAGGACATAATTAACATACATAATACAGAACAGCTTATATTTGAACATTTTGAGTGACAGCACAAATAGATGAACGTTTTGATATGCCATTTGTGTGTAAAGGGTTGAAACTCAGGCAGCAGTAGCAGTTTACAAATGTTCTCTACATTTTCTGCTGAATGGGCTCTCACACTCTAGTTTTGAAGATTCCGTCAATGTATTTCAATGGGGATTAATTAGCGACATTATCGTTAATATTTCGTAAAATACATAACGAAACCTTATACAAAACAAACCATAGTCAAGCACACATAATAATAATAATAATATATATGTGAGATTACAATATGTGTCCTTGACCATAGTCAAGCACACATAATGAGATTACAATATGTGTCCTTGACCATAGTCAAGCACACATAATAATATATATGTGAGATTACAATATGTGTCCTTGACCATAGTCAAGCACACATAATAACAGAAATGTGGTCCACCACTCGTAGCCCACTAGATGTCGTAGTTGGACAAGGAGTTGTTAACTGAAAAGTGGGTATTACTAGGGGATGCCTGGAAGCAAGAGAAAAATCCGGAAAAACGCGGCTCTGAAGAGAAAAAATACAAACAACGTTAAACAAACAAGCGTGGAAGGAGTCAACATGGTTGAAAAAGTTAACATGTAAGTAAAATCACAAAGCTCACTGGTGGTTCATACCCAGATAGCATTTGCTTTTGTGCCGCATCCGTTTGAAAGCTGCCTGATCCGGCTGTAATGCACACATGGTTTAGGCTGACAATCCAGATCCTAGCCGGGTGATGCTATAACCATATGGGTCTACTGGTTTTGGGCCAAACACGTATGACGGGCCCTAGCCGAAAGCGCCAAACCCATGAGGAACAGGTGCACTGGCTGGTTCGGGCCTGAGCTGGCCCTGACATGTAATACGGACGTGCTCCTAGCCCGCCAAAATCTTATTTGGACTGATCCAAAAATAGGGGTCGGAAATGTTTTGAAAAATTAACAGTAACGATTCTACTGAACATTTTACAACAAACATATGTGACATTATGTGACATTAATATGGCGCTATAATAATTAAAAAAGAATTATCTGTAGTGCTAAAATATATAATATTTTCTTTGTAAGATGGTCCAGTCCACATAGTAAACGGAGTATGCTGCATTTGTCCTGGGGGGATACCTTCCGTATTCTGCATGTGGTACTGGCAAGTATTAGTGGTTTTCGTATTTTTGTAGGTTATACTTGAATACGGAATACGGTTAAATTAATTATTAAGACTCACAATGCTGGCTGCAAAGCCAGCTGTAGTAGCAGATGTATAATTCTGCTAACTAGCTCGTTATTTCGTGTGTTGGTGATAGCTTTACGCAGTACTAGGTTACTTTCCACGAACACGACCCACATAAGTGTTCACTCTGACAACGTGAGTGAAGAGAAATAGAGACAGTCGGATAAAGAGAGAAAAAGCAAGTTAGAGAAGCTAAAGAAAAGTTTAAGCCAAACTAATGTCGCTCAAGCTGTTGTGCAAAACTTACGGTATGGTGATACACCGGGCAAGAGGAAATACAACCAACCTATTTCCCATCTTAAAAACCACCACAAGCCACTATAGGATGAGTGCAAACAATCGTGTCGCAGGTAAATCATCAGAGCAAGTAGCCACACAAACATTGCTAGCGACTGCTTTTGCTAGTGGTACTAAGTATGATAAGATCTCGAAGAGACATAAAGAAATCACTAATGCTATCACATACTGTTTGGCCAAAGATGTGATGCCCATTTACCCAGTAGAAAAAAGGGCTTTGGGAAGCTTCTGTCACGGTCTGTGTATGGTGTAGCGTAATAAGCCATGTGCAGAGCCAGTAATCCGTCCGGTATGTTTAATTACATACAAACAACGTAAAACAAACCGTAGAACGGCGACAAACACGACTGGTGAAAAGGATAAATGAAAGTGCGCGTATAGCGTCTTATAATAAACATTCCCCTAACAACCCGTCTTCAAACAAACACTCACCTACATATAACGTTGTGACATGTAACAATGAAGAGCAAAGAGTGACATCTAGCAATCCCCTTTATAGCCCAGTGATTGCAAAACCCCAACAGCTGTAACCAACATAAACCAGGAAGTGGGCACCCGAAACCAGACAGTGCAGTACCCTAACTCACCACTCGTGACAGTACCCCCCACTTAAGGCTAGCTCCCAGATAGCCAACAACAACCAACATCAACAACATACAAAAAAAAAACAAGGGAGCAACAGGCAAGGACCCACTGTCATACCCAAAGGGTTAGTCCAAGACAGCAGGTCCAGCCCTTAAAGGGCCTTGGTGGCCCGATCGCCGTCTTGTGCGGCAAGGCTTCCGCCATCTTGTGGGACGTGGCGGCGGCCATCGTGGTGGGCGTGGCGGCGGCCATCGACGTGGGCGTGGCGGCGGCCATCGACGTGGGCGTGGCGGCGGCCATCGACGTGGGCGTGGCGGCGGCCATCGACGTGGGCGTGGCGGCGGCCATCGACGTGGGCGTGGCGGCGGCCATCGACGTGGGCGTGGCGGCGGCCATCGACGTGGGCGTGGCGGCGGCCATCGACGTGGGCGTGGCGGCGGCCATCGACGTGGGCGTGGCGGCGGCCATCGACGTGGGCGGTGACGCTCTGGGAGCTCTGGCGGGCGGTGACGCTCTGGGAGCTCTGGCGGGCGGTGACGCTCTGGGAGCTCTGGCGGGCGGTGACGGTCTGGGAGCTCTGGCGGGCGGTGACGCTCTGGGAGCTCTGGCGGGCGGTGACGCTCTGGGAGCTCTGTCGGGCGGTGACGCTCTGGGAGCTCTGTCGGGCGGTGACGCTCTGGGAGCTCTGTCGGGCGGTGACGCTCTGGGAGCTCTGTCGGGCGGTGACGCTCTGGGAGCTCTGTCGGGCGGTGACGCTCTGGGAGCTCTGGCAGGCAAGGACGCTCTGGGAGCTCTGGCAGGCAAGGACGCTCTGGGAGCTCTGGCAGGCAAGGACGCTCTGGGAGCTCTGGCAGGCAAGGACGCTCTGGGAGCTCTGGCAGGCAAGGACGCTCTGGGAGCTCTGGCAGGCAAGGACGCTCTGGGAGCTCTGGCAGGCAAGGACGCTCTGGGAGCTCTGGCAGGCAAGGACGCTCTGGGAGCTCTGGCAGGCAAGGACGCTCTGGGAGCTCTGGCAGGCAAGGACGCTCTGGGAGCTCTGGCAGGCAAGGACGCTCTGGGAGCTCTGGCAGAGGAAGGAGATGACACTCCGGGAGCTCTGGCAGGCAGGGACGCTCTGGGAGCTCTGGCGGAGGAAGCAGATGACACTCCGGGAGCTCTGGCAGGCGGGGACGCTCTGGGAGCTCTGGCGGAGGAAGGAGATGACACTCCGGGAGCTCTGGCAGGCAGGGACGCTCTGGGAGCTCTGGCGGAGGAAGCAGATGACACTCCGGGAGCTCTGGCAGGCAGGGACGCTCTGGGAGCTCTGGCGGAGGAAGGAGATGACACTCCGGGAGCTCTGGCAGGCAGGGACGCTCTGGGAGCTCTGGCGGAGGAAGGAGGAGCCCTCAGGGCACTCACACTGGAGTGGGAGGAGCTGGTCCGGGCACTCACGTAGAGGGGGTAGGAGCCGCTCAGGACACTCACGCTTCAGTGGGAGGGGCTGGTCCGGGCACTCACGTAGAGGGGGGAGGAGCCGCTCAGTACACTCAAGCAAAGGTGGGAGGGGCTCATCTAGACACTCACGCAGAGGAGGGAGGAGCCGCTCAGTACACTCAAGCAAAGGTGGGAGGGGCTCATCTTGGAACTCCTGCTGTGGTGGAAGGGACCGCTCAGGGCACTCTTGCTGGAGTGGGAGAGGCTGGTCCTGTAGGGTGAACCACACCCCCCACCATCTCCTAATCACCTCGGACGGCTGGCTCTCCAGGCCCTTAGGTGGTCTCTGGGCCCTGGAGGTTGGTGGCCGGAAAGGGTCATAGCCCTGTTGGAGCTGGGGTTTTGGCTTCAGCTCCAGAGCTCTTGCTGGCTCTGGCTGCAGCCCCGGAGCAGTGGGTGGTTGCTGTGGCAGCACCAGGGTCGTGGGTGTTCTCTCCGCGGACCTCCTTGAACACCCCGTTAGCTCCCCCCCAAAAATCACTTTGGGGCGCCTCCGGGATGTCCTCTTGCCTTCATAGAAGGCCCGCGGACCCATTTTCACAGACCCTGAATGCTGCATTGATGGTTCGTACTCAGCATACGGCCGGAGACGTAGCCACCGCTCCTGTGGTGTCTCCGGCCGATTCCATTCCCACCGCTCCGTGGGGCGACGGTGAGTTTCATCCGACGGGGCGCTATTGCTTGCCCCCCCGTGGAATCCACTCACCGTCTGGCTCCGCTGGCTTAGGTGGCTCTTCATTCTGTCACGACCGCTGTAAGGTGTAGTGTAGGAAGCCATGTGCAGAGTCGTAGATGATCCGTTTAAAGACAAGGTTTATTTCTTCAAACATAAAACAAACCGAAAACGGCGACAAAAGGCTAAATGGCTAAACTGAAATGAAAGTGCGCATATGTAGCGTCTTATAAATATACAGTTCCCAAAACCAATACAACCTATTTACAAACAAACACTCACCTCTATCATACTGTGACATGTAACAATGAAGAGCCAACAGTGACATCTAGGCAATCCCTTTATAACCCAGTGATTACAAATCCCCAACTGCTGTAACCAACATAAACCAGGAAGTGGGCACCCGAAACCAGACAGTGCAGTACCCTAACTCACCACTCGTGACAGCTTCTGAATGAACTGGACAAACAATATAAAATCCTATCCAGCACTTATATATATAAGAAGTAGGGCTGGGATATTTAACGCGTTAATCTGATGCGTTAATTTCAAATGTTTAACGCGTTAAAATAATTTAACGCAATTAACGCACCACTTTATTAAGTTTCGGTTTCGGTTTGCTAAACCGAATTCAAATACCATAGAAGCAGCTCGTCTTTAGTTTATCATATAAAAGCAAACACATGGTCATTATTTACGTTACTAGAGAGTATATAGGACAGAAACACCCGATCATTATTGATGTTGCAATCCGCCAATCCCAATACTGCAGTACTGTGCGCCTAATCAGGCTTTTGACCAAACAAGTAACCGTTAACCGATGTTTTAGATAAATAGATAGAAACTGCCGCCCGATAAACACAGTAGAAGACGAGGGACTGAAATAAATCATTCCAATGCATTGGGATCCCCATCATACAATCTACCCTCTAAAACGATTGTTTTGAGACATGACCTGCTGGAGAAAGCAGAGAACGTCACTCTCATGGAGACCCTAACCAACCCGACATCACCAAATGTAATTTAACTTAATTCTGTTTGTCATTCATATTACAAAGGCTGTTATAGACTTCTTTACATATAGTGCAATTATTTTGGCCTATAGGCTTACGTTCTAAAATAATCTATCTTTTACATTGATGGTTTCACCTTACACTTTGTCATTTTGTTTTTGAAAATGTTTTATTTCATTTGGACTATTGCCAAGATGATCCAGTATTTTTGATAACCTTCAGGGTTTAAATATATAACTTGCACTTCAACACTTTGTTTATAAAGTTGCTATATTTGATAAGAATGACTATTCTGTATTGTTCACAGGAGAGACTATCATAATGTATTTAAAATATACTTCATTGTGTTAATTGATTTATTTCATTGTTTCAAACAACTTGGGGAAAATGCGATTAATCGCGATTAATCACAGGATTGTGCGATTAATTAGTTAATTTTTTTAAATAAATTGACGGCCCTAATAAGAAGGGATAGTAGCTCACCGCTCACGGCTTAAACCAGATATGGTTGACATTCTAGTTTTCTACCTGTGAGTGGTAACAGAAACTGCCCCTGCCCTCTAAAGGCTACACCTGTGTTGATGGGCCCTGTTTCTGATAGAATATTCTTGTTACTTATTGTTTTATACTGTACAAGCAGTACAAGATGTCCTGTTTTGTAGACATACACTTTATTTATAATTTATTTATTTGACTGTTGGTTGGTTTATTTCAACTAACAGTCAAATTGGACTGGTAGTTGAAAAAAACCATAGTGTTGTAAGAACTTGATTTTGTTTTTATATATTAATCTATTTTGAG
>CM055752.1:10790672-10817403 GCA_029465975.1 Dallia pectoralis | reverse complement strand
GTAGTGCTAAAATATATAATATTTTCTTTGTAAGATGGTCCAGTCCACATAGTAAACGGAGTATGCTGCATTTGTCCTGGGGGGATACCTGCCGTATTCTGCATGTGGTACTGGTAAGTATTAGTGGTTTTCGTATTTTTGTAGGTTATACTTGAATACGGAATACGGTTAAATTAATTATTAAGACTCACAATGCTGGCTGCAAAGCCAGCTGTAGTAGCAGGTATATAATTCTGCTAACTAGCTCGTTATTTCGTGTGTTGGTGATAGCTTTACGCAGTACTAGCTTACATTCCAGCTAACGATATTGCTTCAGTTTTGCGCGCAAAACAAGCACATTGATAATTTTTGTAGGAAAACGTCACCCATAAATCTCTGGCTATCCACAGTTTTGTCAGGATATGTTATAAAGTATAATTGCTAAACAAATAGAAAGGTTGCATTATTACGTTGCCTTTTTTTAATCAGAAAGGTAATTAATGCAATCTGTGTAGGGGTGCACGATACATATACTTTTTAATCACGTTGCAGAAAGAAATGCAATAATTATTTATACATTTATTTTGTGGAGAGACGCGTCGGTTGGCTTTGTGGCTTAGTTGTGTTCGATTTAAGAGCCCGCTTGAAAACTATATATAATGATCATGTTTGATTGGTCAGTTGCCCGGTCACATGCAAGTGTGAGCGAACGGGTCCACTAAACGAACAGACCCACATAACCCGTGACGTATGTGTTAACTCTGACAACGTGAGTGAAGAGAAATAGAGACAGTCGGATAAAGAGAAAAAAAGCAAGTTAGAGAAGCTAAAGAAAAGTTTAAGCCAAACTAATGTCGCTCAAGCTGTTGTGCAAAACTTACGGTATGGTGATACACCGGGCAAGAGGAAATACAACCAACCTATTTCCCATCTTAAAAACCACCACAAGCCACTATAGGATGAGTGCAAACAATCGTGTCGCAGGTAAATCATCAGAGCAAGTAGCCACACAAACATTGCCAGATTGCCAAGGCAGTAGGTCCAGTGCCAGGAATGGACGAGTCGCGCATCGAGTCGACAGATGAGGATGGTTGGTTTGAGTACATTTGCAGTTTTATGTCCAGTGAGTCTTTATTAGAGTTAGGGGACTCAGGGATGGCACATTTATTGAACTTGAGTGAGGTAATTAACACAGTCATTCAGGGTCGTGCTTCACAAATTGCTGTAACAATTGATGTATCAGGCAGTGGGGATGTAAGTCATGATAATGTTAACCCAGCTGGTGACAGTGATGTTACCGATTTTGGGATTGCTAGTGCAACCCCCATGGCACCGGCTAGTGACACACAATACACTGAGCTGCAGAAAATACTTACTAGTTATGAGGAGCTGAGTAAGAAAATGAGACAGTACAAACACACACCCACTCCACAGTCTGTACATCAGTCATCCGTAAAGATAGGACCCACCTCACAGAGTAGTAATGTAGCAGTCACCAGAGATTTAAGTGAAAACTCGACACCCTTTACACAGGACAAGTTGTTCTCCTTACGAGAGTTGTCTTACCTTCATCGCAGAGAATTGAAAATTCAGGGGGGTCAGATTGGGGACCAGGGGTCAGACCTGAGCTATAACAGTGTCTGTCGGCAGATAGAAGACGGGTTAAAGGAGCAGTTCAGTGATGCGGAGGTTGTAAGGGCCGTCCTCAAAGTCATCAAGCCAGGAACTTTCAAAGACATGTTGATGAATAAGGATGACCTGTCTGTAGAAGAGCTAAAAGCCTTCCTCCATTCCCACCTGGGTGAGCAGAGTAACACTGAACTGTTCCAGGAGCTCATGTGCACCAAACAAAGAGACAACGAGACACCCCAACAGTTCCTATACAGAGTAATAGGACTTAAGCAGAAGATTATGCTGGCCTCTAAACATGCTGATACAGATGTAAAGTACAATGCAAGCACAGTGCAGGATGTGTTTCTTCACACCGTGTATCAGGGCCTAGGGCATAAACATGATGATGTCCGCAGAGAGCTGAAGCCATTGCTTGTAGACACCAGAGTATCGGATGAGGCAATCCTAAAACAGATGAAGAAAATAATGTGCGATGAAAGTGAGAGGCAGCGAAGGCTAGGTCCCAACACCCGCCAAAGATTAACAAATGTGCACAGTGCTCAGTCTGAAGTTAATGCTGCACAGTGTCCTAGTGTAAAGGAGAAGGTGCCCAAGACAGATACCATCCAGCAGTTAACAGAGAAACTTGATCAGCTTACAAGTATGGTTGAGCTCATGAGACATTCAATGCAGACACAGGTGACAGGACAGTTTAGCCACAATTGGAAAGGCCGAGGAGACCGCAGGAGAGAGAAACCATATGGCTGTGACAAGTGTGTGGAGCAAAATCGTCCCGACTGTCCTCACTGTTTCCACTGTGGTGAAGAAGGCCATCGGGCAGTGGGCTGTTTAAAGAAACCAACAGGTCAGGGAAACTGGAGCCGGTCCTTGCCGAGGGACAGACAGTGACCGGGTCTCAAAGATTGTCCCAACCTAATGCTTGCCATACGGGTCAACCTGGAAATGAAAGACTGACAAAAGACTCAAACGCTCAGACAAAAGACAAAATAACGGAAAAGAGACAGAAACAACCAAACAAGACAACCAATCCATTCCCTCAGGACTTACCTCACAGCAAAGGGGAACGTTTAGCCAAACTCATTGGAAGGAGAGCTCTCACCCATTGTAACCTAAACGGATTAGCAGTCAGTGCTCTGCTAGACACTGGGGCTCAAGTAAGTATGATTGATAGAGACTGGAAGAGTAAATACTTACCTGACACTTCTGTTAGGCCACTCAGTGACATTATTGGTGATGAAGACGAGTTAAGAGTGTATGCAGTGAACGGCGACGTCCTCCCTTTTGATGGCTGGGTTGCCCTTACGGTCAATTTGATGGGGAATGAGGACCCTAGTCTGTCAATTACTGTGCCTTTTCTTGTCAGCAGTCTTGCTCTGGAGAGACCACTGCTGGGTTTCAACGTGCTGGAAGAGATGATACAGGAACAACCTGAAAAGCTGATTTCAACCCTTGTCGTTCTACTCTGTAAGGCCTTGTGTATACCAGCAGAAAAGGCAGAGCTAATGGTGAACTTCATCCAAACCAGCAAACCCTTGGTAGAGCGTGGGCGCCTACGGACAGGCAGACAGGACATTCTTATCCCAGCGGGTCAGGTAGCCTGGGTCAAGTGCCAAGTCCCTCCCCACATGAGCACATCAGACGCCGTCGTCTTATTTGAGCCTGAGGACAACAATGTGCAGTTGACAGAACTGGATGTGGGTGAAGGTCTGTTGGAGTTCCAAAATCCAAGAAAACCCTATGTAGCTGTACCAGTGGGTAACAACACTAAACATGCAATAACTCTGCCAAGGAAGACAGCACTTGGGAGCATCCACTGTGTTGACAAAGTGATCGCATCAGACTCACCTGAAGCACCCAAGCCTACAGTGACTGTTAACAGTGCTGTATCAACACCTGTTGACGCCTGTCCATCGTCATGGCGACCTCCCATCGACCTCAGTCACCTTGATGATGAACAAAGAGAAAAAGTCAACAAAATGCTGTGTGACGAAGCCGGAGCTTTCGCACGTGACAGCGATGATATTGGATGCATACCAAGCCTACAGATGTCGATCACCCTCACCGATGAAATCCCTGTACAGAGAGCATACTCAGCAGTCCCGAAGCCACTGTTTAAAGAGGTAAAGGAGTATGTGCAGGAGTTGCTGATGCGAGGGTGGATTGTTAAATCTAAGTCCCCATATTCTGCCCCAGTAGTCTGTGTTCGGAAGAAAGATGGCAGCTTACGTCTTTGTATTGATTATCGCCTCCTGAACAAAAAGACTGTGCCTGATCGACATCCGCTGCCCAGAATACAAGACCTGACGGACACACTGGGGGGCTACACCTGGTTTAGCATCCTCGACCAGGGAAAGGCTTACCATCAGGGTTTCATTGCAGAGGGTTCACGTTACCGGACAGCCTTCATCACCCCGTGGGGCCTGTATGAATGGGTCCGTATCCCATTCGGACTCTCGAACGCCCCCGCAGCGTTCCAGCGGAGCATGGAGGAAGTGCTAGGCACACTCAGGGATGAATGCTGCATCCCATATCTGGATGACGTGCTCTGTTATGCAAGAACATTCGATGAACATGTGGAGGCCCTCCGCAAAGTGCTCTAAGCTCTCCAACAGCATGGAGTAAAACTGAGGCCGGAGAAGTGTGAGCTTTTCAGACAAGAAGTCAGGTATGTGGGGCGCCTTGTGTCAGCTGAGGGTGTCAAGGTAGACCCACAGGACCTTGAAGCAGTCAAAACCTTGACAAGCAAGACACCACAGACGGTTGGTGAGGTAAGGAAACTGACCGGCTTCCTGGGATATTATCGCTCATACATCCAGGATTTTTCCAGGATCGCAAAGCCAATCTATGAGCTTCTCCAAACTAAATCAGGGAATGCCCAGATTCTGAAATGTGGGAAAACCACCAAACGCCCACAGCTGCCTTCCCGAGAGCCTGTTGACTGGACACCTCAACATCAGGAAGTTTTAGAACAACTGATCACTCTCCTTATGACACCACCTGTCTTAGCATATCCTGATTTCAACCTACCCTTCACGCTGCATACAGATGCCTCAGACCAGGGCCTGGGGGCAGTCCTCTATCAGCGCCAGAATGGAAAGCTGAGAGTCATTGGCTATGGTTCGAGGACTTTGACACCGGCTGAACGTAACTATCACCTGCACAGTGGAAAACTGGAGTTCCTCGCATTGAAATGGGCTGTGTGTGAGAAGTTCCGGGACTACCTGTACTACGCTCCCCATTTCACTGTGTACACGGACAACAATCCCCTGACCTATATTATGAGTACAGCAAAACTCAACGCTGTTGGTCATCGGTGGGTGGGAGAACTCTCAGATTTCCGGTTCGACATCAAGTACAGGCCGGGAAAATCAAACGTGGATGCAGACACACTGTCTCGGCTCCCTTTGGACATGGGGAAATATGAGATGGCTTGTACAGAGGAGCTCTCCAACGAGGCAGTGCGTGCTACATGGGATGGTAGTCAGGCAGCTGAACGGAAGGATGTGGCCTGGGTTGTAGCCCTTAACATGTGTTCCCTGGATCCTCCCCCTCAACCTCATTGTTACCTGCCAGCTATCAGCCATGATGATCTGGTTAAGGCTCAGAGAGAGGATCAAGCCATAGGCAAGATTATGGAGTTAAAGGAGTCAAACACAACACTGACAGATGACATACGCCAAACTGTGAGTGGAGCCACCCGAAAGCTACTACATGAGTGGAGTAAGTTGCGACTTGAAGATGGCCTCCTCTACAGAAGGACGAACCAGCACAAGCAGTTAGTCCTCCCTTTGAAACATAGGCCAATAGCTCTGAAGTACTTACACAATGAGATGGGTCATGTAGGCACGGAAAGAGTGCTCCATCTTGCTCGGGAAAGATTTTACTGGCCCTTTATGGCTAGAGAAATTGAAGATTATGTCACCCGAAAATGTCCCTGTATCCGGTCTAAGAAACCCACATAACACACGCGAGCTCCTATGGGCAGCATCACGTCCAACTTCCCTTTAGAACTTGTGTGTATTGACTACTTGCATCTGGAAACCAGTTGTGGGGGATATGAATATATTCTAGTAGTAATTGATCATTTCACTAGATTTGCCCAGGCATACCCAACGAAGAACAAGAGCGGGAAAACAGCTGCTGAGTGCCTCTTCAATGATTTCATACCCAGGTTTGGATATCCATCTAAACTACATCATGACCAGGGTCGTGAATTTGAGAACAAACTGTTCCAATCATTACAGCAGTTGTCAGGGGTTGGCCACTCGCGGACGTCGCCCTACCACCCACAGGGCAACCCAGCTGAGCGGTTGAATCGCACCATCCTCCAGATGTTAAGAACATTGACTGATAGTGAGAAACTACGGTGGAAGGATCACCTCCCGCATGTTTTACACGCGTACAATTGCACTAGACATGAATCCACTGGCTACTCACCGTTTTTCCTCCTCTACGGCCGTCACCCACATCTCCCAATCGACTTGCTGTTTGGTTTGGATGAAGAACGGGAACCATACTCACCTAGAGGATTTGCAGAGAAATGGGCTAAAAGGATGTCAGAAGCCTACCGCATTGCTGGCGAGAATAGCAAAAAGTCCAGTGCAAGGGGAAAAGTGACCTATGACAAGAAAGCAAAAGGGGTTGTACTAAAACCAGGGGACAGAGTTCTGGTCCGGAACCTTAGTGAACGTGGGGGACCAGGGAAATTAAGGGCATACTGGGAAAAGAAGATGTACATAGTCGAACGTCAACTTGCTGAGAACCCAGTGTACGTTGTCTGCCCTGAAACTGGAGACAAACAGAAAAGCAGGACACTGCACCGTAATCTCCTGTTGCTGGTGAATGACTTACCTGTTGATGCCACCCCATCTGACAGCAGTCCGATCCCTGAGAAGAAAACACAGAACAGACGAAACCAAGAAAGAATAACAGACACTCAAAGGCAAGCAGACGCGAGTGATTACAGTGAGGATGATTCAGATGATGATTCTGGGTCGGGATACTGGTTAAGGAGACTGACCGAAAGGACAGAGAAAAGACCTGTTATCTACCAGGAGCCACTCACCAGGTATCCAGAGATTTGGGGGTCAGAACCAGAACCTGTAGGGAGAGGAAGGCACCTTGTACCTGAACACTTACCAAATCCTGCTGAAAGGAGACACAATGCTGATGAAAACCTACTCAATGGATTTGTGGAAGGGGAGGAAGACAATGGACACCAAGACTCTGACTCAGAAGCTCGACCTTTGACCCCTCCTGTAGAGCACACTCAGTCAGACGTTAGAAGGTCAGCACGTGAGAGAAGGCCATGCCGTTTTCTCACATACGACTCATTAGGTAAACCATCGGTCCAGTCACACGCCACAGTTAACTCAGTGACTGGATACACAGCACCGTACATACCGGTCATAGAAGCATCTCATCACACTGCACCTGCACACTCACTCTTTCCATACATCCCGCCTTTTTGTATGCCATATTCACACCCACTCCCTTATTCCCAGACACCATACATGCCATACCCGTACCAAGCACCAGTCACATACATTCCACCAACAATGCTTGTTTATTAAATAGAGATTTGAGAATCAAGGTTAAGAGTTGAAAATGTTAAACGGTTTGGAGATAAATATTTTTTGAAATGTCAGGAGACATTCTTTTCTGTCAGGGAGCGTGTGATGCCCACTAAAGTTGTTATCACATTTGTGGTATTTTCTGTATGGTTATAATTAATGTTTTTGAGCATTTGTCCAGGGGTAATGAACCTGTCTCCACTATCCTTGCACTCGGATATTTTATATAGAGGTTAGGAGTAATTTGTGGGTTCACCAGCAGGGGCAGGCTGACGATTATTGTGCTACAGGAAGCTTTACGTCAGTTCGGGTTGCTTTGCGGTCTTTCTCTTTCTGGCTGATCGAGATGAGGAACGGACGCAAAGTTTTTCCTGTCGGATTTATTTCTCCTGTTTCAGGTTAGTGGAGTGGTAAATGATACTAAGTAAATAAAGTGTAATATGTGAACATGTTACTGAATGTTTTCAATGTCCGCTGAAAAGAGTTTTATGAAAATGTGGAAATATGTACATAGATAAATAGCCGTATTGTCGTGAATGGAAATGACACGTGTTGCTATCAAGGCCAAGTCGGACAGAGTTCCATTTTTGACTCCGTGAACATTTTTATAAAGTTATATTGTTTGGTAATGTATAATATTGTGTAAAATGTTAAAAACGAATGTTATATATTTTAGAGTTAGGAAAAACTATGTTGAAAGTCTGTCAGCTCATGTATAAAATAAGGGACCATAAAAGTGGTAACATAGGCTATGTTCATATGTAAGTGTTAACCAAAGCTATTGTAAGTTGAAAAGAGACAACTTTAACAGTGGTTATTGTCATTTTAACTCAGTTTCTGCTGAAAGGTGAAAAGACACATTTTATTTTGACGACGTGTTTTATTTCATATAAGTTATTAAGTGTATGTAATAGAGGAGGATTTACATTGTGAATGTTGAATAAATCCTCTCTTTCTCTTTCTGTCTGATCGAGATGAGGAACGGAAGCAAAGTTTTTCCTGTCTGATTTATTTCTCCTGTTTCAGAGAGAGAGCATATACACTGTTTACGTGGTGCCAGCCCCGGTACCTGTAACACAAACTTTCCCCAAAAATATAAAAAAGTTTATTCTAAAAATCAGATAGGTATATACAATTCCTTTAGATTTAACTTTGTAATTATTTCAATGATGATGAATTTCTTAATTTTTGCCTTAAATTAGACTTTTCTATATGGGACATGTTTTGTCCCGACTCTCAAGAATCAGTGATATATATATATATAGGCTAGGCAATTTGCTTAATCAAAGTATGGCAACCTACAATTTCATTGCTCTTACAGGTTACACCAGTGATCAGATTCCCCGTGCATCCCGTAAAGGGGGGGGGTGTTGCTAATAATTATGCTACACAATATAATCTTTCATTAAAACAAATCACTGGGTTTGTGTCTCTTGAAGTATTACTTATGAGAACAAATCAGGGCAATACCTCGTTTTTGATAGCTACTATCTACAGGCCTCCTGGGCCGTACACATTGTTCCTAAGTGAGTTTCCCGAATTCTTGTCCAACATTGTAGTCATGGCAGATTATATTTTAATCGCTGGTGATTTTAACATCCATATGGAAAATACCAATGACCCTCTTCAAAAGGCATTTAATGCCATAATTGACTCGGTAGGTTTTCTCCAGCACGTCTCAGGACCTACGCACTGTCACAATCATACTTTAGATTTAGTGTTATCAAAGGGAATAAATCTAAGTGATCTAACTATTTTTCCTCAAAATCCAGGTTTATCTGACCATAATCTTATAACATTTAGCATTAAAACAAGTGACACTTTTGCCCCCCAGTTAGGGATCTTTAAAACCCGTTGCATAAACTCTACGACTACTAATACATTTATTGACGCACTTCCAGGCTCGTTCGGCCTGCTAAATGATGGTAGAGCTACATCATCTATACACAATCAAATAGAGGATCTAAACGATATACTGCGTAAGACTTTAGATGCTGTGGCACCCCTACAAACAAAACCAATACGAAATAAGAAACTTGGTCCCTGGTACACTGACACTACTAGAACACTTAAGCAAGCCTCCAGAAAATTGGAGCGAAAGTGGCGCTCCACGAAGTTAGAAGTATTTAGACTAGCCTGGATTGATAGTACTGTGCAATACCGGAAATCACTTATAAGTGCTCGATCAGCCTACTTATCTAATCTAATCGACACAAACAAAAATAATCCTACATTTCTTTTTGACACAATTGCAAAACTCACAAAAAGCAATGTTTAACCAATGAAGTGGGTCTTCACTTTAGTTTTGATTAATTCATGAACTACTTCGATGAAAAAATAATCAACATTAGAAAAGAAATTGCAAATTGTACCCTTAACTGCCTCAGTTCTCAAAAACGTTGTTGTCCTGAGAGCCCGCAGAGCTGCCCTGATTTAGTTTCAATGGCGACTCTTGAATCTTTTGTACCTGTGTCTCTTGAAACATTTACAAAATTAATAAATAGTTCAAAATCAACCAACTGTCAACTAGACCCAATTCCAACTAAATTACTTAAGGAGTTACTTCCTGTGCTTGGCCCATCAATGTTGAACATAATAAATTGCTCCCTATCCTCCGGATCAGTGCCAACCTCACTAAAAATTGCAGAAATTAAGCCCCTGCTAAAAAAATTTAACTTAGATCCAGACATCCTAAAGAACTACCGACCAATATCAAACCTCCCGTTTCTTTCAAAAATCTTAGAAAAATCTGTCTCACTACAACTTACGGCCTTTCTGAAGACAAATAATATATATGAAAAATTTCAGTCCGGTTTTAGACCCCATCATAGCACTGAGACTGCACTTGTTAAGGTGGTAAACAACCTTTTATTGGCTTCTGACAAAGGTTCTGCATCTCTCCTATTGCTTCTTGATCTTAGTGCTGCCTTTGACACTATTGATCACTCCCTTCTCTTGGAGAGATTGGAGACCCTTGTTGGGCTAAGAGGACATGTTCTCGACTGGTTTAGATCTTATTTATCAGATAGACTTCAGTTTGTTTGTGTAGATGGCTTATCCTCTACGAAATCAAAGGTATGCTTTGGTGTTCCGCAAGGCTCAGTCTTAGGACCACTTCTGTTCTCACTCTATATGTTGCCTTTGGGTGATGTAATCCGAAAACATAATGTCAATTTTCACTGCTATGCCGATGACACGCAGCTGTATATTGCTATGAAACATGGAGAAGCCCCTAAATTAGCTACCTTGGAAGCTTGTGTTTCAGATATACGAAAGTGGATGACAGAGAATTTTCTGCTCCTAAATTCAGATAAATCTGAAATGCTAGTTTTAGGACCTAAGAAACAGAGAGATTTATTGACAGACCTTACGCTGAACCTAAACGGATGTATAGTAATTTCACAAAAAACTGTCAAAAACCTTGGAGTGACCCTTTACCCGGATCTCTCATTTGACGATCACATAAAATATATTTCAAGGACAGCATTTTTCCATCTTCGGAATATTGCAAAAATCAGATCATGCAGAAAAACTAATCCATGCTTTTGTTACCTCAAGATTAGATTATAGCAATGTTCTATTCTCTGGTTACCCTGATAAATCAATAAACAAACTCCAAATAGTACTTAATACGGCTGCTAGAATCTTAACTAGAACTAGGAGTTTGACCATATTACCCAAGTTTTAGCCTCTTTACATTGGCTGCCTGTCAAGGCTAGGGCCGACTTTAAAGTACTACTGTTAACATATAAAGCGTTACATCAACTTGCTCCCACCTACCTCGCTGAATTAGTCCAGCCATGCATACCCACATGTACCTAAAATTTCTAAACAAACAGCTGGAGGTAGAGCCTTCTCCTATAGAGCTCCTCTATTATGGAATGAGTTGCCAATCTGGGTTAAAAATGTAGATTCTGTTCAAACCTTTAAATCACAATTAAAAACATATCTTTTCAGTAAGGTCTATGGTTGAGTGTAATATGGCCCAGGGTACGAAGGTGAACGGAAGGCTCGGATCTCATTCTGCCCTGCTGTCTTTGCCTTGCGGGTTCACATCTCCCCTTGGGGTGTCCTCTCGATTGCTGCCTGGGGGGTGGAGTCACTGGCTCGCTATGGTTCCCTGTTGTTGCCTCATTCGAGTAGCTTTTTGAGTAAAAACGATACCTCCAGGCTGCTGCCTGGGGGGTGGAGTCACTGGCTCGCTATAGCTCTCCTTTGTTCGCTCAATCCGAGTAGCTAGTGAATAAACACTGATTATCCAAGTTAACTGTGGGGAGGAGTCACTGGTTCGCTATAGCTCTCCTTTGTTCGCTCAATCCGAGTAGCTGGTGAATTAAACTCTGATTATCCCAGTTAACTGTGGGGAGGAGTCTCTGGGTCGCTATAGTGCTCCGTTGCAGCCTCAATTCGAGTAGCTTTGTGAGCAAAAACTAAACCTCCCATATGCTCCTTGGAGTGTGGATGTCACTGGCTCGCTATAGTTTTTGTTTGTATCACCAGCTCGAGTAACTTTGTGAGCAAAAACTAAACCTGCCCGAGTGGTCATGGTCGATTGGCGTCCCTGGGTTGATGCTCGGCATAGTGGGTGGGTGTTTTCCGGCCTATTGGGCCCTGTTTCGGGGTTTACCCTGTTCAGGGCCCCAGCTTCACTGGACCCCCCTTTCTCATTCTAAGATCTATGCTGCTATATTATGGAGCCGGGGACGTAGGGAACCAGGGTGTCTAACCTTTCCTGTGTCCTGTCTCTACTAACATCTGTCTGGCCTTGTCCTGGGTTTACCCGTTCATGGCCATTGTCTCACTAACCCCCTTGTCTCCTTTTAAAGTATTATGTTCGGTATACTATTGTGCCGGGAACTAGTGTCCAACCTTTCCCTGTGTTTGTGTCCACTTCTGTCAGGGGGACCGCCCCAGCTTGGAGCATATGCTGGATCCTCCCTGGGGCCCCTGGCTGTGCGGCTGACGGAACAGCTGATGCAACCGGAGCTTCTTCAAGCCTATCACACCCATCATCCCTCCCGGTCATCCCGGACTATTTTGTTTCTCAGATATTCACACCTCGCTTGTTGTATCCTAGCCGCCGTGTATCAACTTGTTCAACTTGTTTCTTGTTCAACTTGTTGATGTGTGCTCTGTCGGAGTCAGGCTGGTGATTGTAAAAGCACTTTGTGACAACTTTGTTGTAAAAAGGGCTTTATAAATAAATTTGATTGATTGATTGATCTTGAAAATATTGACTCTAAAAAAACACTGATGTAGAGTAACATTGAAAAAAAATACAATACAATGAAAAGTATCAATAACTTTGAACTTTGTGTGATCCCTTATGAGAACTGATAGGTTGAGAACATTTTGTTTGTAGGGCTCAGTCTCTAATGGCAAAAGGCCGATGTAGTGGCAAAATGTTACTGATGCCGTGAATGCCGAGAAAGTCGGACCTTGGTCGAAATAAAAAGTGGCTAATGTTGCGAGTTAGCCTTCTTACATTAGTTAGCTAGCTAGGACCATAGCTAATGTTGGCTTATCTTCTATTAATTACCTTAGCCTGATGGAATGTGTAACTTTTTTTCTATGACAGCAAGTTACGCTGCCAGTTAAATAACAGCTCCGTAGAAAAACATAAGAAAATTAAAGCTGCAAGCAGCATTGGCCGTGTTTCAACAGAATGTTACAATTGTTCTTGTTGCGCCACTTTATTCTGGAGCAACCCCATCTAAAATGATGACATTTTCTATTATGGGTTAACAAATAGCTTTAGGGGATAGCTACTGTATGTGAAATTGGGCCACTTTTAACTAGATGTCCTCCTGTTGTTCTATGACCTGCTGCCATTTTGTTGAATTCTGACCTACAGACTTGACCATTGACATGCTGGGGTATAACATACTAGTGTATGTTAATATCCTCAGTCCAATCAAAATTGAAAGACAGTAATTCTGCACATGTCAAGCCAAAAAGCAAGTGAATTGGACCAGCAGTTTGGGTGAAATTGTGTTGTGTACATTTTCCCAAATCTGGACTGTGCAAGGCATTGATACGTCCAAGAGGCTTTTTTGCTCATCATGGGAAGTTTGGCATATACCCCAAATGGCATTCATTTTTATATATGTATTTGCCTTTTCTGAACACATATAATGATGGCCTATGTGTGTAAAACCAAGGACCCATGTAGGCAGCCCATATGGAATTGTCTTCGTTTGCCCATGTCTAAACCATTTGATAAACCCAAATGGGCTCTTTATGTATTTGCCCTTTCTGAACCCATATAATGATGGCATATATGTGAACAACCTAGGACCAACGTAGGCAGCCTATATGGGATTGATTGTGTTCGCCCAAGTCTAAACCATTTGATAAACCCAAAAGTGCTCTATATGTATTTGCCCATTCTGAACCCATTTAATGATGGCTTATGTGTGTACAACCTAGGACCCATGTAGGCAGCCAATATGGGATAGATTGTGTTTGCCCATGTCTAAACCATTTGATGAATCCAAATGGGCTTTATATGTATTTGCCCATTCTGAACCAATATAATGATGGCTTATGTGTGTACAACCTAGGACCAACGTAGGCAGCCAATATGGGATAGATTGCGTTTGCCCATGTCTAAACCATTTGATGAAGGCAAATGGGCCCTACCTGTGTTTGCCCATTCTAAACCAATATAATGACCCCTTCTTGTGAGGAGATGAACACATGTACCAATTTATATGACTCTATGTCACATGGGGTGGGTGTGGCATGATTCCAAAGTTGCCAACTTTCGGGGCTTACAACAGCGCCACCATAAGGCCGATTTGCACGTCCTTCTACCATCAGTTGTGGCCCTTGGGCCTGTAGTAGCCTGTAAGGATGGGCCATATTGGGCCATTTTTCTCCTGGGAAATGGCTAAAATGACACTTTGACACATATCCTGAAATACCGAAAAAACTTGGGGGCGGAGTTAATGAGTCCCAATTGCAAATATGTTCCTTGAGAGGACGTGAACCAATGTACCAATTAACATAGTTCCACATCAAACAGAAAAGCCTACGTGAGCTGGCAAAGGTCAAATGCTCAACATCGCCCCCTTGTGCCCAATCAAACAAGGCTTGCACGTGCTTGGTCCTGTCAAGGTTCTGAACAAGTGTACCAAGTTGCACTGTAATACGATCAACCGTGTGTCCATAACACGCTTACATGTACAAAAACACGCCACCTAGAGGTTTTGGGTGTCTATAGTGCCCCCATTTTTGGGCCTACTGGCTTGGGCTATACATCTTTTACAGACATTGGTCTGTTGAAGCTATTGACCGAAGGACGTAAAGATTGGACATTCGGTGCCAGAGAAGAAGCGATTAAGGCTATTATTACAAAATCCAAAATGGCGGAAAATCCATCATGGGAGACTTTATGAGTCCCAATGTGAAAAATGTTACTTGTGAAGTGATGGACCCATGGACCAAGTTTCATGACTCTATGTCACATGGGGAGGGTGTGGCATGCTTCCAAATTTGCCAACTTTGGGGGATTATAACAGCGCCACCATGAGGCCGATTTGCATTTCATTGCACCATAAGTTGTGGCCAGGGGGCCTGTACTACCTTGCAAAAATGGGCCTTATTGGGCCATTTTATCTCACGGGAATTTGCCAAAAGGACCTAAAAAAGTGAGGAGAATAATAATAATAACCAACTGGAACAAAAACAATAGTGTTTCACCAGTGAACTGTTGAAACACTAATAATAATAATAACCAACTGGAACAAAAACAATAGTGTTTCACCAGTGAACTGTTGAAACACTAATAATAATAATAACCAACTGGAACAAAAACAATAGTGTTTCACCAGTGAACTGTTGAAATAATAATAATAACCAACTGGAACAAAAACAATAGTGTTTCACCAGTGAACTGTTGAAACACTAATAATAATAATAACCAACTGGAACAAAAACAATAGTGTTTCACCAGTGAACTGTTGAAACACTAATAATAATAATAACCAACTGGAACAAAAACAATAGTGTTTCACCAGTGAACTGTTGAAACACTAATAATAATAATACCCAACTGGAACAAAAACAATAGTGTTTCACCAGTGAACTGTTGAAACACTAATAATAATAATAACCAACGGGAACAAAAACAATAGTGTTTCACCAGTGAACTGTTGAAACACTAATAATAATAATAACCAACTGGAACAAAAACAATAGTGTTTCACCAATGAACTGTTGAAACACTAATAATAATAATAACCAACTGGAACAAAAACAATAGTGTTTCACCAGTGAACTGTTGAAACACTAATAATAATAATAACCAACTGGAACAAAAACAATAGTGTTTCACCAGTAAACTGTTGAAACACTAATAATAATAATAACCAACTGGAACAAAAACAATAGTGTTTCACCAGTAAACTGTTGAAACACTAATAATAATAATAACCAACTGGAACAAAAACAATAGTGTTTCACCAGTGGACTGTTGAAACACAAAAAAATATCTAAGCCCGCCCACTCCAAACCATGCCCCACCTCCTATTGCTGCTGATTGGACGGCTGAGAGAACCAATAAGATGCGATGCTGCCCTGAGAACATATTTCAATAACTAACACTACTGTGTCTTAAAATGAATGAGTCATTGGTTGATCCAAGCCAGCGAGCCACTATATTGTTTTCATCACAAATTATTTGGACATCATTACGCATTGTGATGGCCTGGCTTTTTATAACCATCCATTAGATTGTATTTGATACAGGTGTCGGTAATCTAATTGTAAATGGGAAATAGTTCTGCGCAAATAGAATGGTTTCAAAATGTTTAAGACATGTGTCACGATGAAACAGATTTAAAATAGAACCAACTTAAGACATGTAAATTATGATTCTGTAGCGGATAACGACATTCTTACTATGGAATCAACTTTCTTCGGCAGACAATAGACTAGCCTATCTATCTATATATCTATCTGCTCAACTAGACGGAGACACCGACACGAATATCAGTTTTAAACTTGATTTTGTTCTGTTCACAATATTATTTATAAGGATGAATTGCATAACATGCCAATAAAATTACAGAACATTTTTTAGTTTTCTTACGTATTTAACTCAAAACAGAACTTTAGGGATATAACTTAATGAAATGTACCTCTATTCATAATACAAACATTAATAAATACAACTACAATCATTCGTTCTTCTTAAGAGCCCTTTATGCAGCAGTGACACAAAAAGTTAAAAAAGCAGTAACAGAAAATGTCCACATTTGGTGACAAGCGAGCAATACGAGTTTCACACCAATAAAATGAATTATAGGAAATGACAAGACCACTTGAGTAACACATTTTACAAGACAAACAATGAAGTTACCCAGATCATTTGGTCACTGATAGGTCTACCAGTTGCCTCCATTACCACGTCTGCTGTAATTCTCACAAGCAATAATGTCCTGCCCATAATTTCTCATCGGAGCGTCTCCAAATTAGATTATAACACAGATAACAAATTCAACATACTAACGAACTACTATAGGCTAAGCATTAGTTGTCAGCAAACGGATGGTGAGGACTCCTTCTGAGCCATGCAAGTATCTAGTATCTCAATCCCTTTCCAGTTACAAAAACGCATTGCAGTCATAGAAATAAAAGCCAATTAGGAGCACAAACATTTAATTAGACACATTTTTTAAAGTTTACAGAGGAGATGAGACAAGCCTCTGGTGGTGTTCGGACCTCCTAATGCATAGCCTGGCTGTAGTACACAGGGTTTGACTGACGACTCATGTTGATCTGTTTCATGAGAATACTGGAGCAAATCAGGGCTGTAAACTAGGAGAGCATGGACGGCCGAATTAACAATTGTTTATTCCCAGGGCAACAAGACTCAAGGGCCCCCCAACCCCACCCCAAAGCAACAATCACAGAGTCCCTATCATCAAGAGCATGTCCCTAAACTTAAGATCACGTTAATGCCCTACTACTATATATTCATAAAGTCCTTATAATCAAGAGCATGTCCCTAAACTTACGATCACGTTAATGCCCTACTACTATATATTCTTAAAGTCCTTATAATCAAGAGCATGTCCCTAAACTTACGATCACGTTAATGCCCTACTACTATACAGACATGTTGCTCGCATTATCATAACTTTGCCCTCGACAGTTCGCCAAGTCCAGTCCACGGTTTCGCACAATGCCAATCACGGATTCAGCTAAACTAAGGCCTGTGTGGCTGTGGATGGGCTCAAATCAACCTTTCAACCACTTTTCCGCTTGCATTAACAAATCTGAATACAAATGTCAGCTGATCCACATGTGCAAGATCTGGCATGGAATCGACGATAACAGAGGTTAATAGGTCACTGCACAAAAACCTATTGAGATTTCCAGTATTTAAATGTATTTTAAAAACTTAAAATGTTTTATTTTGAAAAAACAAATTCTGTGCAACATGTGAAAGACCTTTGTAGGCAATATGAAAGTAAAATTGAGGCTTTCAAGTGATTTCACAAAAAGATAAGATAGATTTTTACAATTTTTAAATGTTAATTAAACATCTCTTATACCATTTCCTTAAAAAAAAAACCTGTGCAAAATGTGGGTGTCCTCTATAAAACAATCTGATAGTGATTTGAATTAACGTTGAGACTTGTACTTTATAGATGGTCCCTAACTATAAGCACACAGAGGTTTCTTTCGGCCGATCACCCGGGTGTAGTGTGGCTGCTTGCGGAAAACCGGACCTGATCTCGGGCTCGGAATATCCGTTGAATATCCAATATCGAATATCCAACCAACTTTACCTCGGTCTGAGATGAAGCAAATATATTTGTGTGGGAATTTCTCGCACTATAAAACCTAACCTTGCGGGAATGGTTTAAATTATGCGCAATCCCCGCAATCCCGCACTGAAATTCAAGCCCTGTTTCACAGAGCCCAGTGCCCCTTAGATGTCATGTGCCCCTGTGCAAGTGCCCAGTTGCCCTAATGGTTAATCCGTCCCTGAGAGCATGGAGAGAGGTGAAGGAGAATGAGTTACCGAAACAAACCAGGAGGGGGCGCCACCAGCTCTGTCAACATAAGCATTAGACAACCACAATAGGAGTGCGAAGTGACAGACTGCAATACACTTCTACAGTTTACTACACTAAAGACAGAGAGCAAATGAGCTACAAAGAGTCAGCCACATGTATGCTGGCAGGCAGTGGGGTAAAGACCACAGGGTCCTGGTTGGGGTCAGAGTAAGGGTGTGAGAGGACAGATGTAGTGGACATGAGCACGTAGCCAGGAGGAGAGGATTGGGAGCGCTTGATCTCTTTGCTGAGCAAGGAGCTGCACACTACAGCCAATATCTAAGGGGACAAACCCGAGCAGTGAAGGGCAAGAGGAAATGTAGTTGATAAAAGAGAGAGATGATAGAAAATTAGAGTAACACACAGGTATTGGTAACAAAAAGGAGATGCAGAGGTTGGAAAAATGAGAACAAAAAGGTTTGGTTAACACTTGGAGATAATGAATTCTGAACTATCTATTATGAACGTAAAACAAATAGACATTTGTGGCTTCTAATTACGGTGTCTCATGTTTGTGGTTGTGTTTATGTGTGACTGTGTGTGTTGTTAGAGCGTGATCGTGGTCACTTCCTACCAGCAGAACAGCAGTCCCTAAGAAGAAGCCCATCACCTGTGGCCCTTTGGAATCGAAGAGGTTGAGAATGACAGTTGGGCAGGCCTGAAGGGTGACAGAAACCATAGAGGGAGGAGTTATAGCCCTGGGTTCTCTACAGGCTGGAGACATGGATATCTGGGACAGCCTACCTCAATAGTGGATAAAACAGCAGATAACATATTCATGTTGTCACACTGGGTTCAGATGATCAGTCTCACTGTTTAAATCAATGGGGAGGGGGGCACTTCTCCTTTACCTGCATGCCATAACATTGTCATTGTCAGATACAAAAAACTATGACAATTAAAAAATAGTTATGTCAACTAATAACTTATTAAAACATGAAATTGCAGAAACTGTAAATACAGAAATGATTTACTCAATAGAAAATAAAAATGTAACTACTGTGTGCAACAGGTGAGTTTGCCATGATGTTGTTAATGTGTTTAAACACCTGCTACATCCATTCAGAGATTTAGTGTACAGAGGATTTGGTACTAACTGTTTATAAAAGCCTAGAAACGAGTAGGAATAGAGCACAGCCTAAAACTACACATCTCCATGATCACAATCGCTAGGGTTTCCATCTCCACAATATTCAGCTCAGTTGGTCATTTTGCCATGACATTACGAACAGGTAAAGTGTAATGACGTGCCGACGCAGTCCAGATCCATCTTGCAACATTTTTCTAACCCTAAATTGATCAAATCAATGTTGTTCATCGATTCAACATGGTGCAAACTAACATAATGCATCAGTGAAGTGTAGTTTGTTGGTCTGGCCGTGATGGAATTTCACTTACACAAACATCTTGGTTGTACTTAATGACTTTGTGCAAATTATCATTTATTTATTACACAGTCAATTTACACTGAAGTTTAATGTTCCACACATTTCTAAATTCAGTATGGATCCCTTTGAAAATACACACTCACCTGGTAAGTAAATGTCTCAAGAAGTCCAATTTTAGGACACGTTTTTCGGACCAAGGGGTCCAATGCACCAACAAGTCCACAGCATTGCAACTAGAAGAGAAAGTAAATGCATTTAGCATTTGACATAATTGCAACGATAGTTTAAAACAATGTTATTTAATGGATGTCATTATCTTTGATGGAATTTAATGTCTTAAACATGTCCCTGGTGCTATTGAATGTTTGGGATTAGTGTGTTTTTACCCCGTTTTGAATGATGGTCAAGGCAACTGACATGCCTGGGTCTCCTTTGGTGACATACTGGGCGTACACAGTCATATAGAAATCGGCCAACTCCTGCCCTACCTGCACAGCCCAATAACAACACAAAAAACAGAGAGTTACACTGAATACTACCGTTTAATCATGTTTGCGTCAAAAACTCTGCCATCCCTTTCTTTTCTCCCCGATCTTACCTCGTTACGTGTCATGTAGGCAATTACCCCGGTTGCAATCTGTACTCCAACCAATATGGCCAGCAGGGTGGAGAACTGGAGAGGCAGAAATAGAGTAGAATAAGACACATTTTGCTTCTGCTTCCATCACACTGCTTGCTACACATGTGACGAACTCTAACCCACTAGAGCCATCTAGTGGGCGAGTAGGGCATTACTGCCACTAGAATTGTTTATTTTCTTTCTTAGTCCTCTCACTTTTTTATTATCATTCTTACCTGCTCCTTGTTCATGTAATTAGTATTTAAGTTATTTCTGTTTCTTTGTTTGTCATTTCTCATCTCTCATCTTCAACCACTTATCTGGGGTCGGGTCCCGGGGGTAGCAGCTCTAGCAGGGGACCCCAAACCTTCCTTTCCCAGGCCACATTAACCAGCTCTGACTTTGTGGAAGTGCTACCATTTCTTATTTTGTATGCTAAAGTTGTACATAAAAGAACTACAGCAAAGCTCTGTGTCTGCGTCTGCCTTTAACCCGCACCGTAACAACACCAGCACCGTAACAACACCAGCACCGTAACAACACCAGCACCGTAACAACACCAGTGAGAGCTGGAGCTCAATAAGGATCAACAAGCTTGAACAAGTTTGTAAAGTATTCTATGAAAAGTAGAATAGTAATATGCCATTGTACACGTGGGTGTGAATCAGGAAAAGAAAAGGTCAACCCCTGAACGGGCCCCTCAAAAAATAATGTATGCCAAATGTGCAGTCTGCCAGCCAAAAGCTTACTACAGGAAGCAAGTATTTCCTATTACAATAGATGGGAGCATAGAAAGAATACACTCTCCCAGAGTTTCTCTATCGTCACACAATGGATGTTATAGTAGCGGCTTATTGAAGTAGTTTTCTGTAAATGGTGCTTGCTGGCCACTGTGACGAACAAACCACATTACAGCTTAGATGTGTACAGACACTTTGTACACGTAGTCATTAATGCGTTTTGTGTTATTCATTAAAAGGAATTTTTAAGAGGAAGTGAAACTAATATTTTCCTGGACACCCATGTTGTTTGAGGAGTTAGGATAATTTGAGTATTAGGCACCAGGAAAGGGTGGGCATCCATACATGGTTAGAAGAGGATGGGCATCCATACATGGTTAGAAGAGGGTGGGCATCCATACATGGTTAGAAGAGGGTGGGCATCCATACATGGTTAGAAGAGAGTGGGCATCCATATATGGTTAGAAGAGGATGGGCATCCATACATGGTTAGAAGAGGGTGGGCATCCATACATGGTTAGAAGAGGGTGGGCATCCATACATGGTTAGAAGAGGGTGGGCATCTATACATGGTTAGAAGAGGGTGGGCATCCATACATGGTTAGAAGAGGATGGGCATCTATATATGGTTAGAAGAGGATGGGCATCCATACATGGTTAGAAGAGGGTGGGCATCCATACATGGTTAGAAGAGGGTGGGCATCCATATATGGTTAGAAGAGGGTGGGCATCCATACATGGTTAAGAAGAGGGTGGGCATCCATACATGGTTAGAAGAGGGTGGGCATCTATACATGGTTAGAAGAGGATGGGCATCCATACATGGTTAGAAGAGGATGGGCATCTATACATGGTTAGAAGAGGGTGGGCATCCATACATGGTTTATGTCTTTGTCTGGTTATCCTGTCAGTCATATGATCTCTGATAACTTTTGAAGGACAATATAATTAGTTGAGCTTGCCTACCTCTGCCCACTAACAAACTTTATACCAGCTCTGTCAAATACTTAATGTGCCCTTATCTTAGTTTGGTAAAACAGGAGATCAATTTCTAATGTGTTATACTAACAGTGTTTAATGTTAGTTTCTCCAATAGCTTACCACTCCTAGAGCAGTCCGATTCTCACTGCATGCTCCGTAGTTTCCAAAACCTGTCACAAGCAGAAGCACTGCTCCTAACACAATCAACACCGTCACACCTGCAAGTAAAAGAAATGCATTTATCATATTAGTTTGTAGATAATTATTAGTAAGAATTAAAATGTTTAGTTTTCAATAGGTTAATAAGTAATAAAATTGACAAATTATCAATATACATTTTCTATCAACCGACAACTGCCGAAAACGTGTAACAAAATGAAACAGTAAAACAATTTATATAGTCAAAGTGCAAAAGCCTTTTTAGCCACGTGTTTCAACTTGTTCATGTGTGCCCTGTCAGGTTTTAGGCTGGGTGTTTGTAAAAGCACTTTGTGACAACTGTTGTTGTAAAAAAAAAGCTTTAAAAATACATATGATTTGATGACTATTTGTGGTCACAGTCTCACTTTCGTTGATGAAAAAAAAAACTGTACAAAAATACCCAATTGATGCTTTACTTTAAAATGCAGAGTTTGAGAATTTAAGTGAAACAAGTTAACATTTTACTGTTCCTATGTTTTTCGTGCAGACAGTCCATAACTGCAATACATGCTGAAATTGTATCAAGGCGAGTAAGCTGTCTATCAAGGCTTAGAGTTACAGTAGTCTATCTATCAAGGCTTAGAGTTACAGTAGTCTGTCTATCAAGGCTTAGTGTTACAGTAGTCTGTTTATCAAGGCTTAGAGTTACAGTAGTCTGTCTATCAAGGCTTAAGAGTTACAGTAGTCTGTCTATCAAGGCTTAGAGTTACAGTAGTCTGTCTATCAAGGCTTAGTGTTACAGTAGTCTGTCTATCAAGGCTTAGTGTTACAGTAGTCTGTCTATCAAGGCTTAGAGTTACAGTAGTCTGTCTATCAAGGCTTAGAGTTACAGTAGTCTGTCTAACACATAGGTGAAGGTATTTAGTAGTGATCTTACCAATGACAAACGCTTTTGTGTTGAGGTCTAAGTCAAAGATTCCTCTGGTCTCAGAGCTCATCGTTAACCACAAACCCAACCCGAACATTACAATTCCCACCACCTGATAGAGATAGAAAAAGATAATCATCACTGTACATTAAACCGGCTGTTTCAGAGCACTCTGAAATACCAAAGTCTTACGCATGAAGTAAACGGTAGTATAGTGTGAAAACATGTTATAATCAACAACGTTAATTAAATCGATTGTGTGATTTTCAATAAACAAATACGTTGAGAAGGCCTAACAATAAATTGTGCCTAGCTTTGTGAAATCTAGATAGCAAGAAAAATGAATGTTTCACCAGGCAATCATTTTAAAAGCATGTGAGAACGACGTTATTAATGAACCAGAAAGTGGCAATCAATCAAGTACTGACATTGTGTAAATCAAACTAAGTTAGTCATGGGCCACAGTTTAAAAATGGTTGTTGTTATGTTATCCTTACTTTCCAGTTTCCAGTCTGGTAAATTAGGGGAACCTTCTTAGATTTTTTGCATGTTTTGGCTTAAGAGTTAAAAGAGTTTTACCGTAAAGTCAAACCGGCACATTTCATGAACATGTTGGCAGAACATATTCTTTGTACCCACTGAACATACACAGAACATGTTTGCCATCAGACATCATAACTGTTACATTGCATGTTTAAATATCAGTGATTTACCCACTGCTGCTAATCCAGTGAGCAAATACAGAATTACCACAACTTGACCTTTAGTAGCAGTTATCAAAAAAGAAATTGAAGACCTAAAGGATATACTATGTTTGTTGGTCAGGTCTGTTGGTACATAGAGAAAACAGAAAGATCTGTCATCTGTGTGGCTGTATGGCAACCAGTGATTAATCACAGAATTGCATCGCCGATTATAGAACATAATTTTTTTCAACAATTTCATCCCAATCACATTTCTGGGTGCTCTGGTACCAAGGACGTAATCCATTAAGACGCACTCCAGGATATTCTCATATAGCAATGATGTATTTTAGATTAACTAGAAGCGCTGGAAGTTGGTGATTTGTCCCAGAGGCATTTAGATAAAAAAGTTTGGTTTAGGTATCAACTATTATGAATTGCCTATTGTTTCGGTAGGCCATTAGTCGTTGAAAAGCGAAGTATTGTTGGCTGTGAAACGTAGCCTACATAAGTTTGTCGTTCAGAACTTCCCTGATGCCGCCTCATTACACAGAAGCAACAGGATGATATTCATGTCATGTCATTCATGTTAACTCAATATTGTCTACAATAACTCAAATTTAATTTGGGTTCATTCAAAAGAATTAGTGTGGTAATTTAAGTGTTCTTTTAAAAAAAATACCAGGTAGGCCGATTGAGAACAAATTCTCATTTGCAACGTCGACCTAGCCAAGATAAGGTAAGAAATGTGCACGACAACATACATTTACACAATAAATACACAGAACAAAAGAATAAAAATAGCATTGGGACATTACAAGGCAATACAGGATCAAGTGGAGAGTCAATATACAGATAATACAGGATGAGGTATAAGCAGGTCAGTTGAACAGCATCGATATGTCAATAACAACTATATAAATACAAAGAAGTGTCTCTATACAGAATGTACAAATATTAAAGTGTATCTAGCAGTTAGGTCATTTGTGTGCACAGAATATATGACTGTGGTTTTGGGAGGAAGAGCATTTGAGTACGCTTGAGCAAATAGAATGATTCAACAATGTAAACAGGTATGACAGCAGTGCAGGTGAGAAAGATCCACGCGGGTCCCGCGGGTATGCGCGCGTCCATTATGCGCGTTCGTCATGCGCAGTTTAATAACTCTGGATTCGGCTACTAGTAAATGTTAAAAATGTTAAAAACATGTTGTTTTAAACAAGGACCCTTTAAGTGTTCATGCTGGTAAGTTGATCATGTACCCCCCAAAAAAGTATCCGCTGAAATATAGAAGTTTATTTCGCCATGCAAGTCTATGTGAAAAACTATTTCTGGGCCATGGGGTGCAGTACCACCCTTATCCGCCATGGGGTGCAATACCTCCCTTATCCGCTAAGCCCGTGGTGGCTTTTAAAGATGGCGTCCTTCCTGGGGGATATATTTGGCAGACTATCCCGCTGACCGACCTGTCACAACATTCAGATCGAACTGGCCCCCAGTCGGTGTAATCTGACCCGTCTACTCTAGCGAGACATTTTAAAAAAGCGACAAATCTAGTTATTTTTTATGTTGTTATTGGAGACTTTTGGAGACTGACGTGAAAGCACGTATCGTAGTATCGCTCATACTCTTCTTTATGAGCAGCAGATGCTACCGTGTTCCCCACCACCGGACCAAAGCGCTCACAGGCGGCCCAGCAGTCCCTCTCATCTGCAGTCAGAGCGGGAGATGTTCACCGTTACGCATCCAGACTACAATGAATCGCGCATGCGTGAAGCCGCCGATGACTGACCTAGCTCCGGCTTACATTACAAAAAATCTTGATATTAAAAATAAAAACAGAAAAACAATTTTTTGCTCACTTTTTGACTCTCCCACAACGTCATTCCTCTCATACAGCGTCCATCACAATTGAATGCAAACGTCTAACGTTTTTTTAGAACAGCCAATAGCTACTTTCCTTACTGAGGAGTTAGCAACACTGCACCTGGAGACTCAACACATGTTTAGGTTCTAACAGGTTAATAACCACATTTAGGGTAAATGAACGTTGCCTCGAGCTGCAGTGAGAAATGTGGTGACTGACCACATTGAACTGATTTCCGCAGCGTGAATCATTCCGAGGTTACCCAATATTACCACAGAAAACCTTTAAAGCGGAGAAAAAAAACTATTTGGAGCGCCTAACAAATTGGTTTGGAGGACCTACAGAATAACTTTGAGATAATAGATACTTACGGTAACAATTATGTTGAAAATGATGAGGACACACTTGCAAATCTGACCACATCCGCCCAGTGCCATGTTGTAGTTTGCAAGTGCGTTATAAACAGAATGTCGGAAAATATGTCCTGGGAAGAAAAAAATAGTGATGTTTTCAAATGTGTGACAGAACAGTATAAAGTCCTATGTTAGCGATGACTGGAAACAAGGTATTACATTTTAAAACCAATCATTGTTTTATGAACCATCGACGTACAATGAAACCAATGACGCATCACAACAGTGAAATCAATATTCAATTATTGTTCGGAAAACTACCTGGATTATTTGCGTGCAGAACAGTCTCTTTCACCTGGAGAATGCGAATGAATGAATAATGTCCGTCCTTTTAATTATCTGCAGATTTCGAGGATTTTTTCATACTTGAATGATTCAACTCTGAAACGAGAAACGAAACTTACCGTGGAAGAGCGCTGTGTGGTAATAACAGCCAATAAAAAAAATGCCTGATTGAAAAACAATCCTGCCAGTACCGAAAAAATATATAATTTAAAAAACAATATCTATAATCAACTATGAAAGAAAATGTCGGGAAACACCACAATTCACTAAATTTCGTTTTCGCAATAAAATCTCCAGCAATTCGTGCAAAAAAAGAAAACCAAAGTTGCGGTTCATTAATTTGAGACCTGTTGAATGAGCCGAGGTAAGTTATGGGAAAACGAAACTTACCGTGTATACATGAGTTCCAGAAAATGCAATTCTCAAAAGTGTT